>CM065695.1:12925074-12957574 GCA_017654935.2 Phymorhynchus buccinoides | reverse complement strand
GCAGAGAACAAAATACATCTGCTGTATTGGGAATTCTTCCGTGAAATATATCAAATAAGGTCTGTCCTTGCTTCCGAAAGCTAAGACAATAGGGTCTTTGGATAATAGACTCCAATTTGATGCCTTTTAGTGACATAGGTGTTAAGTCACTGTGGTGCTAAAATGCGACTTTGGCGGTGAAAGGGTTAACAAAACATTGTTTAACCCTTTCACCGCCAGCCACATTTCAGCCAAAAATTGCTATTTACCTGTGTAGAGAACAAAATCCGTCTGCAGTATTGGGGATTCTTCTGTGACATGTATAAAATAAGGTCTATCCTTACTTCCCAAAACTAAGACAATAGAGTCTTTGGATAATAGGACCCCAATTTGATGCCTTTTAGTGGCATAGGTGTTAAATCACTGTGGTGCTAAACTGCGACGTTGGCGGTGAAAGGGTTCAAATAAAAGTATCGGTGGTTAATGATTTACAGGGCCTGACACGGTGGCTTTTGTTAAATAAAATGTGTCATAACAGTTCGTTCCTAACATTGTAAGTAGTCACAGTATAATAAAATAAAATAAAAAGATAAGCACAGTCTAATAGAAAAAAAAGAAAGTTCTTGAACCTGAACAACGCTGTAATAAACTCCATTTTGTGAAAATCTTTGTTCTTTTGGGATACATTTTCTAAGCCGTTTGTAACACTTTTTTTTTTATAAAGACAAGTTATTCACATACACGTACATACTGAAACCAAAACAAACACACAAAAAACAAAACAGCAGTAAAACATTTAAAACATTTTGTTTTGTTTTTGCAAAACCAAAACCAAAAAGGGCATCGCCGAGCGGCAGATATGTCCTTTGTCTGTTTCGCTCTGTACCGCCCCTGCCTCTCGCATCTTAGCTCCGCCTCTAACTGAAAACATGTTAAACAGATTGTTAAAACGTAAATTTGACACCTACAAGGCCTACATCTTTGAGTCGGTTTTTGTCGGATTACTGACGTCACCCCCTACCAAACCCCGCCACTGTGCTGACGTCATATAATCGTCGTTTGGCTATAGCAGGGAACATGGCAAGTTTGAAGACTCTTAAGTCCAACCGTGTAGAAGTTATGCTCAGTTATGTCCCTTCAAGATTTTAGGTTTTCAAAGTCATACGCCAAGGTCAAGGTCACGACGGCGATAATGTACGCGCGGATGCCTGCCTCTTTCGGTGACACACCACCACATAAACGTTGAAGCGATTATGTCAAGCGGTTCGGGAGATATCCTTGGGACAAACAGACACAAACAACACCCAGACCGAGACAAACTCAGACTCCTTTGCCCAGTCTAAAACTTGGGCAAAGGACAAACAAACAAACAAACAAAAAAGCAGAATGTAAAGGCTTGTCAACGGACAATACCAGAAACGTTCACCCCAGAGACATAAGCCTCCAAGCCATAAGGAACTTCATCCGAAAATCATTAGTCAGCAAAAGGAGGGAGGAGCTGGGGGTAAGACAGAAGGGATGGGGGTGGTGGGTAGGTGGTCATTACTCTTCCTGGTCACCAAGGGATGACCATAGGCTTAGAGCTGTCCGAGAGAAAGACAGCTGCCCACTACTGTCCGGTGCCTTGCTTGACCTTAGCAATCTGCGTGGTGGTCAGATGTGGAAGGAAGTAGTAAGAGAGAGACGAGAAGAGGACAATGACGACTTTGGTACCAGAGTCTGGATGGAAAAAAAGACAGCAATTTGGCTTCTGGTGATGGTATGGTTATAGGGAAGTAGGTGATGATTTGAGAGCTAAAGAGGGTAGGAGAGAGAGAGAGAGAGAGAGAGAGAGAGAGAGAGAGAGAGAGAGAGAGAGAGAGAGAGAGAGAGAGAGAGAGAGAGAGAGAGAGAGAGAGAGAGAGAGAGAGAGAGATAATCGAAATGATTTCAACTATTCCAAAATGTCAGAGGAACAGAAGGTAGGAGAACTATTTGTGCGAAAGACACCCCGGTACCCCCCATCCCCCCACCCCACCCCGGGGGGGGGGGGGGGGAGCAAGAGGAAAGTTGACCTGAGGCTCAGAGGCACCCTAGCACCATGATAATCACTGTCAAAACGTTCTTGCACACTGGGACTATTTCTACTCTTCGGGGGTCATTATTTTGCCAAGCCTTCATGATGAACGTCATCCAAAAAGCATTAGTCGCAGAAACGCCCCCTCCCCCCCTCCCTCCGTATCATGGTACCGAGGGGAAAAGCAATGAGATGAAGATAGGGTGTGCAAGTGGTGTCAAAAAGAGAACAACAACAAAACAAAACAAAAATAATACTCGCGTGTGTGTGTGTGCGCGCGCGTGCGCGCGTGCGTGCGTGCGTGCGTTGTGTGTGTGTGTGTGTGTGTGTGTGTGTGTGTGTGTGTGTGTGTGTGTGTGTGTGTGTGCGCGTGCGTGTGTGTGCGAGAGAGAAGAGAGAGAGAGAGAGAGAGAGAGAGAGAGAGAGAGAGAGAGAGAGAGAGAGAGAGAGAGAGAGAGAGAGAGAGAGAGGAGAGAGAGAGAGAGAGAGATAAGATACGAGAGAGAGAAGAGAGAGAGAGAGAGAGAGAGAGAGAGAGAGAGAGACGAGAGAGAGAGAGAGAGAGAGAGAGAGCGAGAGAGAGAGAGAGAGAGAGAGAGAGAGAGAGAGAGAGAGAGAGAGAGAGAGAGAGAGAGAGAGAGAGAGAGAGAGAGAGAGAGAGAGAGAGAGAGAGAGAGAGAGAGAGAGAGAGAGAGAGAGATATATTTATTCGCTGAGTCTCATTTTCCAGTCTTAGATTTGTTTTTTAAATTATTCTTTGTGGATAGGGCTTGTCATTCGGGAGAACATCGAAATAGAAATGAGGAGCGGAGAGGACGGGGAGGGGAGGGTGGGTGGGTAGAGGTGAAGTGGGTAGTGGGGGGGGGGGGGGGGGGATTTTTTTTACAGTCTTTCTCATTCAACCATCCAAACCCACATTGCTCTCTCCCTTATTAACACTTTCACCGCCAAAGTCGCATTTTAGCACCACAGTGATTTAACACCTATGCCACTAAAAGGCATCAAATTGGGGTCTATTATCCAAAGAACCTATTGTCTTAGTTTTGGGGAAGTAAGGATAGACCTTATTTTATATTATGTCACAGAACAATCCCCAATACTGCAGATGGATTTTGTTCTCTACCCAGGTAAATGTAATGGACATTTTGGGCTCAAATATGGCTGGCGGTGAAAGGATTAACCACCTTCATTCTTCCTTCCTTCTCTTCTGACTCATAGCCATTGGCACATGCCCGTTAATAGACGATTTTCAGAGAAGAAAAAAAAATAGGGGAGAGCACTTCGTGAAAATTAAAGTTGCTTACCTCCATTACGCGGTCAAATACCATAGCAACAATGGCGTCGAAGCTTGAAACCGCAGGATGCGAGTCAGCGAATTGCAATTTTTGTTTTGTTTTATAGAAAAAGTAGGGGCAGGGGCCAGTTGCCACAAACTGATAAACTTTGCAAAACGTGACGTAAAATTATAAATGATATAAATTATAGAATGACGCACGGTGTTCTAAGTGCTGGATGTCTGCTCAAACGCACGAGGCTAGAGCTGTGGAACTAGACTACCTGATGGTAGAGTAACTTCCCCTGGTTAACCGATTGAATTAGGCAAGATCACTCCCACACACCATGACATTACTCCCCTTAATTATTTCCGAACCATTCCTATTGGCACCTGTTGATGATGCTCATTATTCCAACGCTAGTCGCTGAGAATTGCACGACACATGAGCATGAATAAGAATACGTCTTGAGGGTTAGTGTGTGTGTGTGTGTGTGTGTGTGTGTGTGTGTGTGTGTGTGTGTGTGTGTGTGTGTGTGTGTGTGTGTGTGTGTGTGTGGCGCAGGAGGGGTGGATGGTGGGGGGGGGGGGGGGGTGTAGGTAGGTAAGATAACTGGTATCTCAAGGTGTGGTGAATGGGTGTGTAAGTCGACAGTAATAACTGTGGATGTGTGCATTGAGTATAATTGAGTTATGAATGATCTTACAATTACGCACGAGGAGTCTCTCTCTCTCTCTCTCTCTCTCTCTCTCTCTCTCTCTCTCTCTCTCTCTCTCTCTCTCTCTCTCTCTCTCTCTCTCTCTCTCTCTCTATCTTTCTATCTATCTCACTAACTCACCTACAGAGAGAGAGAGAGAGAGAGAGAGAGAGAGAGAGAGAGAGAGAGAGAGAGAGAGGAGAGAGAGAGAGAGAGAGAGAGAGAGAGAGAGAGAGCGAGAGAGAGAGAGAGAGAGAGAGAGGAGAGAGAGAGAGAGAGCGAGCGAGCGAGAGAGAGAGAGAGAGAGAGCGAAAAAGGCGAGAGAGAGAGAGAGCGAGCGAGAGAGCGAGAGAGAGCGAGAGAGATAATTTTGACAATTCTGACCATTCTGATAATTTAGTGTCATTACCCATGGGTCTTAGAGAGAGAGGGAGGGGGGAGAGAGAGAGAGAGAGAGAGAGAGAGAGAGAGAGAGAGAGAGAGAGAGAGAGAGAGAGAGAGAGAGAGAGAGAGAGAGAGAGAGAGGAGGGAGGGAGGGGGAGATAGAGGAATGGAGAGACAGAGAGACTCCTGTTAACCCTATTTATTCCTCTACCCCGCTCGATGCCCCTTTTCTCCATCTGCAACACACACACGCGCGCACGTTCACACACACACACACACACACACACACACACACACACACACACACACAAGCACGCACGCACGCACGCCCACACACACACACACGCACACACGCACACACGCGCACACACACACACACACACACACACACACACATACACCTCATGCACACACACACACACACACACACACACACACACACACACACACACACACACACACACACACACACACACACACACACACACACACACACACACACACACACACACACACACACACACACACACACACACACACACCAGCATCCCCGAAAATAAAGCACGTGAGCGTGCGTGCAAACATGCCCCAAAGCAGAGGCAAGAGCAATTTCCATTGGTTATTGACCACGATGATGATATTTACCCTATCATGACGACAGGACACCCACCCACATTTCCTTCCCCCCTCTCTCTCTCTCTCTCTTTCTCTCTCACTCTCACCGTCTCTCTCTCCCACCACTAGAGTACGAAGCACTGTGCTCCCATCTCTATGTGTGTCCCCAATTCCGTCTCTATGTATGTGACCCTGTCTGTGTGTGTGCCCCGTCTCAATGTGTCATCGTCTAGTCTCTAGTGAGTCCCCGGTTCTCTGTGTTAACGGCTTATATCCACAGAACATATGTGCTTATATCTCTCCGTCTTTTGTTTTATCCAGCTAAACCCACTCCTAACCCGAACCCAAACTACTAATCCTAACCCATAACCCTAACCCATACCCTAATCCGAGAGGACACTCTAAGCCAAACGCTAATCTTAACCCTTAACCTAAGCCGAGGGGTCACATAGAGCCGGGGACACACAGAGACGGGGACACATGGAGACAGGGGACACAATAATAGAGACGGGGTCACACCACACTGATCGTATAGGATGTCGTTATATGAGAGAGAACGGTTTCGGTTGGTTAGAGACTGGGTTGAGGTGGGGGGGGGGGGGGGGGGGCAGGGGGGGGTGGGGGGGTCTAAAGATAATCTGATGATGATGATGATGATGTGTGCATGGGGAGGTGGTGGTGGTGGTGGAGTAAGACAAGGGTGGAGGGTAAAGTGGGCGTGGCCTGATATAATTCCTCTCATAGCCAGAGCGTAGTGATGAGACGATGATGTGATTTTATGCCACTTTTGTGCCACTCTAAGCTTGTTGAAGGACCAGGGTTTTGTGGTTAATATTGAAACTTAGCTCTCTCTCTCTCTCCAGAGAGCTACTGCTATGATGATTGCAGCCTTCAAGCAAATGCCCTGGGGAAGAGGGAGAGAGCTGTGGTGACAAAAGTGGCAAATAATCATTGGAAGCTTAGGGGCTCGCGTGGTTATTGAAAATAGTGTTGATGATTAACACCCCCTCGAAGATAAATACAATAAAACATGTTGGATGAGTATTATATTATATTACCATGCATCATAATATTAAATGCAGCTTCACACACGCAAAATCGCTGTTGTGTGGCAGAACTCTTTGACAAAGGCCTACAGGACGTTCATGGAATCTAAACTAATTTCCATTCTTGGAACAACATGGGCGACAGCAGACCGATTGCGTACACAACGCACGCCAGTCGGTGTGAATTACATGATTGTGTCAGCAGGTGTGGACAAACACACATAATGAAACAAAATAGATGCTTTGTATTAGCCAGGACACAAGATGTACACCGAGCCTTAGACAGTCAACACGGGACGTAGCATGATTTGTCTGTTTGCTTTCATTCTGTGTTTTCCCCACACCTGCTGCCATGTCATTCACACCGACTGGCGATGCGTTGTGTACGCATTTGGTCCGCTGTCGCCCATGTTGTTTGGGTCTTGGGGAAGGGAGACCAAAAGAAACAGACCCGCTTGTGTGCATAAACCTGTCAGCAAGTCAAAAGCTACAAGGCGTGTGCTACCTGTCACGTGATTGTCAAACATGCTGGGTCCTCAGTAGAACACATATGGATACCGAGCCAACATGAACGACAGCGGACTAAAATGCGCACACAACGCAAGCCAGTCGGTGTGAAATGACATATGGCAGCAGGTGTGGAAAAAGAAACACAGAATGAAACAAAACAGATGCTTTGTATTAGGCAGCACACGAGATGTACACCGACCCCAACCTGACAGCAAGTCAAAAGCAACAAGGCGTGTGCTACCTGTCACACGATTGTCAAACATGCTGGGTCCTCGGTAGAACACAGATGGACACCGAGCGTTACTCATCCTAGTCACGCCATCCTCTGCTGCCTATTCCCAGAGGAGAGCATAATATTTTGCTCTGTAAATACTCGAGACACGCAGCAGCCTGTATGATGGCCCCCCGTGTGATGTCCATAACCGTCGGCTGTAAAGCATCTCCTCCCAACAACCTCCCCTGGATCAATATACCGACGGCTGCAGACACAGAGAGATAGAGAGAGAGACCATTGGAGAAATATGACAGGCAGCCAGCCTGCCCGCGTTATGATCATCATACACTATTGATATTTCTTGCTCCTGTATGATGCCTCGCGTCCCTTCCCCTCCCAAAGAAGCTGGCTGGCTCGCAAAGCTTGCATGACAGCAATGCTGCTTCCTACTCGTCCTCTTCTTCTTCTCCTCATCCTTTTCATCTTCCACCTCCTCCTCCTCCCCATCCTGCTCTTCCCTACCCCATATTTCATATTCGCCATAAACGCATAATCCCACCAAACCTCAGTTATTACGAAGTCTCGAGCTCTTTGGCCATCAAGATGATCCTGAGGACCAGGGTTTTAAATGTCGCCGAGATTGGTCTCGTGCTGCGCGCCGTGTGCAAGCTAAGCTGCGAGCAACACACCACGTGCAAGGGACCTAGTTCTTGGCCCATCATTGGCTATCTTGTCCCTTTCTTTGGGGGGCGTTTTGAGGCGTGACGTCCTCTTCAACAGGTCTGAGTCATCATTGGCGCGGTCATCATCATATTCATATCCATAATCTCAACAGATCCATCCTCCACTGGCGAGCCTTTTTCATAATTCAATAACAAATCTCAGCAGGTCCTCCTTCCATTGGGTATGTCGCATCATATTCATATTCATGCCTCAACCACCCCCACAGCAGTCTATTGGTATGCCGCGTCATAATTCATGTTCATAATTCAACAGGCCCAGCGTCTATTGGACTGTCGTAATCATATTCATATTCATACGCAACGCCCAGCTGTCATCGGCCACTGTCTGTTATGACGGAGAATCATTCAGCAGCCAGGGACGTTGTGGGCGGACTTCTTCCTTCTATTCAACGGCTTTTCTAGCTCGCTGTTGTGTAGCTTAGTTGGCTGCGTTTTGCCTGGACTGAACATGAGAGAAGAATTCAATCCAAATCAAAATGATCTTTATTGACGATAAAGGAATAAGCTAAACAAAGCTTTTTTGTCATCATGTCGTCATAAATTAACAAGAAACACAAGAAGAGAGAGGGACGAGAGACAGAGACAGAGTCAGAGAGAGAGAGAGAGAGAGAGAGAGAGAGAGAGAGAGAGAGAGAGAGAGAGAGAGAGAGAGAGAGAGAGAGAGAGAGAGAGAGAGAGAGAGAAGACAATGTGGGGCTGTATCATAATACATTCATATGCATACACAGTCGCCTGTCATGTCACATACACTAAAGAGCGCTTTGCGAGAGGGACAACTTAAAGGAAGAGTGACAGATTAGGCGGAGCTCTAATAACATTCCTCGGGCTGTTATCTCATTTTCAAAGTTGGGTTGTTAATTTGAAACAGAGCTTTAATTAAAGAGAACAAGCTTACGAAAAAAAGAAGAAAATATGTATTTGTTGTTTCCATTTAGATAACTAACTAGGTCTTGATCGTGCTCAAAAACAAAACACAAATATAAGTGCTATTGCTAATTAAATCCGATTGACTGATTTAGCATTACCATTGTATTAACTTATTAAAAAAAAAGCTAATCATAATCATATTAATTCTCATTAACCCGTGTGCGTACTGTTGCCCTGGAGCAAATATTGAGCCTTATCATATCCTCAAAGTGAACTCTGATAAATGCAATTTTAGCTAACATTAATTTTATTTCAATAAAATCTTAATTCATATCCAGATCCTCCTAAGTCAAGCGACAGCCCTTCATTCAGACAATTATCGCACATGAGACCCTAAACCAGACCCTAAACCAGACCCTAAACCAGATTTCCTAATCCCTCCTTCACGTGGTGTCGCCCATCGCAGGTCCTCTCTCGGCCAATCCTCAAGTGGTAGCAACACTACAGCAACAGCAGCGACAGAGAAAAAAAGAGCTGTCGGCAGCCCACCACCACCATCATCATCATCTCTACGCCACCCTCGCCGCCGCCCCTCAGTTACAAATCATATTCATATCGCCCGCCAGCCCCCACCGGTACGAGCCATTGAGCCTGTCAACCCTGTCAGCCAACAAATCCCCCAGGCATCTCCAGTGTCGACCTCCCCTGTCCCGCCCGACAACACGCGGATCACAGCCAGCATTCCGACACTAAACTCAACTCAGCCAACCTTCGCTCTTGAGGCGGAGCTTGGAGAGGGGGGGAAAGGGCCGGGAAGGAGGTCGTTTGTTCAGCGGGCGAGCGAAATATGATGTGATAGCTATATGAGCATAAACGGGGCGGGTTATTGGCCCCGTGAATGCACAAGGCTGCAAATCATAGCCACCGGCTGCCGCCGCCTAGATCGAAGCGATGTGTGCGGCGGCGGCGCTGCGGAAGGTTTTAGCTGTTGTGGCGGGCGGTGAGGAAGGCGTCAGCGTGGAGATGACTCGGCACTGGTTGAACGCTCGGCTCACATACCACCAGTGGTGGAAGAAGTGAAAGAGGCTGGCGTGGGTAAAGAACCAGGCTGCGTGGTGTGGTGGTCTTTACGGGGAGGGAGGGCTTCCGAGGCTCCGTTTCTTTGAGAACGTTATGCTCGAGGCAGCTCATCAGGCAAACGAGGCAACAATACATGCATTTTCTCCACCACAGGAATTGTGAACTACAGGAATCCAAACGCTCTGCATGCCCCAGAACTCCCCCCCCCCCCCACACCCACACCACTCCACGTTCCTTTCCTCACCCTAGTACAGCAACAGCTGAGAATGCATTTCAACGTGAGAAGCTTCATAATACTTTGTGAAACAAGAGTCCCCCCACAACGCTGTTTAGCCTTTGGGCCGAGTTTGTTTGCTGTTTATTTGCCAAACGTCAGCAGCGCTTGGGGGGCTGAAGCCCCGGCCTGTCTAATCAGGCAGCTGTCGGCAATCTTCGCCAAGTTTTACACGAGGATCTCCGTCGTTTGCACCTGTCGTTGGCTCTCCACCCATGGTTATCCACTATTGAAATCTGACTGGAAGAATGTGGAAAATACCGTTTCAAGACACGGTTTAGGTTTGAAAGGTGGAGGCAACAGCAATACAGTACTGCTGGTTCTGCTTTTGAAAGGAACTATTTCTCCCCGTGGGGATATCCCCGTAAAAAAAATAGTTCCCTGACCTTCTGGAAGTTATGTAAAAACTAAGTTTGACCTTCTGGAAGTTATGTGCTTGTAACTTCTTCTAATCTGCCACTCTCTTTGACTCTGCCTTTTCCCTTTATTTTCTATCATCTACTATCTTTCTGACTTATTGGCCCATTCTCCTGCCTTTTAAAACAAAAATCTTCCAAATAATTGTTTTCTCCTTTGAGCTGCTCCGAAATCGGAATGTGTCGGCTGTACGCAGTGAAAACTGAAAACCGGACACATACGTTCGTACCTTACCCATTATGGCCATACGGCCTGGGAACGCAGAAGAAGAAGAAGAAGAAGAAGAAGAAGAAGAAGAAGAAGAAGAAAGGAACAATTTGAAGCACGTTCAACATTGCTGCCACAGGACAGGAATTTTGTAGCTGACAGAATAGACTAATGTACAATCTCAGCTTTGTCTACAATACATGCTGATACATTATCAGCTTAAATACTGACCTGACTGATTGATGTAAAGCCCCGGGTAAAATAATTATCTGCTCGGGTGTATTGCATTATTTGAAAAATAAAAACCAATTTTGATTACCGAATAAACACATTCACGTTTGTACAGTTCTGGTGTTCAACCCCAACGCATTAAACGACGACTTTGTTGTTTATTGACTCGCTTGCTGATCAACTCAAATGCTTGATTTTTGGAGTGCATATAATCACATTTGTAGTTGACAAAGTCATAAAATTTCAGGACGATTCTATGAACGGTTTTGAAAATATGAAGCAAAAAGTAAACGTATGGGTGCAAACACACCCACGGGGGTATGGGAAGGGTTAAAAGCTGGAGAAAAAACCCACACCCTACCTTGCATTGGTGATTACTGTGTTGCGGATTTCTGTTTTTGTCTGATGTGTTATCTTATGCATGCAGATCATTGATGTTAACTCTCCTTCGTTGCAAACATAACTAACTACAGGTCCACCATCAGTACTAACACCAAAGATATTCTAAAAGGGTAAGATGGATTACTTAAAAGCTCGGCGATCCGGGCTGATAGAGTTATCGTTAGTGGGGCCAGTACACTTTTCACAGTGGAGGCTATCCAAAAACTCAGACTGGAACTTGAACGGAGAATTCAACTGGCCTATCGCCGTGTAAAATGTGTACTGCTTCAAAGGGACATAACCAGTGTTTCTGTCCTCACTACTCATATATGGAAAAGAGACCGGATGCTTATCTTCCCCTATACAGTCTTTGCTAACACTGCCTATAGCCAGGACCGGTCAGACCTGAAGAATTGGTCATAGTTGAATTTGATTGTATATAATTTCTGTTCGTAGTGATGGATTCTAGTAGTTTCGTTTGTGTCAATATATGTTAATATTATGTCTAATTCAACCACTATTGACGTTATATTATTGATTTTTAATCTGATTGTATTCCACGTTAACACAGAAATGTAAAGGGGGGGGGGGGGGGGGGGGGGGGGTAAAGAAAGGTAAATACTTTTTTTTAAATTAGGGTACGTATTAGGGTATTAGGTACGTCACAGAGGCGACTCTGTGGAATTCGGGTTGCTCCCACATGGAGAGCGCGTCGCAGCCAGAGGCGCGCCACCCAATGTTTTTGTGCATGCGACTGTTGTGTGACTGATGAGGAAGGAAAGGGGGAGTGGTAAGTGTTGACCAAATGACAACTTTTTTCGTTGCCACTGGGATTAACGTGTGCTAAGTGCATGGGCACACGGGACCTCGGTTTAACATCTCACCCGAAAGACTCCCCGTTCAGACCGTAAGGCCTAGTACTTTGCTTCCAAATAAACGTCTTTTCAGAGTACCAAAATAACAACTGAACTTTATCTACGATCGCTCAGGCAGTTTTCTGTCATTATGATCGAAAATGCGTCATGGCTACCGTTATGCGCTAAAATAAGAAATAGTTAGGCCCAGCATGTCCGTCTTCGGCTGGAGATAATCTTTGTAAGTGTTTCTTGGAAACAAAAGACAGAAGAATGGACCAATTAGGCAGAAAGATAGTAGTACTATGACAGTAAGCAAATGGAAAAGGCTCAGTCAAAGAGAGTGGCAGATTAGAGGAAGTTACAAGCTCAGAACTTCCAGAAGGTGGTATCCGCCCGGGGTGGGGGGTGGGGGTGGGGCTGAACAAATACACTGCATGCTCATTCCACTTCGTATCATTTACAAAGACTTGTTGATGCACATAATTATCATGCATATTATGCGCATAATGTATTCATGCCACACAACTTGAATTGATGTGATGCATACGATATGTATTATCCATTAGAATGTAATAATGAAGTACTATACATGATTGTCAAAACTTTCATTGTCGAATGCAGACTTTCATACCTAATCATTATCTTATAGAAATGAGTTGCATCAGACTGCTGAATATTTGTTTAACAATCAATAGGATTTTTGTTTTAAATCCCAAATTAAATTATGGAGTACAAAAGCCATCAAAGTCACCATGCGACAGTCATGGCGAATCGTTTCAGTGTTGTGGTATATAAAACGAAGCGCACTATTTGCTTTTCAATAGGGTTTTAGAATTAATAATTTGTTGGTGCCAAAGATGGAATAAAAACTTCTGAAATGACATTTTCCTCTTAAACAGCAACAACAACAACAACAACAAAAAAACTAACACAGACAGACAGACAGACACACATGCACACACGCACGCAGAGAGAGAGAGAGAGAGAGAGAGAGAGAGAGAGAGAGAGAGAGAGAGAGAGAGAGAGAGAGAGAGAGAGAGAGAGAGAGAGAGAGAGAGAGAGAGAGAGAGAGAGAGAGAGAGAGAGGAAAACTTTATTTGACAAACAGACATACATGCACCCAGAGAGAGAGAGAGAGAGAGAGAGAGAGAGAGAGAGAGAGAGAGAGAGAGAGAGAGAGAGAGAGAGAGAGAGAGAGAGAGAGAGAGAGAGAGAGAGAGAGAGAGAGAGAGAGAGAGAGAGAGAGAGAGAGAGAGAGAGGTCATTTCTATTACTGTGCTTCTCTCCTCTCATGGCTTCCAAATGATATTCAATTTCCGTCCACCCCCACCCCCCAACAATACCCCGTAATAACTCCCAACTCGCCCACAGAAATCTGAACTCCCCCCGTATTCAATACTACGCCGCCCAGGCAACCATTGCGCATGCTTGACAGGCTGCGCATGCGCATTGGCATTGACAAGTCGAGAGGATAATTTTCGGGGCAGGAGGCTGAGCATGATGGCTTATGACAGGCAGGCAACCAGGGAAGGCACCACCGGTGTCGTGAGAAATACGTCCTCCCTTGAAATAAGGACCCTTGCGCGTGCAACCGTGACCTATTTCATGTGATCGCTACGATAAATAAGTCAACTATTGTTTGTTTTTTGTTTTAATATTTAGATTTAAGTGAATGTGAAGAAACGAAGATGACTGCTGGGTTCAATTAGATTTTAAGTGGTAAATCTACACGGACAGAACCAAGAAATAGATCGGGGAATGTGTAAAATCTACATCTTTGCCGATAAATCGATGTACAAAGCTATGCCACTAAGTTTCGCATTTTCCAAAATGGTGAGGACGATATAAACAAACCGCCATGCAGACAAAAAAATAATTAATTAAATTTCAAAGAAAAATAAGAAAAAAATCACTGACTTCTCTCCATATTTTAGTGATGAATCCTCCTCTGTTCTTCCAGCATGCCAGAAGACACGCCTCTGCTGAATGTGTTCAATGGCGAATCCTTCCCAAACAGCAAACAATGAGGCTTTATACCGAACATTATCTGCCCCTGTCTCGTGCCCTGCGTTGCAAACAGCCACCTAACTTAAGAGTATCGCCCTTGCCTGTCAGGAACTAGTAGTATATAGCCACAAGAAAATAATGATCTGCTCCTGACTCGTCACCAGGGTGGCATCGGCAGTTCGAATCTAACATTATCGCCCTTTCGTGTCGGCAAGGAGTAGTATAAAGCTTCATTCGAATGAGGAAAGGTTTTAATTTATATGCTTATCATCAAATACATCTGTATCGTTAAAACTTCGGGACTTTCCTGGAGTTGCACTGCCTCTGGGCATTGCCTCCAGGATCGTTCCCACCATCTGTATATCTACTAATGTCCCATGTGTGTCTGTTTCAGACCGGATGACGTTAAACGGATTTTCATTCCGAAAGAGGCCGTATTTCACGGGAGAGGTATTTCACGCAACACCAGAGCTGGCACCCCACCCCACACTAGAGCCAGTTTAGTTACACCACACTGGGTGCACTTTTAACCTAGTTGAACGCCTCCTATCAATCCCCCCAGAGCTCCTGCCGACTCACACCGTGAACTGAATGAGTGGCGGGGAGAGGGTTAACAAGGGTTAACGAGGGGTAACAGGGGGGGATGGGTAGAGTGATAGCTGCCGTCATATCATATCTGGCGGGGGCTGCTGACGAGGCAGCGGAAGAACAGTAGCACTAGTAGTAATAGCAGAAATAAAGACGAGTAGAAATATAAGGAGGAGGAGGAGGAGGAGGAGGAGGAGGAAGCAGGGTTTTCGCTACAGCATTGCAGTACCTCCAGGATCTGCTCAGAGTATTGAATGATGGTTGGTTGGTGGCGTAGTAGCAGTAGTAATAGCAGAAATAAAGACGAGTAGAAATATGAGGAGGAGGAGAAGGAGAAGGAGGAGGAGGAGGAAGCAGGGTTTTCGCTATTCTCCTGCCTTTAAAAAAAAAAAAAAAAATTCAAAAAGATTTCGTCCGGCCGAAGTCGGATTTGCTGGGCCTAACTATTTCTTAGTTAGGCGCATAACGGCAGCATGACGCATCTGCGTTCATAATTGACAGGAAACTGTCTGAGCGATCGAAGAAGAAAAAGAAGAAGTTACAGCATTGCAGTACCCCCAGGATCTGCTCAGACTATTGAATGATGGTTGGTTGATGGCGTAGTAGCAGTAGTGATAGCAGAAATAAAGACGAGTAGAAATAAAAGGAGGAGGAGGAGGAGAAGGAGGAGAAGGAGGAGGAGGAGGCAGGGATTTCGTTACAGCATTGCAGTACCTCCAAGATCTGCTCAGAGTATTGAATAGTTTTTCTTTGCTCAGCTTGTTGGGTGGTGTGTAAGTAAAAAGCCTTAAGGTGGGAAGTGAGAAAGTTGGCTTCATTATTTTGCAAGGTTTGTAGTCTGCGAAGTTATCACTCTTTGTAACATTTTTGGTGGTAACAAAAAAGAAAGAAAAAACAGGACAGCGGAGCCATATACATTATACTCCCAGTTCAACGAAAAGACCCAAAAAACCAAATCTAAAAAATCATATATATTTTTTATCATGATATAAAACGGAAATAAAGTGTGAAAAATGTTGTATGATCTATACTAGTTGTAGATTTCGAGTTATCTCCCTTGTACTTCATAGAAAAAACAACAACAAATGTACTGGTGAATTTCAAGGGAGTTGATTTTGGACTCCAGGGTCAATGTTTTACTTTTGGCGTCAAATGAATTCCCTGCATAGATTATGCATATCAATACTTTGAATTAAGATAATCTACAACAAAATATCACTAGTTGACGCCCTTTCACTATACTATTCTGGTTTGAATCCACCCATTATCTTTCAGCTCATTTTTGTACTTTTCCATTTTTACACTCACAGGCATTACGTAGATATGATTTGCCATTCTGTGACTCTGTCAACGCGTGCCTGAGGTATAAGGTTTAAATACCAATTGTACACACAAACCTAACTACCATAATAATTATTACCACCACCACCACTCCCGCCCGTCATAATGAAACTCACTAGAGTACCAAAGCGGGTTGTTGCGTACCCCCCAAAATGACGCAAACAATGACGCAAGCATGACGACGATCTCTACGATTGTAAAGGGGTTACACACGTACCCAACCCGTACACACGTACTAACCCTAGTACGTACGTACCCAACCCGTACTAACCCTAGTACACACCTACTAACCCTAGTACACACGTACCCAACCAACGCTCAGACCTGTTAGTACTCTATATGTTTTCTCTCTCTCTCTCTCTCTCTCTCTCTCTCTCTCTCTCTCTCTCTCTCTCTCTCTCTCTCTCTCTCTCTCTCTTTTTTTTTTTCTTTCTTTTTTCTTTCTCTCTGAAGTTGTGACGTGCAAACGTTGTCATAATAAACCTGCTTGCACGTGACGCGGGGCGAAACCTACATTACTACGGAATGACATTTATTGAAACGCCATGATCTTCCCAAAAACTCCGTTTCGCGCTTCGCTTAACGCGAAATCGATGTTTTCTTCCGCAATTAACGCGTCGATTTTTTCCCACCATTTTGTCTACGCAAATTTCATAGAACTAGTTTATTAATGTCTTTTTTTTCCCTTCTTATATATTGCTAGTTTTATTTTATATAGTGGAAGGGAATTGTTTTGGGGATTTTTTCATTGACACTTTTATGTAAGCGCCTCTGTTTCTCTCCTCTCACTCCTTTTCTCTCTCTCTCTCTCTCTCTCTCTCTCTCTCTCTCTCTCTCTCTCTCTCTCTCTCTCTCTCTCTCTCTCTCTCCCTCTCTTCCCTCTCTCTCAGTGCGCGCGTGCGTATATGCGAGAGAGAGTGAGAACGAGAGAGAGAGAGGAGCGTAGAGAGGAGAGAGAGAGAGAGAGAGAGAGAGAGAGAGGGAGATTGAGAGAGAGAGAGAGATTCGAGAGAGAGAGAGAGAGAGAGAGAGAGAGAGAGAGAGAGAGAGAGAGAGAGAGAGAGAGAGAAAAAGATTGAGAGAGAGAGATTGAGAGAGATTTATAGAGAGAGAGAGATTGAGAGAGAGAGAGTGATAGAGAGAGTGAGATTGAGAGAGAGAGAGAGAGATTGAGAGAGAGAGAGATAGAGAGAGAGAGAGAGAGAGAGAGAGAGAGAGAGAGAGAGAGAGAGAGATTGAGAGAGAGAGAGAGAGAGAGAGAGAGAGAGAGAGAGAGAGAGAGAGAGAGAGAGAGAGAGAGAGAGATTTAGAGAGAGAGAGAGAGAGAGAGGAGGAGAGAGAGAGAGAGAGAGAGAGAGAGAGAGAGAGAGAGAGAGAGATGGAGAGGAGAGAGAGGGAGAGAGAGAGAGAGAGCGAGAGAGAGAGAGAGGAGAGAGAGACGAGAGAGAGAGAGAGAGAGAGAGATCTCGTAGTAATAATGTTCAATCCAAGGTTATGTTTCCCTTGCAAATATCTGAAAAAAAAGATTAGAAACATTAATCAATTTGGATTGCGAGCTTACTGGTAATTTAAGCCTTACTAACATGAAAACACATAGAGATTATAATGAAGAGAATTTAAACTTATTCTGTCAACCCATACAGAGAGAGATTATGTTGTCTTTGATCTCCAATTTCTTTTTTGTTGTTGGGTTTTCTGTTTATTTTTTTAAGAAACCTGTTGCTTTTTTGAAATGATCTTTTTCCATGAATTGCGTGTCAAATTTCAAATCCAACTTCTTTGTGAAATCATTGAATGTTACTGGAATGCTTGTCGCTTGGCTGTGTGAAACCGTGCATTATCAGACATTATTGCTTTTCTTTTCAAATTGTGTTCAATGATTGGTATTTGACACTCATGGTTGGACATACATGTATGTATGTACATGTTCATCATTTATTGTATTCATTTGCATAGCTTGTAATGAAAACATAATAAATAGAGATAAAGTGCAATATTCAAAACAAAACAAAAGAAGGAAAACACACTTGTTTGAATGCGCGCATGCGCACACAAACACACACACACACACGCACGCACACACACACGCGCGCATACACACACACGCGCGCGCGCGCGCGCACACACACACACATGGAATGAGCAAATCTCGTTCCGGTCTTAATATACCTCTGTTCCTTTAAAGGCAGAACACTGACACACCACCCCCCCCCCCCCCCCCCCCCCCCCCACCCCCAAATATCAAAGCAAAAATTCCATTAATTTCTTGAAACTACGAAAAAAGAAAAAAACAACTTCGTTGTATAATAAGTATTCGGAAATGCAATGTTTGAACATCACATCTTTTGTCAAACTGTGTTGCTTAGGCACATTCATTCAAAATAAGGCGAACACACGAAAGTAAGGAAATAAGAGACTACCTTGGTCTTTAACCCTTTCACCGCCAGCCATATTTCAGGCAAGAGTTCCCGTTAAATTTACCTGGGTAAAGAACAAAATCCATCTGCAGTATTGGGGATTCTTCTTAGACATAATATAAAATAAGGTCTATCCTTACTTCCCCAAAACTATGACAATGGAGTCGTCCCTAACCCTAACCCTAGATCCCAATTTGATGCCTTTTAGTGACGTAGGTGTTAAATCACTGTGGTGCTAAAATGCGACTTTGGCGGTGAAAGGGTTAACAACCACGCCCTCAAATCGTCGTATTGAGCATTTTCACTGAGAAGCAACATTACCTCTTTTTTTAAGACTCAAAATTTATCAACCAAAAAAAGGAATGGTTCCAGCAAAAAAAAATAGTATAAGTGCGTGGCTTTGTACATCGATTTCTCGGCAAATATGTAGATTTTACACCCTCCTGCTCTATTTCTTGGTTCTTTCCGTGTTTAGGGTTAGGGTTAGGGTTAGGGATTAGGGATAGGGTTAGGGTTAGATGGTCTTTTCTTTTGCCACAAGCATCTGTTTTTTTGTCAAAATCATCTATTTTTTGGGGAGCATTAAATCGCTGCCTTTTTTTCATAGGGGACACGCATAGGGTTAGGATCAGCCTAGGATTGGTTTCATAAAATTGAAAGAATTAGCAGGCTTTGAGATTATTGAGGGTTGATTATGAGGAGGTGACTACAGACTGCAAGGTTGCCAAATGTGACCTAGCACCACGACAGGGACATTAAGTGTCAAAATGACCATTCTCACAAAATGGCATAGTGAACAATTTCAGACGAATCTCCTTCTATTGATATAAAAACCATTCTTGTATCCTTTTTTTGTTGCAGAGCTATGAGCATTTAAGGTTGGTAAGATGACTGTCGGCCATTTTGAGAAATCAGTCTAAAGTCTAGCCTAGCCTATGAAAATGTACCAAATTACAAATTTTAACACACTTTTTGGAATACGTAGAGACCATAGTAAAGACTATCCTTGATGGATATTAAAGATAAGATGTCAGAAAGCAGGAAAATACCCCTAACTCAAAATTGATAAAAACGAGATTTTTGACTTTGCAAGCCTTTTGTAAGAAACTAGCTCAGCGGCTTAATGTCCCTTTCGTGGTGATGGGTCACATTAATAAGAAAATAAAGGGATCGAAGATGCGACAAAGGGTTATGAGAAGCTTTCTGAAAGGATCCTAGGATTATAGTTCAAAAGATCTATAGATGAAAGCCACCATTCTTCGCAGGCTCCGAAAAAACCCATTTGACACAATTTATTCTCTGGCTTTGTGTTCGAAAGCTGTAAATTTAAAATGGGCTGCAGACATTTCAGTTAAAGTTATAAACTATGAAAGGTAAGACAAGCATTGCTTTGGAGAGAGAGAGAGAGAGAGAGAGAGAGAGAGAGAGAGAGAGAGAGAGAGAGAGAGAGAGAGAGAGAGAGAGAGAGAGAGAGAGAGAGAGAGAGAGAGAGAGAGAGAGAGAGAGAGAGGTAGGTGGGGGTAGGGAGGCAGAGAGGAAGAGAGAGAGGTATAAGAGAAGAGAGAGAGAGAGAGAGAGAGAGAGAGAGAGAGAGGAGAGAGAGAGAGAGAGAGAGAGAGGAGAGAGAGAGGGAGAAAGAGCGAGAGAGAGAGAGAGAGAGAGAGTAGAAGAGGAAAGAGAAAGAGAGATGAGAGAAGAGGAGGTAGGTGGGAGGGAGGGAGAGAGAGAGAGAGAGAGAGAGAGAGAGAGAGAGAGAGAGAGAGAGAGAGGTAGGTGAGGGTAGAGAGAGAGAGGAAGAGAGAGAGGGAGAGAAGAGAGAGAGAGATGAGAGAAGAGGAGAGAGAGAGAGAGAGAGAGAGAGAGAGAGAGGAGAGATAAGAGAGAGAGAGAGAGAAGAGAGAGAGAGAGAGAGAGAGAGAGAGAGAGAGAGAGAGAGAGAGAAAGAGGAGAGGAGAGAGAGAGAGGGGAGAAAAGAGGGAGAAAGAGAAAGAGAGAGAGAGAGAGAGAGGGAGGGAGAGTGGGGAGGGAGGGAGGGAGAGAGAGAGAGAGAGTGGGGTATAGGGGGAGAGAGAGAGAGAGTGGGTAGGGGAGAGAGAGAGAGAGAGAGAGAGAGAGAGAGAGAGAGAGATAGAGAGAGAGAGAGAGAGAGAGAGAGAGAGAGAGAGAGAAGAGAGAGAGAGAGAGAGAGAGAGCAGAGAGAGAGAGAGAGAGAGAGAGAGAGAGAGAGAGAGATATAATAAGCTAGAGAAACTAAGAAGTTGAATAACAGATGCCTATATTGTGTTTGTCTTTAAGGTGAAATCTCGAGGGTTTTCTGAAGAAGAAACAGTGAATGTTATGAAGATTTCTGCACACAATTAAAAAAACAAAAAAACAAAAACAACAACATACGATGAGTTATTGGCAGGAATAAGCGAACGTGTATTAATGCATTGTGGAAACACGGTAATATAAACAACGTAATAAAACACAGGTTTTTTGTCCTCCCTTGTTTTACTACCTGGATTATAAATCCATAATAAACAGATCAAAGATGGTTGTAAAGAAAAAACAACAACCACATTTTAATAAACCACTTTTGTTTTGTTTGTTAGCACAACAGCTTACAAACGCCAGAACAAAAAGGACTCTTATTCGTCTCAGAGGATAGTGAATGACACTGCCCTGTGCTCTCTCGGTGCTTTTGTTCTGGGCGTGCGATCCTGAGTGCGTCTTAGGTTCGGTGTCCATCTGTGTTCTACCGAGGACCCAGCATGTTTGACAATCGTGTGACAGGTAGCACACGCCTTGTTGCTTTTGACTCGCTGACAGGCTATGCACGCAAGCAGGTCTGTTTCGTTTGGTACTCCCTTCCCCAAGACCCAAACAACATGGGCGACAGCGGACCGAATGCCGTACACAACGCACAGTCAGTCGGTGTGAATGACATGGCAGCAGGTGTGAGAAAAGCACACAATGAAACAAAACAGGTGCTTTGCATTAGACAGGACACTGGCAACTGCTATTCTAAACACCTGTGCCGGGGAAAGAGCTGCCGCGAAGCGTAGCGAGGTCGAGGCGTAGCTGCTAGTTAAGTCATAATAATGGGGATGGGCGCTCCAGAATACTAACCCGACCTCATGCCCCCCCCCCCCCCCCCCCCCCCCCCCCCCCCCCCCCCCCCCTATCTTCGTTACCCCGGTGCCGATAACAAACCTACAAGACAAAACAAGGTCATACGCCAAGGTCAAGGTCACGATGGGGATACGTTATGCGCGGACGCCTTCCGGTCCGGTCACTGGTGCCACACCACCACACGAAATCTGAAGTGATTCCGTCAAGCGGTTCGGGAGATATCCTTGGGACAGACAGAAAAAAACAAAAAAAACAAAAACAAAAAAAAACACCAAAGAAACATACACGAACGAATTTAGACTCATTTGCGATCGTAGACAAAATCATTGTTTCTTAGCTACCCCTCTTCTCCTCCCGGCCACACACACATGCCGACACTTCTTGTTAGTTGTCCTCATCAGTCTATCAGTCTCAATCAGTCACAGCAGACTTACTACTATAAGCCTTCACCCCTCTGCCGCTTCTACTTACTCTAGTGGAACAAAACAACAACCCAACAACTTCACTGTCAGGACTGTTCAGTCAGTCAGCGGAAATCAGCCCCCCCCCCCCCCCCCTCCCTCCCCCTCTCTTGTCTTCCCTTGTCCGAGGGACCCCCAGAACCGGTCTTCGCTGACAACGTTGATATCGTCTCCTGCCAGAAAACCAGCCCCATCACACATGAATACACCCCCGCCAGCCCTTGAAAGCCCTGAATAGTGGGGTTGGTGTGAGAACTAGGTTCTATAGGGGGAGTTGGTACAGACTAGAGAGAGAGGGGGAGAGAGAGAGGGGAGGGGGGGGGGGGGGTGGCGTCTGGAGTATTAGTGAGCTCGTCACTTTTGCTGATTCTTTTTCGTTGACATCTCCTGACGCGTGATTATGAATCCGCCGTCTCGAGATGGATGGAAAGTGGGGTTGGTAGGTGTGTGGGTGTGGGGGTTGGGGTGTGGGTGGGGGTTGGAAGGTGAGGGGAGGTAGGAGAAGGAGAGGCGTAGAGGAATTAGTGATGGCAAAGACTGAGTAAGCTCTAAGGCTCGGTGTACATCTCGTGTCCTGACTAATGCAAAGCATCTGTTTTGTTTCATTCTGTGTTTTTCTCACACCCGCTGTCATGTCATTCACACCGACTGGCGTGCGTTGTGTACGGGTTTGGTCTGCTGTCGCCCGTGTTGTTTGGGTCTTGGGAGAGAGAGAGAGAGAGAGACCAAAAAGAAGCAGACCTGCTTGCGTGCATAGCCTTTCAGTAAGTCAAAAGCAACAAGGCGTGTGCTACCTTTCTACACGATTGTCAAACATGCTGGGTCCTCGGTAGAACACAGATGGACACCGAGCCTAAGCGTGATTGGTGATAGGGCTCGAGCCTAGTGACCATGTCACGTTTGGATTAGTGGTGTAGAAGAGACCTTTTTTTCCAATTTCTTTACAGATTTTGTTCGAATATTTAATTTTTTTAAAGCATATTTTTTATCATAATGAGCCAAAACATCAACAGTACTGTGCTAAGCCCACGAACGTCTTCATCTTCTTCTTCTTCTGCGTTCCCAGGCCATATGGCCATAATGGGTAAGGTACATATGTGTCTGGTTTTCAGTGTTCACTGGTCTCCTCGCTGCGTACAGCCGACACATTCCGATTTCGGAGGAGCTCAAAGGAGAAAACAAATATTTGGAAGAGGGTTTTTTAAAGGCAGGAGAATGGGCGAATAAGTCAGAAATATAGTAGATGACAGAAAGCAAAGGGAAAAGGCAGAGTCAAAGAGAGTGGCATATTAGAGTAAGTTACAAACACAGAACTTCCAGAATGTAGGGGAACTGTTTTCAATAAAGACACCTCGGTATTACTCACGGGGAGAGTCCACAAACAATAAGAAGAAGATGCACACACTATGACGTACGAATGTGGGAGTGGTGTGTAGGTGTGTGTGTGTATGTCGAAGTTGTGTGTGTGTGTGTCTAATTTACATACTAATCCCCGTCTTGACTGGTCTAAGTCGTACTCATGACTACGAGCCCAGAAGCTGTTGCGTCAGTGCCCTCCAGACAATGGCTTTTAGCAACTGATTCCAGCTCAAAGTCAACCTTCTTTAGTTCGTCTGGGTTTCTACCGTCGCTGACGTTCTCCCTGATTACGGCTAAGTCCAAACGACAACCAATCCGGGTCGATCACTGGTTAGGATAGAGTTTCAAGACAACACACACAACACGACTTAGAACAAAATGTGATTAAGGGAAAGTAGTGTACTACCAAGAAGAAGCCAATGTGTATTTTGTTTTGGGTTGCTTTATAATTACGTTTGGGGTCTCCCTCTGTCTCTGTCTACCCCCCTCCCCCCCCCCCCCCCCCCCCGTTTTCGCCCCACCCTTCATCCGCCCCTTACTACATCCAGTTTGATTTCGAACCCAATATTCAATACTCTTTATTTCCGTTGTCCAAGTGCTCAAATATTTTATCAAAACATGGTAGTTTATCTGTATAGCCCACGTAAGTTAACGCTATAATTGGGTCACAGAGAGACGGATAGAAAATACGACAGGCGGGAAATGTCTAAGTAAATATGATCGATAGATACATGAAAATGACAAACAGAAGTATGAGAACAACACACGTCTCTCTCTCTCTCTCTCTCTCTCTCTCTCTCTCTCTCTCTCTCTCTCTCTCTCTCTCTCTCTCTCTCTCTCTCTCTCTCTCTCTCTCTCTCTCTCTCTCTCTCTCTCTCTCTCTCTCTCGCTCTCTCTCTTTCTCTCTATCTCTTGTTTCGAGGGCAAGATGTAAACAATCCCATTGTGTGCTTATTCTTTTCCCTCAATAAACAAATGTTTCAAACAAACACATGTTTCAAATCTCTCTCTCTCTCTCTCTCTCTCTCTCTCTCTCTCTCTCTCTCTCTCTCTCTCTCTCTCTCTCTCTCTCTCTCTCTCTCTCTCTCTCTCAATGCTTGTATGCGTCGGTAAATAAATACATGCATGCACGTGTGCGAGCGCCTAGCCTATACCCTTTTCTTTCCATTGACATTCGCTTAATCCTACTACCACATTTCTGCTTATCAGTTAGAGCTATGAATGAGACGATACGGGTGAGAGAGATGCTCTGTGCTATAAAACTCTGCATCAAGAGAAGCAGAGCAGATGATCCAGACACAATCTTTCACGCAACGTGGTGTTTTTTATTTGCGATGAGGGAGATCCCCATCCTTAGGCCCATATAGATTCAAATCAGGTCCATGTTTTTCATTGGTTGATAAAAGCGGCAAGGGAAACAACCCGTTGTCACCATTCTATATAGCGCAGCAATCTCCGTATTAATTCTCAGGAAAGTTTCATAGCCGAGGCCTTTAACGCCGCACAGAGAGAGAGAGAGAGAGAGAGCGAGGAGAGAGAGAGGCCAAGAGAGAGAGAGAGAGAGAGAGAGAGAGAGAGAGAGAGAGAGAGAGAGAGAGAGAGAGAGAGAGAGAGAGAGAGAGAGAGAGAGAGAGAGAGAGAGAGAGAGAGAGAGAGAGAGAGAGAGAGAGACAGAGACAGATACATTGAGACAGAGAGAGAGAGAGAGAGAGAGAGAGAGAGAGAGAGAGAGAGAGAGAGAGAGAGAGAGAGAGAGAGAGAGAGAGAGAGAGAGAGAGAGAGAGAGAGAGAGAGACAGAGACAGAGACAGAGACAGTGAGACACAGAGAGATAACTTACAGAGAGCGAGATTAATGATAGTCCACGATGTCCAATCAGGACCCGACACTCTCAGGGCGGCATCGGGGTTACCCAAAGGCGAAAGCGTACACCTTGTGGGACGCCTTTTGTGTCATAATTCAGCTTTATGGGCAATCCGTGCAGATTGCCAACAAAGGGTCACTTTCCTTAGTTCATTATTTTTTCCTCCCCATTTTCTGCTTGATCTTAGTGCCGAGAGATTGACATGGGCAAGATGGAATTCCCAGGGTAGGCTAGCAAAAAAGAAACTAATGATGATAATGGGGGGACATGGTAAAGGTTTAGAGTTCGCCTCGTTAGATTGCACCCCTGTTCGCCCGTAAAAGGAAAAACGAAGAAGCATATTGGATACCCAAAACCTTTATAGATGTGTTTCCCCCCCGTCCCTTGCTACACCTTGCCATGCAAAGGTTTGGTTTCCCGACGAACATGAATGACTATTTATTATTAGTCCCCGAGCGGAAGGTTCGGGGAGCTATTGTTTTTGTCCGTCCGGCGGTTGTCCGTCCGGTGTCCGTCGGCGTGCCTCCGTCCGTCCGGCTATTCGTCCGTTTTTCTCAAAAACTATTCAGTCTATCATCATCAAATTTGGTATACTAGTTTGCCAAGAGGCAAGCTATCCACTGATGTATTTAGTTTTACATTAAGGGCAAGGACGCGCCATTTACGGGGCTCAAATTCCAAAACACATAATCGCTAATATCTCGCGAAGTTTTGTATGTATTTCAATGCAGTTTTTTTCACAACATTTCTTGTTGAATGATCTATAACACAGTTGTCATGATTGTTTCTGTGCGCTCGTGTGCGCATGATCGCGCGCGCTCAAATCACGGGTCCGAACCCCAAGGCTATATATAAAACAACTATTCAGTTACGTGCTGTTTTGATGCGTTTA
Source organism: Phymorhynchus buccinoides (assembly GCA_017654935.2). Classification (NCBI taxonomy): domain Eukaryota; kingdom Metazoa; phylum Mollusca; class Gastropoda; order Neogastropoda; family Raphitomidae; genus Phymorhynchus; species Phymorhynchus buccinoides. The sequence goes on along the minus strand of CM065695.1, from coordinate 12,931,700 downwards.
TATGTAGTTACGTGCTGCTTGGATGCGTTTGTATGTATGTGTACAGCCGACACATTCCGATTTCGGAGTACCTCGGCGATGCTTATAGGGGACTTTGCAGCCGCTCGGCGTTGCACTTGTTATTATTTACATTGCTTATAGTCCCGTCAACAGCAATGATTTTCTCAGGACTGTCACCACAGTAAACATAAAACACGTCACTGATGACATCCTACATGTATTTACTTTACAAACAAAACCAACGTTCAATAACCTGAAAACGTTTTTTGGTTTTTTTAAATAGTACAATTCATAACATGACACCTTCATTATTGTACCCTATAGCACATAATTCCAGACAGTGCTAGCTGGAAACGTAAGCCATCCCGCTCTATTTATCGAGTCCAGGTTTTTTTTAAAAAAAAGTAAAAATGGATAACAAATACATACTAGTCAGCTAAGATACATAAAAAGGGCCATATATATCTTAGCTTACTAGAATAAATTCAATGATGACACCTCACAGTGGCAAAAAACGTGCATACAGATATCCGTGTCATTAAGTATACAATAGCAACTATTTTGATTAAAGAAAATGTATGTTAACAAACATTGGAGAAATCAACCTTAGTATGTTATATTCATACTCAGATTACTGAAGAAGACCAAATAAGAAGATGTGGTAGAAATATTCAAGTGAGTATATAAACTATTTGACTCTGTGGAAGGGAGTTAATAGTATTACATGCCAGAGACTGGGTAGTCAATAGGGCATTTGCCACGAGTGTTCGTTCTCTATACTAGACTACTCATTTTCCCGCACTCGTTCTGCCCGAATTACGCAGGCCTTTCTAATTCAACTCTCTAAATTCACCTCAGTGATATTCAAGGTCGCCGCCACGCGGCAAATGCCCTATTCATACTCGTCATACCAAACAAGTTCAAACTAAACGTGAAGCTTTGTGCTCTTTTCGTGGTCTGTTCGTGTCTCCCATCCAACCTTCCCACACCATTCAACCGTCAAATATTCATTAATGTAGAACAATGGTTTTTTCCCTTTGTTACCTGTCACATAAAACACACGTTTTAACCCAAACACAACGTTTATAATTATTTACGGAATATCAAGTGTACTTCGTTTTTTGTGATTAGCGTTATGAAATTTAACGTATACCATAGTGAATTACGCTTGGCATGAGGTTTTGTTTCTTCATCTTTGAACTTTTGTTTCTGACATTTGGTTTAAAAATATTTAGTTTATTAACTAAACGCTTTGCAGTATACACAATTTAGACGTTTCAGACGTTATACACAATTTCAGACTTTTACCTTGAAAATGCAAACAATCGGTGTACGGCAAATAAGAACATTTCCAAACAGATTTTTCTAAGATCCTACTGGTAGAATCATACAAGAAATGGCACTTCCACCTAAGCTACACAACCTCGTAATATTTCACTTCCTCACTACCTGACTATTACCTTGAAAATACAAACAATCGGTGTACAGCAAATAAGAACATTTCCAAACAGATGTTTCTAAGATCCTACTGGTAGAATCATACAAGAAATGGCACTTCCACCTAAGCTCGTAATATTTTCACTTCCTCACTACCTGACTATTCAAGTATTGAACGCTGGTACATGGTGCAAAAAGAAATCATTACCAAAACAACATCAACATCCACTACATTTCACCAAAGATGATGATGAACTTTGTACTGAATTCATTGTTGAATTGTAACACACGCAGAAGACAGCAATGCCGTTTGTAATTCAACATTAGATTACGGTGGGAGGGTATTGATAGATAGGGGAAATGGTTTAGTATTCATATGGTACGACAAAGGCGGGCAGAGAAGTGTGTGTGTGTGGGGGGGGGGGGGGGGGGGGGGGGGGAGAGACATGTGAAGAGGTGAGAGAGACGGGACGAAGGAACTATGGAAAGGAAAGCGTACGAGTTGGGGGGTGGGGGGGGGTGTTAGAGTGCAGTATGGGAGGGATAAGAGATGAGGGCAGGACATGTCCAATCTTTCCTGAAGACCAAAGTCATTGGAAGAATCTGGCCTATCTCCTCGGCGACGCGGACCGCATGATTTCCATTATAGAAAACTATATTCAGTTACCCCCCCCCCCCCCCCCCCAGGTCTGCCCCCTTACGGCCTAGGCAAGAAACTGAGGGATTTATCCGGTTCCTGGTTAATATTATCGCCTCCCCCCACCCCCCACCCACCCTGCTCAGACAAGTCCCCTCGGATGATTCTGATACATCTCGGCGAATGAGTGAGGATGTCTGTCTGTCCTTGTTGTTTCTGGTTTTCTAGGTATGGGAGAGAAAAGAGGATGGAACTGTTGTGGGTGACGAATATCGAAGAAGACTGCGTAGTCTGGAATCGGAAATTGTATGTTCTGGAAGGGGGTGGGGGGGGGGTGTCAGAAAGATACAATGAACAAAAACTAGTGATATGAAGAGGGTGTTATTCCCCCGTGGGGATACCGGGGGGTCTTTTGCATAAATAGTTCCCCCACCTTCTGGAAGTTCCGTGCTTGTAAATTCCTCACATCTGTCACTCTCTTTGACTCTGCCTTTTCCCTTTGCTTGCTGTCACCTACTATCTTTCTGCCTTACCGGTCGATTCTTTTCACGAAACTCTTTCAAAAACATTTCCTCCGGCCGAAGTCGAAGGACTAACTATTTCTTAGTCAGGCGCGTAACGGCAGCATGACGCATCTGCGCTCATAATTGACAGGAAACTGTCTGAGCGATCGAAGAAGAAGAAGAAGAAGAAGAAGAAGAAGAAGAAGAAGAAGAGGGCGTTAGAAGAGTGTGGGGTGCATAAGGAAGAGACAATTACATTTTTTTTTTTTTAAACCACGTTAAGCTCATTTCAAAGCTCATTCGGTACCTGAGTGAAAGTATGGGTGATAATGTTTTGTGCGACTGCGTGTGCATCGGTGAATGGAAGCGCCGTGAATATAAATCAATTATAGAAAGTCGCTATATAAATGCTATCAATTATTATTATTTATTATTAAGGACTATTTTCGGTCATTTATCTACTTCTTTTGAACAAAATATTGCATTATATCAAGAAATATAAGTGGCAACATTGATTTTCCAATCGCTGTCAATGTGTTTCCTCTGTCGCATAAACTACAAAGACAATAAGACAAAGGTTGTTTTTGCCTTTGTTGGTGTGTCTGGCTGGCTGTCCTGCTGGAGAAAGCACTAATGTACACACATATTCTCTCTCTCTCTCTCTCTCTCTCTCTCTCTCTCTCTCTCTCTCTCTCTCTCTCTCTCTCTCTCTCTCTCTCTCTCTCTCTCTCTCTCTCTCTAAAGCTTCAACGCACGCACGCACGCGTGCGTGCGTGCGTGCGTGCGTGCGTGCGTGCGTGTGTGTGTGTGTGTGTGTGTGTGTGTGTGTGTGTGTGTGTGTGTGTGTGTGTGTGTGTGTGTGTGTGTGTATGTTTGTGTGTGTATGTTTGTGTGTGTGTGCGCGCGCCCGCGCGCGTGTGCGTGTGTGTGTGACATGCTCGTTTGTTTGTGTGTTATATATTTGCTAAACTGTTTGTTGTAAGCTCATGCACCTGTCTACATGAGCTTGCTCGCGTGTACGTGTGCGCGTGCGCGCGCGAGTGCGTCTTTAACGGTAAGATGGGGGAGAGGGCGGAGGCTGGGGGCATGGGGGGAGGTGATTAGGGGGGGGGGGGGTGTGTGTGGTGGCTAAGGGTGCCTGCGCAAGGATCGTCCGTTGGGCGATGTTGTCAGTCGCTTGACAAGGGGGCAGACATAGATCTCACCTCTGCACGCAACCCCTGGACTGTATGCCCATGAAATGTTGATCAGCTCAACCCACACTTCTTTACACTTCTTGCCCTACTACTACTACTGCTATGTTTTTTTATGTATTATTTTTTAATTAAGGTTTATTTACATTTCTCGTCGTCTCGTTATTTAGGTTCAGTTGTCTTTGCTTATATATATATGGGTTTTGGTTTTTTTCCGGTAATGTTTTGCCAGTGTTGTGTTTTTTTATATATATTTATTTATCCCCTTTCTTATTCTACTGTTCGTATTTCTGTTTGTTTTTTGATAGTTTCTGGAAAATGTTTTATGTTTGTTTGCTTCGGGTTTGCTTGCTTGGGGTTACGGTTTGTGTGGGTGTTTTTTGTTTATTTTCATGTTCAAGTTGTTTTTATAACGAATAACCTATTTTCCAATGTTATCTCATGTCAAGAGTTTTCCCGTTGCCATTGTTTTTAATCTTTTAATTTTACGAATTAATAAGGTCTATTACTCACAAATGATTCGATGCCAAATGGTAAGTGGGATTAGTAGGATTGTTCGGTTTACCCTTGTAGTTGACCAAGTTTCAGGATTTATTATTTGTTTCCGTATTAATGTTTGTTCGGTTGTTTTCATTTGTCATTTGTATCTGAGGGTGGTCAGCAAAGAGAGCAAAAAATGGGGGTGGGGTCCGATTTTCTTATTCAAATACACCTACGTTTAGAAAGCATCAGAATGCTGTTGTATTTCAGCACATTTTAAATTCCCATTCACAATGCAAATTGGTTAGCCACCACCCTTCAATGTTAAGAATTCAATTCGAGTATGACTAGAAAGCAGCTTTGCCTATATTAAATGTATTAAATATTAATTGTATTAATAAAAAAAAATATAAAAAAATGGAAAGGACACTGAAGAGGCTGCGAGGCCTAGTTGTCCTCAATACCTGACCTGACCTGGTTTTTCATTAACAAGTGTACGATTTACGGACACTACATTTGAAAGTGTACTATTTAAAGACCCAATTTGCTTACGGACACTACATTTGAACAGCTTCAAAACGCTTATCAATATATTAGAGAGTCTTAACTCTTTGAGTTCTGTACATATACCATACCCCCCCCCCTCTTTCCTAGGAGCAACGTTTTCCACTCAGTCTTCTTGTAATGCTCTCGTTTCTGTGAGCAACTTTACTCGACTAACGGCCTTTGTCTCAGCGCTGTCCCACCCCTCTGTTTTCTCTGTCAATTATTACACTTAATTTGCCACACAAAGAAAGGTTTTCCAAAGTTAATAAGCCAGACCAGTGAATATCCCACAGCAATATATACTTTAGATACACAAAAACACAAGCACCCCTTTTCACACTTTCACTCTCTCTGGAAATCCAGGAATTGAGAGACAGCAGCTCTATAAAGCCAGGCTCTCAGAATAGCTGCTATAGAGCAACAAAAGCTGCTGGCAGGAATGAAAGAGTTTTAATGGGAAATCAGGAAAGGAACAAAATGATGCAACAAGATCTGAGGGGGGAGAAGCAAACCAAAAAGCTCAACATTTGTCAACATTTCAATTTATTAATCTTTATCAAGACTTCCAGAATCAGTCACACTCCCATTGCTAATGTTATGCAAACCAAAATACATCAACAGTGAACAAACAATGAAAAGTAAGAAGCAACAAGTGCAACGCCGAGCGGCTGCAAAGTCCCCTCGCAGCAAGCCGAGCTACTCCGAAATCGGAATGTGTCGGTTGTACACATACATAAAAACGCATCAAAACAGCACGTAACTACATAAAAACGCATCAAAACAGCACGTAACTGAATAGTCTTTTTATATATAGCCTTGGGGTTCGGACCCGTGGTTTGAGCGCGCGCGATCATGCGCACACGAGCGCACAGAAACATTCATGACAACTGTGTTATAGACCATTCATGAAGAAATGTGGAAAAAAACTGCATTGAAATACATGGAAAACTTCGCGAGATATTAGCGATTATGTGTTTCGGGGTTTGAACCCCGTAACTGGCGCGACCTTGACCTTAATGTAAAACTAAATACATCAGTGGGTAGCTTGCATCTTGGCAAACTAGTATACCAAATTTGATGATGATACACAGAATAGTTTTTGAGAAAAACGGACGAATAATCGGACGGACGGAGGCACGCCGGACGGACACCGGACGGACCAGACAAAAACAATAGCTTCCCGAACCTTCGGCTCGGGGACTAACAACATAATATTATTATTATAACTGTGGTGACTACATTACGGGTGTGGTAGAAGGTTTAATTGATGGCACAACCATGATGATTTGGTTGATTAAATGTTAGATGATGAACAAGGAAGACGAGGGACTCTCTCAGAGGTTGGTAGTCGACGCAATAAACCTCAAAGGGCCTGCCACAATGCGTACGGTTCGCTGACAATGCGAGTCGATTGTGACAATAGCCAGACACGATTCACGTGAAATACGTCCGTCTGAAGAATAATTCTACTAGTTTTGCTCTATGAACTCAACTAGACCCAATACACGAGTTTCACGTGAACCATGACTCGCGTCGTTACAATCGCATCGCATTGACAGCGGATTGTATGTAGTGTAGCGGGCCCTTGTGTTTTATTTCTTGACGTCGTTCACCGAGGGGTATTGATTTTGTTTTGTTTTATGACAACGTATTATACATGGCTCTGTGTGTGTGTGTGTGTGTGTGTGTGTGTGTGTGTGTGTGGTGTGTGTTGGTGTGTGTGTGTGTGTGTGTGTGTGTGTGTGTGTGTTCGTGTGTGTGCGTGCTGCGTGTGTGTGCGTGTGTGTGTGTGTGTGTGCGTGTGTGCGTGCGTGCGTGCGTGAGTGCGCG
>CM065695.1:12897574-12917574 GCA_017654935.2 Phymorhynchus buccinoides | reverse complement strand
AAAATATGGAATAAACAACAATTGAAAAAACCCACACCATGCAATGAAAGAAAATAATAAAAATGTTGAGGGAGATAGGGAGGGAGTCAGAGACAGAGACAGAGAGATAGAGAGACAGGGTGCTCGTGCGGATGCAATCACTCTAACGGACAACCCCCCCTCCCCCCCCCCCAAAAAAAAAAAAAAAAGCGCCCTCCCGCCGATCATCACAAAAATGATAATTGAAAATGTCATCTGCCGACCAGTGAAACCAACGGGGGACTGTTGAGACTGGGCTGAAGAATCCAAGTCCCATGCATTATGCATGAAATTCGGGCGAGTTGACGCTTTAAAAAATGAAAATGTTTTAATTTAGATACACGGACCCAGCACGATTAAGTCCCTTGTTGTTGTTTTTTTAGGTAGCTGTGACCCATATACAAATGCCTCCAACTTGAAATTGAGGCTGCTTTTTGAAATGATGTTTCGTTTTGAATTTGGGGGCATTTGTATGGGAGTCGAACCTGGTCAAAACGAGATTTGTTAACAGCTATAAGAGGGGAAGCACGTGAACTCCGTGATCTTGACACGGGATCTGGTGGGTCTTTAAAGACCCACCACGTCACGTTGTCCAAATCACGGTTTTCACGTGTTTCCCCTCTTATAGCTGGTAGGAAACCTTAAGAAATCTTCCTAGCATAAGAGGGAATGTGGCACGTGACGTAGGGGGTCTTTAAGTCCAAAACTAAGAGGAGGCCAACGCAATACGAGACAATCTTTGTTGTGTGTCTTCCCTCGTGTCAGCAGCACACATAGGCCTACTAAACCTTTGTTTTTACAATTGTTTTAATTTATACTTTTAAAAAAATAAAATTTATATCATCACTGCACCATTTTTAAAATGAAGTTCGCCAACGGTAGAGTTAATTGCTATAGTCATCTTGTTTGAAATGTCCTGCGTTTGAATGTGAAAGTGGAAAATGAAATACAAAATTAGGATTAAGATTAAGATTATAGCCCCGTCGACAGCTAAGGCCATGTCAGGGCTGTCACCACGTTAGACCTTACCACGTATTAAATAAATTCAATTATGTGGACAGGGTGATGGTCATTTTTTGTTAAATGGAGATGACGAGAATAAGGAGAATTTTCGAAAAGTGGTGCACAAACACGTCCTTGGATCTGGAGAGAGAGAGAGAGAGAAGAGAGAGAGAGAGAGAGAGAGAGATAGAGATAACGAGAGAGAGAAAAGTCCATCCATCTTGAGAAATGTCCAGAGTTTCCCTTTTGAGAGAGAAAGGAAAATGAGAGAGAGAGTGAGAGATTAGAGAGAAGACTTGAAAACTTAGAGAGAGAGAGAGAGAGAGAGAGAGGAGAGGAGAGAGAGAGAAGAGAGAGAGAGAGAGAGAGTTGAGAGGAGAGAGAGAGAGAGACGTTTAGACCTTACCACACCAGAGAGAGAGATCATTATTGAGAGAGAAAGAGAGAGAGAGAGAGAAAGAGAGAGAGACGAGAATAAGAGAGAATTTTGTTTTCGAGATTGTGCAGACAGACAGAGAGACAGTCCTTGGAGGAGAGCGAATCGAGAATTAGGCAGAGAGAGAGAGAGAGATCGAGAGAGAAGAGAGAGAGATCGAGGAGAGACAGAGAGGGAGATGAGAGAGAGAGAGAGAGAGAGAGAGAGAGACTTCTCTGAGAGATGAGAGAGGAGAGAGAGAGAGAGAGAGAGAGATGGGAGACAGAACAAGAGACAGACACAGACAAAGACGAGTCAGATAGAGAGGAGGGACAGAGTGAGAGAGAGAGAGAGGGGCTGAGAGAGGAGAGACAGACAGAGAGAGACAGATTGACCACTACAAAGACAGAGAGAGAGAGAAAAAACTATACTGCATTAATTCTGAGTTTATCGTTGTTGGGCGTGACCAAATCAGAGATAGAGAGAGAGAGAGAGAGAGAGAGGACGAGACCCACAGACAGATAACGACAGACAGAGACATAGAGAAATAGAATGAGACAGTGAGGTAGTTTTGAAGCTTAGGCTGTGGACCCCCCAAAAAGGAGATGACACTAAATTGTTATAACTATCTGCATTCTGTTTATTTTGGGCTGCCTCATGCCAGGAGTAGCCCTCCCCCATAATATGACCACCTCTGACTCTTCAACTGTAATCTCTGAAGATTACCTGTCAGCGGTGTCCACCCAAAATACACACTCCCCTCCCCCCAATTTAGCCCCCTGCGCATGACAGGACGTATGATTTGACTTCCGCTGTTTAGGATTGTGGGAAGTAGGGAAGGGGTGGGAGGCTTAATGACTTTGTGATGGCCTTTAGCCTAATCAAAATATGTTGGTAAATGAGGTGGATCATGACAAACAGAAAAGAAAAACAAGTGCAACGCCGAGCGGCTGCCGCAAAGTCCCCTTGCAGCATGGCCGAGCGAGCTACTCGGAAAGCGGAATGTGTCGGCTGTACACATACATAAAAACGCATGAAAACAGCACGTTACTACATAAAAACGCATCCAAACTAGCACGTAACATAATAGTTTTTTTTATATATATAGCCTTGGGGTTCGGACCCGTGATTTGAGCGCGCGCGATCATGCGCACACGCGCGCACAGAAAAATCCATGACAACTGTGTTATAGACCATTCGTCAAGAAATGTTGTGGAAAAAACCCTGCATTAAAATACATGCAAAACTTCGAGACATATTAGCGATTATGTGTTTCGGGGTTTGAACCCCGTAACTGGCGCGACCTTGACCTTAATGTAAAACTAAATACATCAGTGGATAGCTTGCATCTTGGCAAACTAGTATACCAAATTTGATGATGATACACTGACTAGTTTTTGAGAAAAAACGGACGAATAGCCGGACGGACGGACGGCACGGACGGACGGACGGACAGACCGGACGGACGGACGGACCAGACAAAAACAATAGCTCCCCGAACCTTCGGCTCGGGGACTAAAAAAGGGAGAGGGGAGTGTATTTGATTTTTTTTCCCTTCTATTTATGGACATGAGTTTTCTACACGCTATTTTCTTACCCCCCCCCCCCCCCACCCCCCTCTCCCTCATCCCTCTCTCTCTCTCTCTCCATACTCTCGTCTACTCCCGTCTATCTCTATCTCTATCCTCTCTCTCGTCTCTCTCTCTCTCTCTCGTCTTCTCTCTCTCTCTCCTCTCCTCTATCGCTGTCTCTCTCTAGATATCTCTCCCTTTGCTCTCTCTCTGTCTCTCTCTCTCTGCTCTCCCTCTTCTCTCTCTCCTCCTGTCTGTCTCTCTCTCTGTCTCTCTCTCTTCTCTCTCTCCCTCTTCTCTCTCTCTCTGTCTCCTCTCTCTCTCTGATACCCTAGTCTTATCTCACTCGGCAATCTCTCTCTCTCAACACGTCCAAAAGTCTCTCGTCAATCTCTCTCTCTCTCTCAGGCCATCTCCTTCCTCTCTCTCTCTCTCCCTCTCTCTCTCACCTCTCTTTCCTAATAGCTCCTCTCTCTCGTCTGTCTCTCTCTCTGTCTCTCCTCTCTCTCTCTCTCTCTCTCTCTCTCTCTCTCTCTTCTCTCTCTCTCTCTCTCTCTCTCTCTCTCTCTCTCGCACTCCTACCACTCCTCTCATCTCTTTGAAGTCTCTCTGTCTCTCTCTCTCTCTCTCTCTGTCTCTCTCTCTCTTTCCATTGTTTACAACGCCTTCATTATTAGGAACGGGCTGGTAAATGGGGAGAAAGAAAAACAACAACAACAACCAAACCCCCCCAAAAAAAAAAAACACACACCACACCAACCGACAAGATAAAATAATCATGACGAAACAGAAAAAGGTCAGATAAAGTCCAAGGAAATACCAAAGGACGAATACTTTTCATTAGTTCGGGGGGTTTTGGCAACTGTTTATCTGTCCGTCTGCTGTCTTTCCGTCTGACTGATTGACTCTAGTACATAAGAAATGATGGAGAGAGAATGAGAGCGAGAGAGAGAGAGAGAGAAGAGAGAGAGAGAGAGAGAGAGAGAGAGAGAGGAGAGAGAGAGAGAGAGAGAGAGAGAGAGAGAGAGAGAGACAGAGGAGAGAGAGAGGAGAGATTTCTTACAACCATCTGAGAGAGAGAGAGAGGCCTGGAGAGAAAGCGAGAGAGAGAGAGAGAGAGGGGGGGAGAGAGAGAGAGGGGGGGGGAGAGAGAGAGCGAGAGAGAGAGAGAAGGGGAGAGAGAGAGAGAGAGACGGGGGGAGAGAGAGAGGGGGGAGAGAGGGAGAGAGAGAGAGGGGAGAAAGAGAGAGAGGGGGGCTGAGAGAGAGAGAGAGAGAGAGAGGAGAGAGGGGGAGAGAGAGAGAGAGAGAGAGAGAGGAGAGAGAGAGAGTAGAGAGAGAGTAGAGAGAGAGAGAGAGAGAGAGAGAGAGAGAGAGAGAGAGAGAGAGAGAGAGAGAGAGAGAGAGAGAGAGAGAGAGAGAGAGAGAGAGATGGTTGAGAGAGAGAGAGAGAGATTGGCAATGCTATCGCATCAAATGTAGACACACTCGTTCGATTTTTCATGCTCTCTCTCTCTCTCTCCCATGAACGACAACCACTCAACCCTCTCTCTGCTGCTCTCTCTCTTGCTTACTCTCTCTCTCTCTAAACCCTTCTCTCTCTCTCTCTCTCTCTCTCTCTTCTCTCTCTCTCTCCCTAGCCCCCGCGTCTCTCTCTCATGATACCCTTAAGAAAGGTTGGTTTTATTATGAGGACCACTTATACAGAATCCGACTTGTGTCGGAAATTAGTCGGCAAGCGAGTTGTCATAAGTAACACCTAAGACTGTTAATGTTGGGGGTCTCCGGTAACACGTAGGCGGATCAAAAGTCCTGAAATGGTAATGGAGGATGAAAGGTTCCCGACAGTTAAGCGATAGACAATAAGGGATCATGTTGATCATAGTCATCTTCTTCTTCTTATTTCACCCTCCACCCACCCACCCACCTCTCCTTCCTCGTTCTGTTTATGGGCACAATGTCAGTCTTTTGACGAGTGGGAAGAGTACACTTCTCTCTTCTACAATTTTCTCATTTTCTCTACCTCTCCGCTTTCCTAATAGCGTCTGCACTAGTTTTTTTGTTGTGTGTGTGGGGGTTGGGTGGGGGTGCGTGAGTCTGTGCGCGCGCGCGCGTTTGTGTGTGGTGTGTGTGTGTGGATGTGTGTGTGTGTGTGTGTGTGCAGGCTGTGTGTGTGTGTGTGCGTGTGTGCTTAAACGTGCGTGTGCGCATCGTGTGTGCGTGTGCGTGCGTGTGACTCTAGTGTGTGTGTGATGTGCGATATGCGCGCGTGTGTGTGTGTGCGTGTGCGTGCGTGTGCGCGTGCGTGTGTGCGTGCGTGTGTTCGCGCGCTCGTGAATGAATGTTCTGTGTGTTATGTGTCCGTTTGCGTGTGACGTACGTGCATGTATCAAACAGAGATGCTAAGGGTGTAGAAAAAGTACAGACGGACGTACAGACTGTCAGACACACAGAGACTGACAGACAGCTGACTCTCTTCAGGAAGGAACATACTATACTATCCAGATGACAGAGTTAAAATGAGCTACTTTCTAACAGAACATGCTATGGGGAAAGAGTAAAAAAAATAAACAAAGAGTAACGTGCAATTTGACCTTAAGCGACAGAGAGAAGTTGGCATAATATCTAGACACACATACAGACAAGAGAGATACAGACGAGCAAACAGACAAGAGATGGACGTGGACAGATAAAGACAGAAACCGAAATAGAAACACGAAAAAGTAGACCAGAAATAATTAGAGTACTAACGTTGGTTAGGTCCGTGCGTACCCCGCCCTCCTTGAAATCGTAGATTATAAAGATATTACGTCATGCTTGCGTCATCTTTTCGAATGTCCCCTCAGTACTCTAGTGCTTTATCGGGAAAAAAAAATTCTTCTAGCAAACACCCTGAGATGACGTGAAATAAGCTTTAACGTTTCTTCGGTATCATCATGTGATCACGAATAAATGCAATACAATGACAGGGACGTCTCTTAATTAACCCTTTCAACGCCAGCCATTTTTCAGCCAAAACTTTCCATTAAACTTACCTGGGTATGTCTGCAATATTGGGGATTCTTCCGTGACTTGCCTAAAATAGGACATATCCTTATCTCACAAAAAGGACCATAACGGTTTTGGGATACCAGACCCTCATTTGATGGCTTTTGGTGACATGGGTGTTAAATCAGTGTGGTGTCAAGAGGCGACAGTGGCGATGAAAGGGTTTTAATCTGTATCGATCTCTGACGCAACAGGCCACGCGCGAAGTGTGTATGAATTATGAAGGCAGTCTTCGGAAACGATCGATCTTTATCTTCTTGAAAAAGGCACCTAAGTAGCAATTCCTTTTCTTCCCCTTGATCAAATCTGCATAATGATTCTCTCGGTAGAAATTGGCGTGTGTCGGTTAATCACATTTGTGAACCTCCCTGTTTCTTTCTTGATGTTGCCCGTACGCTCATGTGAAAGCATTGTCTAATATTACTGACCTGCCTTTGACGCGTAACATAGCCACTTAGCTAGAAGAAGAAGAAGAAGAAGAAGAAGAAGAAGAACAAGAACAAGAAGAAGAAGAAGAAGAAGAAAGCAATGTGTGCCCTTGTTTCGAAACTGAAAGCCACTTTCTGTATACCACTTCCGCCTTTCTAACAAAATATATAAAATATATATTTTTAGTTACATGTCCTGGCGAGTGTGTATGCACGCTCTGTGTGTGTGTATGCACGCTCTGTGTGTGTGTGTGTGTGTGTGTGTGTGTGTGTGTGTGTGTGTGTGTGTGTGTGTGTGTGTGTGTGTGGTGTGGTGTGCGTGTTGTGCGTACGCGCGCATGTGTGTGTGTGGTGGGTAGGCCCTATGTGGTGTGTGTGTGTGTGCGTGTGCGTGTGCGTGCGTGCGTGTGCGTGCGTGAGCGCGCACGCTGTGTGTGTGTGTGCGTGTGTGTGTGTGTGTGTGTGTGTGCGTGTGTGCGTGTGCGTGCGTGTGCGTGCGCGCGCGCGCACGCGCGCGGTATGTGTGTGTATGTATGCCTACGCGCGCGCTCTGTGTATATACTACCAGTCATCCGAGTCCGATTATGACAACCAGATATAAAAGGAGCCAGCAGCTATTCTGGACCGCTGGATTAGAATTTGTTTACGGCGGTGGAAGCCCTGCCTAGTGAACGTACCCACTCTCTAGACCAAGCAGACCTTAGAAACTCTACGCGTTGGGGAAGGTCCCCAAAGGCCAACTGATCCCCGAACTACAGCACTTTGTGAGCCGGTGCAAAATTAATGACTTCTAGCTTGATAAATATAAAAAGGGGCTTTTTCTTTTTCTATTTCAGCAGTCTTTTTTTTATATAAGTTATTAGTTTTCGTAATAAGTTCAATAATAATAAGTCAATGGACTATCTAAAGATAGTCCGTTTTGACTCCAAGCCATCGCTAAAGCCATTCGCAAAGGACCCAGCTGTAAAAATACCTTTGCTCCAGAAGAATATTTATCATGTAGCTCTCAGTCTGACGTTACTATTGCCCCCAGTTTCAAGCCAGTGCTAACCAATGGGAAAAAGAGACAAACATGTGAGTAAATAAAAGGGCACCTGGCTAGAATGATTGGCAAAGATGCAGATCAACCCCCCCCCCCCCCCCCCCCCCCTGTCATATAGTCTCGGTTCATTGCGTTCTTCTCCGTCTTGCCTTTACCTTCTACATGCAATACCTTTTATTGTTTTTAATTGCGTAAACTGACAACAGCAAATAAACACATGCGTCTAAACAGAGGTCGTTCGCCAGAGATCAGATAGACCAACAGAAGCCATCTTTTTATTCAATTAATTGTGCCTGACGAAGGTGTACGTTTCAATATTTTTCGCACAATCGAAGTTTGCTTTTAGTTTCTCTTTTGTTTTTGAGATGTAGTCCTAATCCTAGCCCTATCCCGACCGTAAGTTCTAATCCTAACCACAACAGTCGGATGAACACTTATACCTTGTGCTTTTGTTCTCACATCCAAAAAGTTTCCGTCAATTATTTTGGTGATGAAATTTGTTAAAATCATTTATTTCGGTCTTTTACAGTTCTAACCCTACCCCTTACCTCATTTCTAACTCTATCCCTTTTCTGGTCGGTCAATTCTAACCCTATTCCTATTCGCCGACTTGGCGAAGAACGACCTCCGTTTAGACTCAACTCAAATAAACCGTTTAATTATACAAAACGATTGAGGCGTTCTCAATCTGCAGTAAGAAAGGCAAGACTGATAAGACGGAAAGAACCAAGAAATGGAGGAGGAGGAGTGAGGGTGTGTGTGTGTGTTACTCTGCATCTTTACCTCAAAGGCATATAGGGTCAGACGGGGTAAAAAGCCCATGGGCGGGTAAGAAGCCCATGCCAATTATCTCATGAAATAAAGCAAATTTCAGTCACATTTTGCGCATGAGACGAGTGTTAATGTTTAGCATTCGTCTCATGGGCAAATGTGACTGAAATTTGCTTCATTTCATGAAATAATTGGCATGGGCTTCTTACCCGCCCATGGGCTTTTGACCCCGTCTTCCCTTATGAACCCGAGTTCACATTAGACGCGTAAGTTCCGTACTGAAAACCCTAAATAAGTGGAAGAAAGAAGGATGCAAGTTTACGCACATAGGGGGAAATTCGGACACGTGCGCAAATCTTTTCCCTTCTTTGTTTCACTTATTTATGGATTGCGCACGGGTTTCCTGCATGAAATATCCCGCTTAGGTGTGTACACGGCCTAATGGCGCACAAAAATGAGCCACATTTGTTACGTGGGCAACAAGAGAAGCCGAAAATGACAGCCGCAATTATTGCAGCAATCACCAATTGATCCCTCATCGCAGGTGTGTGTCAAACGCGGGCTGAAAATTACATGCATAATTGACGAATATCAAAACAGAATCATATTGGTCCCTGGAGGCGTAAGTACCTCTAAAGCGATCCTCGCTGCTCGCTCGCCGCTGGGTGGCGCTGCGTTTGTGTTGACGTACGTCATTGTGTGCGTCATACGGGGCATGCGCACGCGGTCTGTTGGTCGGGTTCTCGACCGACCCCTCGCTTGGGGTGTTGTTTCCTTGATTATTATTTTGAGCCATCCCGGCTGACCTGAATTATGCATACTCTCTCTCTCTCTCTCTCTCTCTCTCTCTCTCTCTCTCTCTCTCTCTCTCTCTCTCTCTCTCTCTCTCTCTCTCTCTCTCTCTCTCTCTCTCTCTCTCTCTCATTTGTTTGTGTATGTTTAACGACAAGTATGAAAAATGGCTACTGTATGCCAATACTTTTACCGCTGTAAAATAAAGGTTCAATTCAAATCAATTCAATCCAATTATCTCTCTCTCTCTCTCTCTCTCTCTCTCTCTCTCTCTCTCTCTCTCTCTCTCTCTCTCTCTCTCTCTCTCTCTCTCTCTCTCTCTCTCTCTCTCTCTCTCTCTCTCTCTCTCTCTCTCTCTCTCACTCTCTCTCTCTCTCTCTCTCCCCCTCTCTCTCTCTCTCTCTCTCTCTCTCTCTCTCCCCCCCTCTCTCTCTCTCTCTCTCTCTCTCTCTCTCTCGTAGTTCGTATGATTACTGTGCTGTGTGCGAGGTGGGTGGGGCCGGGAGGGTGGATGGGTTGGTATATGAATGTGTAGGATTGCTTTCCCCCTGTGGCTTTTGTTCATTAATTGAAGTTTTAATTATGCTTTTCTTCTTTTGTTTCGAGGGCAAGATGTAAACAAGCCCATTGTGTGCTTATTCTTTTCCCTCAATAAACAAATGTTCTCAAATCTCTCTCTTCTCTCTCTCTCTCTCTCTCTCTCTCTCTCTCTCTCTCTCTCTCTCTCTCTCTCTCTCTCTCTCTCTCTCTGTCTGTCAAACACACACACACACACACACACACACACACACACACACACACACACACACACATGCACAAACAACTATTTGTCATACCCTACCCAACCCTGCATTTAGCTTCAACCCACTCAAACCCTCCCTATTCTTTTCTTTAATTTACCCCCCCTCCCACACACACACACACACCCTCCACCCCAACCCCCCCCCCCCCACCCCACCCCTCATCTTTCCTTCCTCCTATGGATCTCTGTTAATTATTTCTATTGTCTTCTGTTAATGAACAATAAAGGAGCGGAGCTACGCGGGCAGCTGGAATATGATTAAAGTTATTATCAGAGAAATGGAAAGCATTGATTCTTGGCTGCTGCCAGATTGAATATTCCAATTATATTAAAAAAATCGTTTTGTGTTCTACCCCCCCCCCCCCCCCCCCCCCCCCCCCCCCCCCCCCCCCCTACACAAAAACATCAAATTCTACGCATAATTTTGGAATCAGGTTTTCTTTGCCTCTGATTTCAGGTTTCTTTGGGTTTTTTAATAGTTCCATTAATTATGTCTTGGCGATATTATGAATGGGAAAGCCGAGAGAATACAGTGGGGGGGTTTGGGTTGTTGTTTTTGCAACGCATTCGTTTTTGTTTTCCATTAGTTTCTTTGTGCGTTTGTTTGTTTGTTTGCTTGTTTGTTTTTTAAAGTCGCGATTGACATTTTCTCACTTATTTTAGCGAAAACATCTCTTTCTTTTTTGCGTTTGATGCATAATATGCAATTTGCATCAAACGCAAGAGAAAGAGATACGAAAGTGAAAACAACATATCTATCTTTAGCGTTTGATGCATCTTTCGAAAGAAAGAGACGTTTTTACTATTTATTATTGATTTTATTTTCAATGTTCGGCTCCGATGTCGTTGACATTAATAAAAGTACTTTATTTCAACACTCCCAATTCCTTATTCCGTGGTATAATCTATTGCTGCGTAGTAAATATTCAGAGCAAAACTGACAAGAAAACAATGAAAATAAAATCCGCCTCCGTCAGCCTTTTCTGTTTTACATCTATCTTCTTCAGCCATTATGACCAAGTACATCTCATTATTTACTAACCATATACAATTGACGCATGACTCTAAAAACTAACTAAGTATACATTTGTTTGGTTGGTTTACTCTCCTTCAATTTATTCCCACTAATCACGTGGTAAGAACGCATTGTTGATGTACAATACTTATTCAATTTTCATCTAATTGGCTTAAACATATCTTTATTCATTTGAAAACATCATCAAACAGAAAGACAATTAGAGCAACAGCAAGCTCGAAGCTTATGCCGTGCTCCTTAGATTAACATGATAGTTGCACAATGGATTGAGCAGATGGAGACTGCATATATGCCGTGCTCCTTAGATTAACATCATAGTTGCACAATGGATTGAACAGATGGAGACTGCATATATGCCGTGCTCCTTAGATTAACATCATAGTTGCACAATGGATTGAGCAGATGGAGACTGCATATATGCCGTGCTCCTTAGATTAACATCATAGTTGCACAATGGATTGAACAGATGGAGACTGCATATATGCCGTGCTCCTTAGATTAACATCATAGTTGCACAATGGATTGAGCAGATGGAGACTGCATTTAACCCTTTCACCGCCAACCATCTTTGAGCCAAAGATTTCCATTAAAGCTACTTGGCTACAGAACAGATTTTGTCTGCAATATTGTGGGATTTCTCTGTGACACATTTAGAATAGGGTCAATCCTTACTGCCCAAATTTAGGAACACAATATCATTGAATAACAGACCCTGATTTCAAGAGTTTTTATGACATGGTTGTTGAATCATTGTGGTGCAAAAATGGGACAAATAATGTAATGATGAACAAAATTAAAGGTATTATTAATCAATATCATCTAATTGGTGCACATCATTTTCCCCAGAATGTCCATTATATAGCCACAATATTGAAAATACATATATACATATTCATTTATAGGTTCAGGAAACGATAAGCACGTATTAACAGCGTTTTGCAATGTATAATTATGTTCTTGCGTGTTTCTTTACATGCGATAATTGTATTTTAGTAATTACATCCTAACACAAGAGTCATAAGAAGCGTTACTTTATTCCCAAGCCATAGCTTTATCATAATGATCACTCTTTAAAAATATTAGATGCTCACTTTTGATGTATATTTATTTATAAGAGGGGACATGTATGCTTTTCCCCCCGGAATAATCGTATTTCTTTGTATTTTAGTAACTATATTCTAACACAAGAGTCATAAGAAGCGTTACTTTATTCCTAAGCCATAGTTTTATCATAATGATCACTATTTAAAAGTATTAGATGTTCAAATTTAATGTATATCTATTTATAAGAGGGGAGGGACATGTATGATTTTTGGGTAAAGGCAAAGATGCCCGCCCCCCTCCTCCTCCATTTCTCGGTTGTTTCCATTTTTCCATTCTTGCCTTTCTTACTGCAGATTAGTACTTCATCTTCTATCATTTGCTATATACAAAACACTACTTTTCATCCATTTACATAATGAAAGACATACATTCAATAATAGTAGAAGATACAGGCAAGACTGGCCTTTATCGTGACTACAATTAATTATTCAACAAAGATAATTAGCTGAAAAGGTTGATACAATACAGCTTAATGTTTGGTAAGAAAGGCAAGTGTGAAACTGCGTGGATAGCTGAGAAATGTAGGGGCGGGGGGCACATCTTGACCTTTTACCGATTTTTTCACCCCAGAATAATCGTATCCCTTCGTAACAAAATGATTATGTTCTCACCCCCATGCAATGTTTTTTGTTGTTCAAATTTAATGTATATTTATTTATAAGATGGAACATGTATGAATTCCCCCACCCGGAATAATCGTATCCCTTCGTAACAAAATTATTATGTTCTTACCCCAAATGCAATTGGTTTTTTTTTGGGTTTTTTTTAACTCTTGACCAATATGATCAACACACGCCCTTGCTAATTCTGCTGTACCGCATATTCCTCCCCTACGCCATAAATAATTTCACCTGTGCTCATCCGCACAACTGATGGTAATTGTAATTAATCAATACAATCATGCACTGCTGGGGGAAAAAAAACACACACACACACACACACACACACACACAAGAACATGGCAGTCCGGTTGATCCCCGGCAGGTGTGTGTAATATTCGGGCAGAAAATTGCATGCATAATTGACGGCGTCATATCAAAACAGAATATTCCCCACGCTGACACATGTCTCTGACTCAAAGTCTGTTTTACTGTTGTCGCGGGTGCTATGGTGGTTTTTTGTGTTGGTGTGTGTGTGTGTCTGTATGTGAGTTTTCATTTGAACACAATTACTCAAATAGTTTATACATAAGTATTAGGTATTATTAGGTATTAGGTACTTTTTTTTTTTTTTTTTTTTGTGTTGTCCCATCTTCTGGTCTGTACAGTGGCGTTGAACTGCTTGTATTAGGTACTTTATAGTCACAGAGACGTCTCTGTGAAATTCGGGTTGCTCCCACCTGGAGAGCGCGTTGCAGCCAGAGGCACGCCACCCAATTTTTTTTTTTTTTTTTGGCATGCGATTTTTTTTTGTGAATGATGAGGAAGGAAAGGGGGGCGGGGGGGGGGGGGGGGGGGGGGGGGGGGGGGGGGGGGTAAATGTTGACCAAATGACAACGTTTTCGTTGCCACTGGGTTTAACGTGTGCTAAGTGCATGGGCACACGCCGGACCTCGGTTGATCGTCTCATCCGAAAGACCGCAAGGCCTAGTGCAAAGTGAGACGAAAAATCCCCTGTACCCTAGGTTCGAACTCGGGTTTACTTGACACGAGGCGGAACGCTCTACCACTCTACACTCCATGTTGATCAAACATGAGAGAGACTCAGGACAGAGGAAACAAATATTGCATTAATTAAGTGCTAAAGCTGTTTTGGGCAGTTATTCAAATGCTTAGCTTTTGAAAATTGTCTATGCTAATAATCGATGGCTTGGGGTCAAAACGGACTATCTTTAGATGGTCCACTGACGTATTGTTGAACCCATTACAAAAACTAATAACGTGTATCAAACAATGACTGCAAAAATATTATAAAGGGGGTTATGCTTTTTATATTTCTGCAGTCTTTTTTTAATACAAGTTATTAGTTTTAGTACTAACTTCAATAATATGTCAATGGACCATCTAAAGATAGTCCGTTTTGACTCCAAGCTATCGCTATTACCATTTTAGGTCGTTGTAAAGTTCGCGTTAAAATTTGCGATCAAGTTTTGTTTTAGAAAGGTACCTTTTGCTCTGAAAGGGTGTCAAAAGAAACCATGACAATCATAGAAAAGGTTCAAGTAATCGAACTCTTACATCCGGATAGAGTTTAATCATATTAATGTTGAGACCACAATTGCTCTAAAGTACAAATTGAAGGACTGACGGAAAGTCCCGAGTTTTTAACAATACAGATGTATTACTTTATAATGTGTTTTCTCTGCATGATTGAACCCTCTAGCAGGGGTGGATGGTGGTGGTGTTTTAGACGATATATGATTTTAAGACGGCAAAAAAAACGAGTTGTCTCCCTTGACAACGTTTTGACTCGTGTGTGTGCTTTCAAGCTTTTTGAACCCTCTAGCAGGGGTGGATGGTGGTGGTGTTTTAGACGATATATGATTTTAAGACGGCAAAAAAACCGAGTTGTCTCCCTTGACAACGTTTTGACTCGTGTGTGTGCTTTCAAGCTTTTTGAACCCTCTAGCAGGGGTGGATGGTGGTGGTGTTTTAGACGATATATGATTTTAAGACGGCAAAAAAACCGAGTTGTCTCCCTTGACAACGTTTTGACTCGTGTGTGTGCTTTCAAGCTTTTTGAACCCTCTAGCAGGGGTGGATGGTGGTGGTGTTTTAGACGATATATGATTTTAAGACGGCAAAAAAACCGAGTTGTCTCCCTTGACAACGTTTTGACTCGTGTGTGTGCTTTCAAGCTTTTTGAACCCTCTAGCAGGGGTGGATGGTGGTGGTGTTTTAGACGATATATGATTTTAAGACGGCAAAAAAACCGAGTTGTCTCCCTTGACAACGTTTTGACTCGTGTGTGTGCTTTCAAGCTTTTTGAACCCTCTAGCAGGGGTGGATGGTGGTGGTGTTTTAGACGATATATGATTTTAAGACGGCAAAAAAACCGAGTTGTCTCCCTTGACAACGTTTTGACTCGTGTGTGTGCTTTCAAGCTTTTTGAACCCTCTAGCAGGGGTGGATGGTGGTGGTGTTTTAGACGATATATGATTTTAAGACGGCAAAAAAACCGAGTTGTCTCCCTTGACAACGTTTTGACTCGTGTGTGTGACTTCAAGTCTTTTTGAACCCTCTAGCAGGGGTGGCTGGTGGTGGTGTTTTAGACGATATATGATTTTAAGACGGCAAAAAAAACGAGTTGTCTCCCTTGACACGTTTTGACTCGTGTGTGTGCAGTCAAGCTTTTTCTTTTAGTTGCTCGGACGTGGTACCGCTTTTTGCGTGGTACTCTTACGTGATACTTCGATGGCTTGGAGGAGAAACGGACTATCAGCTACATAGTTACGACATATTATTGGATTTATTACAAAAACTAATAACTAATGACTGCATAGCTATAAACAGGTTTTGGTTTATTTTATATTTCAGCAGTCCTTTTTTTTTTACAAGCGTACAGTTTTTTCAAATATTTCAATAATTTGTCAATGGACTATGTAAAGATAGTCCGAATTGACTCCAAGTCATCTAGGATCACAACGTAAGGCTGTGGTAGATTTTACATCTAAATTAAACGTTTTGTCGAATGCTTATGCATTTAACACGAGGCGAGTATTGTCAGTAAAGATTATAATATCTATATGCATAAAAGATGAAATGTTAGGGCGTGTGATTGATGGCTACTTCGCCTTTGAGGAGAAACACAAATCAGCTACAGTTTACAACATGTCCTATTGCATGGACAATTATTTCAGAATGTGTAGATCAGGGCCTTATTTTATTTTAAAAAGGGTCGGTTTTACAAGCGTACAGTTTGCCAAATATTGTACGAAAGGGACATGAAGTGTCAATAATGAACATTGATGAGAAATAATTTTTGACAGTAGAAACTGTTGACAGAAACTCTTTCAAATGAATTTAAGAACCATTCTTGTAACGTTTTCAATTTTAGAGTTATAAGCATTTAAACAAATGGTAGGGTGACTGTCGGTCATTTTGATAAATTATAGTCTAAAGTTTAGCCCAGCTGAAGAAAATGCATCAACCTACTCATTCTAAAGCTGCGAGGTTTTTTTGTATTTAGAGACAATAACAAGGACTGTCCTTCATTAATATGAAAGATTTTGGTTAGAGAGCACGCAAATACTACTAACTCAAAATTGACCAAGAAATAAAATTTTTGATGTAAGCCTGTTGTGAGAAACTAGCCGAGCGATTTAATGTCCCTTTCGTGGTGCTGGGTCACATTTAGTCACGGTTACAAGAAAGAAACAAAATATGTTGCATTAATTCGTACTATACTTATGGGTATAAGTACACAAAAACGACCATATAATGGATAGCTGACGAAAAAAAAGGGACAACCACAAAAAGGGAGAAATGGAGGGAAAACATAAGAGTGACACAGAACGGAGGTGGGGTGGGATGGTGGTGTAAGATTATAGTCTGGGAACAACAGTGTGTCTGGCTACATCAATTATCGGAGAAATGTGGAAGTGACCAAAAGACTATGTTTGACCTTTTGAAGGGTGTGTGTGTGGGGGGGAGGGGTACAGTGCACACTTTTCCATCTTGGACAGTGTCCAGCCATCGACAGCCAGCAGATGAGAATCCCACCAGCAGACCAACTGACCCTGGAACCCACCCAGGGGTCAGACGTGAGGACCCACAATGCAATACAACACAGCACAAACAGCTGTCCACTTGTCCGCGCGCACGCTTGCACGCGCTGGCCTCTTCCCAGCATCCTCCCATTCACCCAGCATGCACTGCCAACAACAAAGGTCGATTTCGATTGGCCAGCTCCCCCCTCCCCCGTTTCCTTTTTTCTCGACCCCGTCATCCGGGCTCTCTACGATTAGCAAGGCAGAGTTTGGGGAGAAAAATGGCTGCTTTACTGATCTCCGGCTCTCGGGTTGTTTGTGAAGGAAAATGACAGCGTTTCTTATGATGGTTTGTGTGTGTGTGTGTTTTTGTGCCTGTCCGCCCACTTTGGTCGTGATGTTTTGGGGGGTGACTTGTTAAACATCTCGAGTGACCCCTTATTCCCTTGTCTTGACGCCTCTTATTATCTTGTATATCGCCTAGCTGTTGATTAACTCGGTTGTTAGTTCACATTGACGGGCTTGTGTCCGAATGAAAAAGGCATTATTTTGTTGACGGGGTCGATATTTGGAGACTGGGGTAGGATTCAACTTTTTTTCGGATTAAAATTGCAATTTGTTCGTTGCAATTTAAACCTCAGTAGCAGACTATGTCATGGTTTAACTTAGGTATTGAGAAATGTTAAAAAAAAACCGCTCCGATACGGTGCTTAGAAGCATCATCCATAACCACCAGGCTGTGAAAGAAACTAGACTCAAAATACAGTAGCAAAAAATCACACAGCTAATGAGGAGGCGATTTACATGCGCATGTTCGTGACGACAAACACGTCACGTACGTAGGGGCCTAACTATGCAGACACAGGCGGATGGGAGAACCCTTATGTGCTTGTTTACGCACAAACGCATGCACTCCCTCGAACATAGCTCCACACTACCCCTACCCTCACGCACAATGATGGAAACATTTATTTTTATCATCATCATCATCATCATCATCATCATCATCATCATCATCATCATCATCATAACAATCACTATCATCATCAAAGTCATCACCATCACCACCACCATCATCATAGCAATCACCATCATCATCATAGTCATCACCATCATCATCATCATCATCATAGTCATCACCATCATCACCACCATCATCATCATCAATCATCATCATCATCTTCAAATCTTTCTTTTTCTTCTTGTCTTGCTCCTCCACTTCGTCGTCCTCAAATCTTTCTTTTTCGTCTTGTCTTGTCATCATTCGTCATCCACCTCATCCTCGTCATCATTCTCATCCACGCTCTCCCCCACACACCTCCATCTCCTCCTCCTCCTCCTCCTCCTAAGCACCGCAATAAAGGCTGGCCGCAACAAACAGTAGCAACACCAACAAGCAAGTGACACTAACAAACTCTAATGAAGTACAAACAGCGTACAACCAACAGTGACCAAACATGACACACAAAAATGGATTTAGCTAAACTATGTTCTTCAAATCTTTTTCTTTTTTTTGAGATTCTTCAAATTATTTCAAACCCCAATCATATTCACACGACGGGCTACCAAACATCAGTGATTGCAGAAAACAACAACAACAACAACAACAAAACAATAACTCTTCTTTCAAAAGACCTGCTGCCCCTCCTCCCCTCCTCCCTTCCTTGGTGCTTAACAAACCGTTAGTTCCTTGACCGTACGCGTGCACGACCAAGGAACGTGCTCTGTTTGGGGTCTGGAACCCGTCCGCCGCGTTCAGATTAATTCCTGTTTTTGATATGCAAACAGCAATTTTCCATGCGAATATAGAGACAGCGGATTTTTGCCTGGTCCAGTGCCAGAGAGGGGAGGGTGGGGGTGGGTTGGGGGGGTGGGGGAGGGAAAGAAGCAAGGGGACAGGGGGGAAGGAGGTGGGGTGGGGGAGTAAAGGAAGGGGGGAGGGGAAGGAATATGAAGGAAGCGGCATGAAAAGACCAGCCAGCTTCCTGCGGGGTATCCGTGGCTTCAATGGCCGATATTTGGCTTCCACGAGTTTGCGCCCCTGAGGGGGGAAGGAGGGGACAAAAAAGGACAAGGACAAGGAGATGGAGCCTCAGCACTACATGGCCCTCCAGATACAAAAAACACACCACTGTATTTATTTCGTTTATTCAAATTTGTATCCTATCCCCCGGATTCAATACCGGCCTCATACTCCGCCTTCCGGTGCTCTAACGTCCCCCCCCCCCCCACACACACACACACGGTGTTTGTCTCCCCTGATCGCTCTTTCGTGTGAAGGAGGCGCGAGCCGGAAGCGAGGTCCGAGAAGAAAAAAACATGGCCGCCCTAGTCAACCCACCCTACAAAAATAATTTTAAAAAAACCCCAACTGATTTGTGTGGAGGTTAGAAAGCGAGTTCTGAAAATCATCTCGCCATGCTCGTGCTTTGTGGGAATAGTGTTTTCCCACGGAAAGGGGATCATGACAGCTGGGGATGTTGCCACAGAAGATGCTCCAGCCCTCCTTAAAACGGGAGAGAATATTGACAGGGATGAAAGAAAAGGCTCTGATCGGAAACTAACTTAAGCTGGAGAGAGAGAGAGAGAGAGAGAGAGAGAGAGAGAGAGAGAGAGAGAGAGAGAGAGAGAGAGAAGAGAGAGAGGAGAGAGAGAGAGAAGAGAGAGAGAGAGAGAGAGAGAGAGAGAGAGAGAGAGAGAGAGAGAGAGAGAGAGAGAGAGAGAGAGAGAGAGAGTTCAGACTTCAGACACTCTATTTTACAAGGACGAGAGAGAGAGAGAGAGAGAGAGAGAGAGAGAGAGAGAGAGAGAGAGAGAGAAAGAAGAGAGAGAGAGAGAGAGAGAGAGAGAGAGAGAGAGAGAGAGAGAGCGACTTTATTTTACAAGGATGAGAGAGAGAGAGAGAGAGAGAGAGAGAGAGAGAGAGAGAGAGAGAGAGAGAGAGAGAGAGAGAGAGAGAGAGAGAGAGAGAGAGAGAAGAGAGAGAGAGAGAGAGAGAGAGAGAGAGAGAGAGAGAGAGAGAGAGAGAGAGAGAGAGAGAGAGAGAGAGAGAGAGAGAGAGAGAGAGAGAGTAGAGAGAGAGAGAGACAGGTCCTCCGGGGCTTTATCGCCCATTCAGAATGGCGTTGATGGCAAAGTCATGTTTTCGAATCAATATTATTACGAGTGTGGCCCGTACTCTCCTACACCATCCCCACACCCCTCTCTCTACCCCCCGCCCGCCCTTTCTTCTTCACTGCAACCCCCCCCCCCCCCCCCCCTTCCCCACCCCTCCAATATTCTGTGGGATCCGTTCGATGAGCTGCGAAATTCAGGTTGGTTAGC
>CM065695.1:12887574-12890074 GCA_017654935.2 Phymorhynchus buccinoides | reverse complement strand
CAAAGAAGATTATACATGTGCAGAGAATGCATGAGACACGTCCAATACATGCGCAGAGGATGAATAAAACAAGACGGACAGTACAAAATGAGAACACAAATTTAGCAAAATTTAAAAAAAAAGTAGATGAAATGAATAAAGAGCGTTGAAAGAAAAAGGCCGTTGAATCGAAATGTAATGCAATTCTTCCTAATTATGTGAAGCCTATCTGGTTCTATCACAGCCATTATGTAGCCAACAAATAAACAACAATTGCAGCAGGAAAAAAAATCAAACGAAAGTGACTGCCATGATTAAAAATACTACAAATTGAATGCGTAGAATTAAAAAAACAAAAACAAAACAAAACTGCTTTATTCTATGCAAGAATTTGCTAAAAACGCTAACATCAGTATGCTAGAAGGATTAAACAAAATAATAACTTGTTAACAAGGAACAATTCTATAGAGTTTGAAGAGACGCAATACTTGCAGGGGAAGGAGAGGTGGTAGTGGCGGGATAGGTGGGGGTGGGGGGGGGGGGGGGGGGGGGGGTGCAGGGTAAGGGAGTGGTGCCAAGGAGGGGGTGAAGAGTGGGTGCTGAATGCAAATGTGTGATTTTTGTTTTACAATCTATATCTGCCTGTAACACTGTCACAGAACGAACGACAGTCAGTCGTGTAAAGGCTGTTCAACTTTAACCCTTTCACCGCCAATGTCGCATTTTTGCACCACAATGATTTAACACCCATGTCATTAAAAACCCTTGAAATCAGGGTCTGTTATTCAATGATATTGGGTTCCTACATTTAGGCAGTAATGATTGACCCTATTCTAAATGTGTCGCAGAGAAATCCCACAATATTGCAGACAACATATTTTCTGTAGACAAGTAAGTTAAATGGACATTTTTGGCTCAAAGATGGCTGGCGGTGAAAGGGTTAAGTCGTGCTTAAAAGTATGAATAACTATGTAAAGTAAAGGAGAGGTGGTGATCAGATTAAGCACACACACAAAAATGTGACGGTTGATTTTTAAAAAACGAGAGAGAGAGGGGAGAGAGAGAGAGGGAGAGAGAGAGAGAGAGAGAGAGAGAGAGGAGAGAGAGAGAGAGAGAGAGAGAGAGAGAGAGAGAGAGACAGAGAGAGAGACAGAGACATAGAGAGACAGAGAGGAGCATGGAGAAACAATAGGTTTATGAAGCAGTTGTACCCGATCAATCAATAATAGATTGCTCCTTAGCAACGTCTTCATTAACCTATCTCTCCACCCCACTCCCTCCCACCCCTTCCAAACTGTCACCAAAACTTATTTCTGTTGCTTTCAGTATCCTGCAAAGTCACTAATATCAGTGTGTTGAGAATGGTCACTGTTGTTTTGTTGTGTGGTGTGTTTTTTAGTCCTTTTTCTTCTAGCACCAGTAAAGCGTGTTGAGAATGGTCACTGTTGATAGTTCTTTGTTTCTAGTTACAATAAAGTGTGTGAAGAATTGTCACACAATTGTCACCAATATCAGACTAAGTAGATGGTGTGTTTTTGAGTGTTTTTTTGTTTTTTTTTTTGTCTATAGTAATGTAATAATAACGTGTGTAAAGAATGGTCACACCAATGTCAGTAACATCAACGACTACTACCATCTAGTTCACAAAAGGCCAACTAATCCCTTTGGTTGCAATGCAAAATTCCCCATAGTTTGAGAGTCAAAGTCTTCTACAAGAAGCTGCACTATGATAATATTATTCAAACACGGTTGCAAAATTTATCATGTATAGTACAGGTCTAGTTCACAAAAGGCCAACCAATCCCTTTGGTTGCAGTACAAATCCCCCCTCGTTTGAGAGTCAAAGTCTTCTTCAAGAAGCTGCACCATTCTAATATTATTCAAACAATGTTGCAAAAGTAATCATGTATAGTAGGCTACACAAAAGTCTCTAGTTCACAAAAGGCCAACCAATCCCTTTGGCTGCAGTGCAAAATTCCCCATAGTTTGAGAGTCAAAGTCTTCTACAAGAAGCTGCACCATGATATTCAAACATTGCTGTAAAATTAATCATGTGTTGTACAGCTCTAGTTCACAAACGTCCAACTAATCCCTTTGTTTGTAGTGCAATTCCCCCATAGTTTGAGAGTCAAAGTCTTCTACAAGAAGCTGCACCATGATATTCAAACACTGTTGCACAATCATGCATTGTACAGCTCTAGTTCACAAAAGGCCAACCAATCCCTTTGGTTGCAGTACAAATCCCCCCTAGGTTGGGAGTCAAAATCCACTACAAGAAGCTGCTCCATGATATTCAAACACTGTTGCAAGTCATGTATAGTACAGTTCTAGTTCACTAAAGGCCAACAAATCCCTTTGGCTGCAGTGCAAAATTCCCCATAGTTTGAGAGTCAAAGTCTTCTACAAGAAGCTGCACCATGATATTCAAACATTGCTGTAAAATTAATCATGTGTTGTACAGCTCTAGTTCACAAACGTCCAACTAATCCCTTTGTTTGTAGTGCAATTCCCCCATAGTTTG
>CM065695.1:12867574-12875074 GCA_017654935.2 Phymorhynchus buccinoides | reverse complement strand
GGAGAGAGATAACGAGAGATGAGAGGAGGGGACGAGAGAGAGAGAGATGATGAGAGAGATGAGAGAGAGAGGGAGGCCGGAGGGAGGAGAGAGAGAGAGAGAGAGAGAGAGAGAGGAGAGAGAGAGACCGAGAGAGAGGAGAAGAGAGAGAGAGAGCAAGGAGCTTTATATAGAAAGGGAGAGAGAGAGAGAAGAGGGAGGGATGGAGGAGGGGGAGGGAGAGGAGAGAGAGAGGAGAGAGAGGAGGGAATCGAGAGAGAGAGAGAGAAGGGGAGGGAGAGGAGAGAGAGAGAGAGAGAAGGGGAGAGAGAGAGAGAGAGGGCGAGAGAGGAGAGGCCAGAGAGAGAGAGAGAGAGAGAGAGAGAGACGAGTACAGACAGACAGAGGATACCTGAGAGACAGACAGACAGGACAGGGTGGAGAGTGTCTCCAAAGGGGTTTTGTACCTGTTTTTGGACCCGAAGATAACAGAATAAGTATACAATACTTTTTTCCTCCATTCCTCAAGAAACAAAGAGGGAATTAAAGACAAAGAATTCAATACACAAGGAAAGCATGTACATCAAAGAAAACGAGACACACATTATCAGGGGAAACAGACAGGTTATCACGATAAACAGAGACATTTAGACTCAGATTAGAGATAGAGATAGGGAGAGTAGAGAGGGAGAGGGAGGAGACGAGAGAGAAGGGAAAAGAGGGAGAGAGAGGGTGAGGAGAGAGAGGAGACTAGACAGAGACTAGAAGGGAGAGGAGGAGACGAGAGGAGACAGGAGAGGGATGGGGGGAGGGGAGGGGGACATGGGGAGCGGGGAGAGAGATGAGAGAGAGAGGAGAGAGACTGTGGGGAGGAGGAGGAGAGGAGAGATGAGAGATATAGGAGCGAGAGAGACAACAGCGAGAGACACTGAGTCGACGGTGGGAGGACAGAGGGGGGAGAGAGAGAGCGAGAAAAGATGAGGGGGGGTGGGTGAGGAGAGAGGCAGAGAGGGAAGAGAGAGGGATGAGAAGAACGAGAGAGGAGAGAGACGGGGGGGTGTGTGGAGAGGAGGATCGAGAGACAGGAGAGAGAGAGAAAGAGGAGGGAGAGAGAGAGAGAGGGGAGAGAGAAGAGGTGCGAGAGAGAGAGAGTTGTGAAAAGAGAGCGCTACGGAGAGTGAGTGAGAAGACGAGAAGGATGAGTATTGCTGGGCGGGGATTCATTATGTCCGAGGGGGAGGGCATGAGAGGAGAGAGAGTTGTACTGTGAGGAACAGAGACAGAGGGAGAGAGACCAACAAGAATGAACAGGAGGGGACATACCAATTGGCCTGGTAGGCAGAGCATCAAGATCAGGGGGGGAGGGAAGGGGGGGAACAGAGGGGGAGAGGAGGGGAGAGAGAGAGAGAGAGAGAGAGAGAGAGAGAGAGAGAGGAGAGAGATGGAAGAGAGAGAGAGAGAGACAGAGAGAGAGAGAGGCAGAGAGAGAAAGGGAGAGAGAGAGGGATAACAGAGATATGGGAGGCGCCTAGGAACAGAGAGGGGAATAGGGGGCGGAGGGGATGAGAGAGATGGGAGAAAGATGAGGAGAGAGAGAGAGAGGAGAGAGAGTGAGAGAAGAGAAAGAGAAAGAAAGAGAGAAGAGAGAGGGAAAGAGAGAAGGAGAGAGAGAGAGAGGGGGAACAGAGAGGACAGAGACGGACAGACAGACCGACCGAGAGTGTCTCCAAGTCCTTCCTTGTCCAAGCAACAGCTCAGCTTCCCAAGACAAGTCAACACCACCACGGTCCACCACGGGCGGTCATTTAGACACGCTGATGAACCCAAACCCTGTCCCCTTAATCACCCTTGCTGATGGTTAATTACAATCACGGGAGGTCCCCTGGGGGGCCCTCTACCCACTGAGGGGCCTTCACCCTCGTTTCTTCTTCTTTTCTTCGTCTTCTCCCCTCGGGGGGGGGGGGGGGGGGCGGATGCTTCATTTCCTCAGGGACTCTCCACCCTGGGGGGGGGCTGGGGGGGACTAGGGGGGGGACCCCCGGGGGGGGAGCCAGCCTCCACCTTCCTGGGGATTCCAGGACTGTCAAGGTTGAGACGAGGGGAGAAAGAGAAGCAGAGAGGGGGGCAGAGAAGACCAGGTCTGGGGGGGGGGGGGGGGGTCTCTGGGGGAGAGGGAGGGGGGGGGGGGGGGGGGGGGGGGGGGGGGGGAGGGGAGGCGGGGGGGGGGGGAGGGGTGAGTGGGGAGGGTGTGGGGCGGGAGTGGGGGGTGGGGGGGGGGACAGGGGGAGTGAGGGGCGGTGAGGGGGACGGAGATGGGGGGGGGAGGGGAGGGCGGGGGGGGGGGGGGTGGAGAGAGGGAGAGAGAAACGTGGGGGGGGGGGAGGAGGGGAGGAGGGAGGGACGAAAGGCGAGGGAACGAGAACTGAGAACGAAGGGGGGAATGGGAGGAGGGGAATCGTAAAAACCTTAGAAACGTAGGAGGGGGGGAGGGTAACTTAAGGCAGGGGGCTGGGCGGGAAGAGTGGGGGGGGGAAGGGGGGGAGGGGGGGCGGGGGGGGGGTGCGGGGGAGGGGGGGAGGGGGGGGGGGAAGGGGGTGGAATGGAGGGGAAATTAGCTGACACGAAAAAAAAAGCGGGGGAAGGCGTATTTCGTAGTTAATGTTTACAGATAGAAGAGTAAAAATTTAAAAGCGAAGGGGTCGGTCATGTGTAGTTGGTGGTGAGTTTGGGACGTCTTCTAAAATTGATTTGTGTCTACAACATGTTTGCGCACGCGATGTCGAAAATATTGATGTGTGTATTTGACGTTCACGGGTTAGTGTTAGGGATAGTGTTGTTAGGGATTAGACTTAGTGTTAGGGTGTTAGGGTTAGGAAAATAGGGTTTAGCGATAGGTTTAGGGTACAATTTAGTGTCGAATACAAAAAAGGATATAAATGTGATAGGTACGTCATGATCGATCTCGACACAGCGCAGACATGTTGAGAACAAATCCCTTTTGAGAACGAACGCCACACCGGTTCAAAAGCTGGACAGCTTTTTGGTTGTTGTCCGTCAGTCGCTTGTAGACACGGAATATGAATGCATAGGGCCTTTCGCACCGCGCGGTGCTTTGCAAGGCAGAGACGGGGCGGGGGGGGCGTGGGCGGGGGGGTGTCTTTTACCTGGACAGGAACTACGGATAACCACCCACCCCACCCACAACCACCCACATCTCCCAACAAACTTCATTAAGACTTGAAAAAGCAGGTTGAAAAATGAAGAAGGGAATCTGTTTTTTTCCAAAAAAACGTCCAGCATAAATAATAAAGCTTGCTGGGACTTTGTTTCTCTGTGTCGTTGCGTGTTGTGAGGTGTGCGTGCGTGTGGTGTGTATTGTGCGCGCTGTTAGTCAATGGTCGAAGTGAGTGATGTGTGTGTGCGTTGTGCGTTGTATGGGTGTGTGTGCGCGCGTAGTTATGTGTACGGTGCGAGTTGTGGTAGTGTTGGCGCGCGCGCGGTGTGTGTGAGTGTTGTGTGTGTAGATATGTGTTCGATGTGCCGTGGCTTGTGTATGCCCGTGCATTGTGCGTGTGTGTGTGAGTTGTGTGTGGTGCGTGCGACTTGGTGTCCGTCCCATATACTTTCTGCTTGCGTTATTATCTGTACTGTCGCGTCCTTAGTTAAAAATTAGTTCTTAAACCGCTCTTACTTGATTATCTCAAACATGCTAGCCTGCGGCCGGTTTCCCGGAGGATTTATGTTCTTTGTGAAACAGTGCGCCACCTGATCGGGCTCGCCCGACCTCCCCCCCCGAACTTGACGCTCGCTCTTTAATTGAAAACGCACGATTACTCATGTGGACGTCTTGTTAATTGAAATCGGCGTTTAGCGTCGGTTTATATCGAGCAAATGAGTACTTCCCCCACGCTTTTGTCTCTCCGGGTTAGCATTTTGCGGGAATGATAGAGAGAATCTTGCTTTAATTGGTTCGAGCTGTGTTGTAGGTTGGTTTTGTTTTTTTTTTTTAATAGTTTGTTTTTTTTTTTATAATTGTAGGTTTTTTTAATCGTTTATGGCTCTAATTTATTTTGTTTACCTGCTTTCTGCTTTCTTTTTAAGGCAAATAAGATCTGATAAGAGTCAGCCCTGTCGTTCTATCCCCCAGGCTCAGATTCAGATCAGTGCCCAGGGGAAACAACAAACAAACGTTTCTTTGGTAATTTGGGAGAAAGATCTTCTTCGATCTTCGTGTCCGATTTCTCCAAAACGAGTTCTGGTCACGGATTTCTGGCCAAATGATAGGTACGGTCTTTAGTTGTTTGTAATTTTGGGTTATGTTGTGGATGTTTGTCCGTTGCAATCTCTGTCTCTGTCTGATATATCCTGTCTAAGGTCTGCTCTGTCTCGGTCTACTCGTCTCATTCCTCTCTCTCTCCTCGGCTCCTCTCTCTCTCTCTCTCTTCTCCTTCTCTCCCTCTCTCTCCTCTCTCATCTCCTCTCTATATTGTGGCCTAAGATCCAATATACAAACTTCCATCATCTCTCTTCTCGAGTATTCGAGACTCTCTCTTCTCTCTATCTCTCTCCTCCTCTCTCTCTACTCTCTCTCTCTTGTGTGTCTAAGTCCAATATACAAACGTCTCCGCATGGCTCATCTCTAGAGCTGAGAAATATGAAAACAGAGTCGAGCCGTCTCTCGAGGCGATCGACTCTCTCTTCTCTCTCTCTCTCTCTCTCCCTTTCTCAAAACATCTCTCTCCCCCCATCTCTCTCTCTCTCTTCCCCCTCCCCTCTCTCTCTCGCCCACCCATCCCCTCTTAGTTTTTATTATCTTTATTAGTCTTGTTTTTAATTTCTCCGCTGGCAGCGAACGTTCCCCCCCCCCCCCCCCCCCCCCCCCCCCCCCCCCCCCCCTCCCCCCTCCCCACCCAGGTAAAAAAGTTAATGACCTGATATCAAAACGAGGGTCAGCTAGCGTCACTCTGATTCATCTCAATGGACATAAATGCTTCCACCCTGTAAACGTCTGTTTCCAAAGAGTTTGAAGGGAATAAATAAGAAGACCGGCGGAGAAAGATTCTAGGGTTCAGAGAGAGAAGTCTGAAGTCTGAAGGTTTTTTATTTTTATTGATTCGGCCTCTCTGCCCGTATCAATACTTTGTATCAATAAATAAATGTAAACTGAAACAATAAAATCATGCACATACACATAATCCATAAATTGGGAGAAACAATTTTTAGAAATAATTTATTCGGGGTAGAGAGAGAGAGAGAGAGAGAGAAAGAGAGAGAGAGAGAGAGAGGAGAGATGAGAGAGAGAGAGAGAGAGAGAGAGAGACGAGAGAGAGAGAGAGAGAGAGAGAGAGAGAGAGAGAGAGAGAAAGAGAGACAGAGAGAGAGAGAGAGATAATGAGAGAGAGACAGAGAGAGAGAAAGAGAGATGAGACAGAGAGAGAGAGTGGAGAGGAGAGGAGAAAGAGAGAGAGGAGAGGGAGAGAGATAGATAGACAGAGACACAGAGAGAGAGAAAGAGAGATAGACAGAGAGAGAGAGAGAGAGAGAGACAGAGAGAGAGAGAGAGAGAGAGAGAGAAGAGAGAGAGAGTGGGGAGAGAGATGAGAGAGAGAGAGGAGAGACGAGCGAAGTGAGAGAGAGAGAGAGAGAGAGAGAGAGAGGAGGATTAGAGAGAGAGAAACAGAGAGAGAGAGAGGCGAGAAAGTATTGTATAATTGTGGTGTGCTGTGATACTGTGGTGTTGTTATAATGCATGTGCGTGTATGTGTATGTGTATGTGTGTGTGCATGTGCATGCGTGCGCGTGTGTGTGTGCGTGTGTGCATGCGTGCGTGCGTGCGTGCGGTGTGTGTGTGTGATGTGTGTGTGTGTAGTGTGTGTGTGTGTGGTGTGGAGTGATCGTGCTGTGCGTGTGCGTGCGTAGTGCGTGCGTGCGTGCGTGTGTGTGTGTGTGTGTGTGTGTGTGTGGTGTGTGTGTGTGTGTGTGCGTGCGTGCGTGCGTGCGTGCTAGCGTTGCGTTGTTGTATGAATGAGTGTGCACGGGAGCACAATGAGGGTGACACATAGAGACGGGGGCCACAATGAGGGTGACACATAGAGACCGGGGGTACAATGAGGGCGGGACACATAGAGACGGGGGTCGCGTACAATGAGGGTGACACATAGAGACGGGGGCACAATGAAGGCGACACATAGAGATGGGGGCACAATGAGGGGGACACATAGAGACGGGGGCACAATGAAGGTGACACATAGAGACGGGGGCACAATGAGGGTGACACGTAGAGACGGGGGCACAATGAAGGGTGACACATAGAGACGGGGGCACAATGAGGGGTAACACGTAGAGACTGGGGCACATATGAAGGTGTCACATAGAGACGGGGCACAATGAAGGTGACACATAGAGACGGGGGCACAATGAGGGTGACACATAGAGACGGGGGCACAATGAGAGTGACACGCAGAGACGGGGAGCACAATGAAGGTGACACATAGAGACGGGGGCACAATGAAGGTGTCACATAGAGACGGGGACACAATGAGGGTGACACGTAGAGACTGGGGCCACAATGAGGGTGACACGTAGAGACGGGGGGGCACAATGAAGGTGACACATAGAGACGGGGGCACAATGAGGGTGACACATAGAGACGGGGGCACAATGACGGGTGACACATAGAGACGGGGGCACAATGAGGGTGACATATAGCGACGGGGGCACAATGAGGGGTGGCATATAGAGACGGGGGCACAATGAGGGTGACACATAGAGACGGGGGCACAATGAGGGTGACACATAGAGACGGGGGCACAATGAGGGTGACACAATAGAGACGGGGGCACAATGAGGGTGGACACATAGAGACGGGGGCACAATGAGGGTGACACATAGAGACGGGGGCACAATGAGGGGTGACACATAGAGACGGGGGCACAATGAGGGTGACACATAGAGACAGGGGGCACAATGAGAGTGACACATAAGAGACGGGGGCACAATGAAGGTGACACATACAGACGGGGCACGATGAGGGTGACACATAGAGACGGGGGCACAATGAGGGTGACACATAGAGACGGGGGCACAATGAGGGTGACACATAGAGACGGGGGCACAATGAGGGTGACATATAGAGACGGGGGGCACAATGAAGGTGACACATAGAGACGGGGGCACAATGAGGGTGACATATAGAGACGGGGGCCACAATGAGGGTGACATATAGAGACGGGGGCCACAATGAGGGTGACATATAGAGACGGGGGCACAATGAGGGTGACATATAGAGACGGGGGCACAATGACAAAATTGGTGACACATAGAGACGGGGACACAATGAAAGGGTGACACATAGAGACAGGGGGCACAATGAGGGGGACATATAGAGACGGGGGACACAATGAGGGTGACATATAGAGACGGGGGCACAATGAGGGTGACATCATAGAGACGGGGGCACAATGAGGGTTACACATAGAGACGGGGGCACGATGAGGGTGACACATAGAGACGGGGGCACAA
>CM065695.1:12852574-12862574 GCA_017654935.2 Phymorhynchus buccinoides | reverse complement strand
TCGGCTCTACGCAGCGGGGGAGACCAGTGAAAACTAAAAAAACCGTACACATACGAACTTAACCATTATGGCCATATGGCCTGGGAACGCAGAAGAAGAAGAAGAAGAAGAAGAAGAAGAAGAAGAAGAAGAAGAAGAAGAAGAAGAAGAAGAAGAAGAAGAAGAAGAAGAAGAAGAAGAAGAAGAAGAAGAAGAAGAAGAAGAAGAAGAAGAAGAAGAAGAAGAAGAAGAAGAAGAAGAAGAAGAAGAAGAAGAAGAAGAAGAAGAAGAAGAATGTTCCTCTGAAGCGCTGTATGGCTGAACTCCACACCTTCCCTGTCCCCACTGCAATACAGGCAGTTCAAGGCGAGGATCGGCCTCACTAGTACTACTAGTACAAATCGGAATTCTGATTTGTACTGACAGCCAGTAGAAATCAGAATCCAGTACAAATTGGAATCCACTTCTCCAACAATTGTAAGAGACGAGAGACAAAAGGAGGAGCATAACTTTGATCTTTGAGAGCATCACTGCCCGCAGACCTGCCTATCCCTACGGATTTTCCGTAGTTTCTACGGAATTTGACTATAAACTACGGAACTACGGTTGATAACCAATTTCTACGATTTTATGTGTGACAGTGATTCAGTTTGCGAAGTTATTTCGTGTGTGTGTGTGTGTGTGTGTAGTGTGTAGTGTAGTGTGTGTGTGTGTGTGTGTGTGTGTGTGTGTGTGTGTGTGTGTGTGTGTGTGTGTGTGTGTGTGTGTTTCTCTTGCGTGCGTGCGTGCGTGCGTGCGTGCATGTATGGAAGGTTGTTAGAAAAGAGAAGTTGAGTCAACACGTAGGCCAAGTACACGGGATGAGAGTATGATTTCTACTTTTTCGGACTTTTCACGTGGTGTTAATTCTTTCTTTTTGTTGCATGATGATTTTTGTGTGCTTTCTATTTGTTATTTGTTATGAAGTTGATATATTTTGCCACCTCCCTTGTCATCAGACAGTTGTTTTGGTAGTGACAATACAAATGTCGAATTGTCTAAAGCTCTCTCTGATTTGCTGTTGGTATTTTTCTTTTGTTTGTTGCTGTTGTATTATTTTGATATTCATGACTGTCTCTCCTAGAGATCAAATAATAATAACACTGAACATTTATATAGCGCTTTATTCCCTTTGCAGGGAGCTCAAAGCGCTTTACATAGACAATAAAACACAAATAAGTTAACATTATACACATAAGACTCACTACAATCAAATCAAATATACATAAAATAATATTATTTAAACAAAGCCCTGTTCATAACCACAAAATTTGAAACAATATTACAATATTATAAGAAAAGAAACAAAATTGCAAGGGAAATCAAAGTTCATGAGCTACGTTATTGCGCAAACACACACACACACTAATAACATTTATTGTTATGCGCCCTCCCTACCTCTCTGTCTATCTCTTTCTCTCTGATCTCCATATCCACCCACACACCCACCCACACACACACACACACCTTCCGGGTTTTTTTCTCTCTCCCACTCACTACTTCTTATTCTTCTTCGATCGCTCAGACAGTTTCCTGTCAATTATGAGCGCAGAGGCGTCATCAGTGCTGCCGTTATGCGCCTAACTAAGAAATAGTTAGGCCCAGCAAGTCCGACTTCGGCTGGAGAAAACTGTTTTTGAAAGTGTTTCGTGAACAAAAGGCAGGAGAATGGACCGGTAAGGCAGAAAGATAAGTAGATGACAGTTAGCAAAGGGAAAAGGCAAAGTCAAAGAGAGTGACAGATTAGAGGAAGTTACAAGCACAGAACTTCCAGAAGGTGGGGAAACTATTTATGCAAAAGACCCCCTGGTATCCCCACTGGGAGCACTCACTACTGACAAGGATTTCGTCCAAAAGGGAATACAATTTATTCTTCTGATCCTCCATCTTTGCTTCGTTGAATTTAGTTGTAAATACTGCCACTGGTGTACTCTCTCTGTCAAAATTGAAACACCAATTGACTGAACAACTCATTTGTCGCAGCGGAGCTGCAAACTTGATTTACTTGATTACAATTCACACAATGGAAAATCTTAAACAATGATCAACAATTTCTTCATTCTTAGTACTCAGTGATCACTGCTCTTATCAATATTATGCCCTGTCTTTTGTTTGTTTTCTTCTTTTACAATTACTAAAATATGTAGATTCTAATTTGTACTGAATTCCATTTCCTACTAGCTGTTATTATAAATCGGAATTCCGATTTGTACTGGAAAAAAGCCAGTAGAAATCGGAATTCTGATTTGTACTAGTAGGATTCCGAATCGTACTGGATTCCGATTTCTACTGGCTGTTAGTAGAAATCGGAATTCCGATTTGTACTAGAAATTAGCCAGTAGAAATTAGAATTCCGATTTGTACTAGTAGGATTCCGAATCGTACTGGATTCCGATTTCTATTGTGGCATATATATTCTTGATCAGCATGAGACAACCTGTTCAGATCCTGAATTTTGAACCGCCAGTGCAAACCTCCGCCAAGGAAGACTCACAAAACCGAAATGTCCTCCCTTCATGTCCGAGCTGTATCTCACGAACCAGTGGGTAGAATGGCTTCAAAGTTTGTGTGGTAATGTAACATGACGAGTAATGAAATAAATACTTGCAATAAATGCCCCCCCACCCCCCCCTCCCCAGAAAAAAAAGAAGATACGGGGTCATTTTAGACTAATATGCACATAAGGACAAAAAGGCCGCGAGAGGACTTAACACACGTGTGCGCGTGTGTGTGTGTGTGGGTGTGTGTGTGTGTTGTGCAATTACTCGCGGGGCGAGAGACGAACATCATCCTGTATATAATAGTATGCAGGTCTGTCTGTCGTTTCCGACTATGACTGCCAGACACCAGAGGGGGCAGCTGCTATCGTTCATGGTGGAAATGTCTTGCCCAGGATACATCTCAACTCTCGTGGCCCCAAAAGGGATTTGACAACATGCGGCGTTGGGGAAGGTCCCCGAGGGCAAACCAATCCCTGAGATAGCAGAACTAGAGCCAGCGCAAATCCACAAAAAGAGCAAACTGTACCATGAATGGCCAATACTGTCAGTAATCATTGTGCATCTCTCACTTTAGTATTGACCCTTATTACTACACAGACTAACGTCAGCCATTAATACAAGTCACTTGAGTAAAGCGCAGAGGCACGCTATAGGAAAGGCCCTAAATCCCCGGTGGCACACAGAAATGCACATTGCCAGTGTAAGGCTCGGTGTACATTATTGTTGTGTCCTGGCTAATACAAAGCGCCTGCTTTATTTTATTCTGTGTGGTTTTCTCACACCTGCTGCCGTGTCATTCACACCGACTGGCTGTGCGTTGTGTACGCATTTTGGTCCGCTGTCGCCCATGTTGTTTGGGGGAGCGAGAGAGAGAGAGAGAGAGAGAGAGAGAGAGAGAGAGAGAGAGAGAGAGAGAGAGAGAGAGGGATTGAGAGAGAGAGAGAGAGAGAGAGAGAGAGAGAGAGAGAGAGAGAGAGAGAGAGACCAACAGAAGCAGACCTGCTTGTGTGCATAGCCTGTCAG
The DNA here is from genome assembly GCA_017654935.2 of Phymorhynchus buccinoides. Taxonomy (NCBI): domain Eukaryota; kingdom Metazoa; phylum Mollusca; class Gastropoda; order Neogastropoda; family Raphitomidae; genus Phymorhynchus; species Phymorhynchus buccinoides. The sequence continues at coordinate 12,859,032 of CM065695.1, read as the reverse complement.
CGAGTCAAAAGCAACAAGGCTACCTTGCTACCTTTCACTCGATTGTCAAACATGCTGGGTCCTCGGTAGAACACAGATGGACACCGAGCATAAAGGGGGCCGAGGGAAGGAGGGTTGGGGGTGGGGTGGGGGTGGGGGTAGGGGTAAAGGGGGGGGGGAGGGGACTGGGTGTGTGGTGTGTGTGGTTTTGGGAAGGTGGGCGGGGGTGGGGGGGGTGAGTTAAGTTGGATCAAGGGCGTTTGGGTCTTTAACGAGGCAAGTGGCCCGTCGTACAGGCACATCAATGTCACGCACATGTCTTTAACGGACCTCTGCCTGCCTGCCTGCCTGCCTGCCTGCCTGCCTCGCCTAGGCCACATTGAAGACGAAGAAAATGAATCAGAATGAAATACAGAACCAGCCCTCCCCACACCCATCCCCCCCCCCCCCACCCACCCACCCACCCCCCACCCCCAAGACAAAAAGAAGGAATGAGAGTAAAGAAAACAAACCCCGCAAAGAAACAAAGAGGTAACAGGTGAATAAAAAGGGAAAACGAAAGAAAGAAATAGTAAGAAGACGAAGACGAAAGAGGGGATGGGGGTGGGACGAGAGGAGGATGAGAGAGAGAGAGCGAGAGAGGGAGAGGGAGAGAGAGAGAGAGAGAGAGAGAGAGAGAGAGAGAGAGAGAGAGAGAGAGAGAGAGAGAGAGAGAGAGAGAGAGAGAGAGAGAGAGAGAGAGCTCAAACAGGCACACACATACACTTACGCGCGCCGACAGCTAAGTTTGATAGCTAAGTTTTCCAAGTGTGTGCCACCCCCCCCCCTCCCCTCCTCACCCTGTGCCCCCCCCCCCATAAATGTGTAGGCGCTGCACTTGCGGCGACGCGCTCTCCGGGGGAGAGCAGCCCGAATTTCACAGAGATAAGTTTCTATGACTAGAATATACCAAACTACCAAATACACCTGCATGGGTTGGATAGTCGTGTCTACTACTACCATGTAATACTGTACCTCATGTGCTATTTGACGTTTAAAGGCCATCGTTGTGGGGTTTGTTTTAAAGTAGTTGCCTGTCTGTCGTTTCCGACAATGACTGCCATATAGCTGCAGAAGGGGCAGATACTATTTTGGCGGGCTGGGCGATAATTTGTTCATAGCAGAGATGCCTTGCCCAGGGTACATCCCCACTCTCTCTCTCGACCAAAGGGATTTGAGGACGAGAGAGTTGGCGTTGGGGAAGGCCCCCAAAGGCCAATCAATCCCCTTGGCTGCAAGGGCCCCCCCCCCCCCCCCCCCCCCCCCCCCCCCCCCCCCCCCCCCCCCCCCCCCCCCCCCCCCCCCCCTGGTTCGGCAGTCATAGTCTTCCGCGAAAGACTAAGCTGTAGCGCGATATTCCAATACTGTAGAATATCATTTATAGTACAGCTCTCATTTACTATTGGCCCTTTCTACAGGCCAATGTCAACCAGTGATTGAAGCCAGCCATTTGAGCAAAGGGCCTACGTTTCTTTAAGTAGTGCCTCATTTAATGAGGTATTTTTGTTGTTTTCTTGTCTCTTCGTATGTCAATATATGTGACCCAGCACCACGAAAGGGACATTAAGTCGCTGGGCAAGTTTCTCACAACAGGCTTGGGAAGTCAAACATCTTGTATTGGTCCATTTTGAGCTATGGGTATGTTTGTGTTCTCTAACATATTATCTTTCATATTCATAAAGGACAGTTTTTAATATGGTCTCTAAATGGTGTTTTAAGTGCTTAAATCGGATAAGTCAATGCATTTTCTTCAGCTAGGCTAGACTTTAGACTGTGTTTTCTCAAAATTTTAAATGGTCGACGGTCTTCCTACTGACTTTAAATGTGCAAAACTTTGGAACGGAGAAATATACAATAGTTCTTGTATCATTGCAAAGAAAATGGTCTGAAGTTTTCAAATGTATAATTATTTTTCTTCTCAGAATGGTTAGCTTAAAACTTAATGTCCCTTTCAGTGTGCTGGGTCACATATTGTATTTAGGTTAATTCTTTGAGATTGGTTATGTCGCTTGGGGGTTGTGTGTGTGTGTGTGTGTGGGGGGGGGGGGGGGTATATCCAACGCCAGCCAACTGTGTACTAAGTTCTCTTAAATTAGGGAGTGTAAGGGTGTGTGGGGATGTACCCTGGGCAAGACAAGCCCGCTGTAAACAAACAGTACTAAACGGGGTGGCAGCTGCCTGGTCCGTTGTCTGCACGGAAGTCACTATCGGAAACGAAAGACTGACACACATCCGTATTATTTTTGTTTCGCACACATAGCAAAAATATCGACGGAGTCATTTACGTATATATTATTATTTGACACGTTTAACCCTTTCGCCGCCAGCCATTTTTTTTGTTTTTTAGCACACAAAAAAGTCATTAAACTGAACAGGGTAGAGATAAAAATGTATCTGCAGTTATTGGGAATTCCTCTGTGAAATGCATAACATTAGGCCTATCCTTGCCTCCCAAAATTAAGAACATAGGATCTTTGGATAACATACCCTGGTTTGATGCCTTTTAGTGACATGGGTGGGTGTGGTGCAAGAATGCGACATTGGCGGTGAAACGGTTAAGCAAAACTGACAGTGTTATTTTTCGTTTTACTCGAAAAGTTCAAAATACGAATGACATAATCAACGCTTATATAAGTACAATCATTCCTCCCAGGTGAAAGCCAGAAGGTGCTATAAACCTTCCTTATTTCTTTCCAATGTAGTGCAACAACAAAAAGAAGACATTTGTGACTATTAGGTATTAGGTGCTTCATAGTCACAGAGGCGTCTCTGTGAAATTCGGGTTGCTCCCACCTGGAGAGCGCGTCGCAGCCAGAGGTGCGCCACCATTTAAAAAAATAAATGTGCATGTGATTTTTGTGTCACTGATGAGGAAGGAAAGGTGCGTGTGTGTGTGTGGGTGGGGGGGAGGGGGGGTACATTTTGACCAAATGACATCTTTTTCGTTGCCACTGGGTTTAACGTGTGCTAAGTGCATGGGTACACGGGACCTCGGTTTAAGACTACCGCGAACCGGTAAATAGTCATGTAGACAATAGGCTTACTTTTTTGTTTCTTCTTCTTCTTCTTCTTCTTCTTCTTCGATCGCTCAGAAGAAGATGAGCATAATCCGCACGATACCTATCCCTGGCCTACACGTGCCATATTATATCAAGTGAAAGGGGGAGTGACAGTTTTATCAGGGAATATCAGAAGGTATCACGGATCCTATAGTAGTGCACTACACAGCACCACGACCCTACTACACGGAGGTCGTTACAGTACATCATACTCTAGGTACGGTTCAGGTTTACATACTCAGTGATGTACCGAGGATCGAACAATGATAGGACAAACTGTCCTGAGACGATATAAATCAATAGGACAATGTCCTGGCTCTTGTAGAAATCAATCAGACAAAGCGTGCCAGTGTTACAAATTTAATCAGACATTTGTCGTGACAGGGGAGAACACAATATGACATTTTCAATTGTAATAGGTCAATGGCCTATGACGGGGCCTCGGGACATCACTGCATACTTGGTTCAACCAAACAAACTTTTTGTTTTGTTCAACGCATGAGAGAGAGAGAGATGGGATAAGAGCGACACGCACGCGCGCGCGCACACGCGCACACACGCACGCGCACAGAGAGAGAGAGAGAGAGAGAGAGAGAGAGAGAGAGAGAGAGAGAGAGAGAGAGAGAGAGAGAGAGAGAGAGAGAGAGAGAGAGAGACAGACAGACAGACAGACAGAGACAGAGAGAGACAGACAGACAGAGAGATAGAGACAGTTAGGGACAGACAGAAAAAGAGACACATTTTTTTAACCGTTTCAACAACAAAATGATAGGTAAAATATATATATAAAAAAACCCATTTATGTTCAATCTTCTGGATACCACGTTTGTTGGGCATATGCTTATCGCGATCAAGGGCAATATTTGGATACCCTTTCCTTGAAAACAGGGAGGGGGGGGGGGGGGTGGGGGGGGGGGGGGAATAAGAAGCCTCGTGTTTCCTATGCATACCCCTTCAAATAGCAAGATGTCAGAAGAACAATGAAAGAGAAAGAAGACAACCAGGTGAGGTTGTAGTATTTTTTTCTTCATCCATGGCGAACACATCAAACGCATAAGAAGATACTGAGAGAAGAGGTTTTATTTGTTTTTTGTAAAGGCGATCTTCTCTCTCTCTCTCTCTCTCTCTCTCTCTCTCTCTCTCTCTCTCTCTCTCTCTCTCTCTCTCTCTCTCTCTCTCTCTCTCTCCTCTCTCTCTCTCTCTCTCTCTCTCTCTCTCTCTCTCTCTCTCTACGCTCGGGAATTCAAATTATCATTATAGCCCGGGGGCAAATGGCCACAAATGATTGTCAAGCTGATTTGCTGATCGTTGCTTCGATTATATATAGTTTTTTAACGCAAAGAATCGTGAGGAATAAAGGAACAGTTTACCATCTCCAATCATCCTCTCGTGCCTTTTATGCTCGGTGTCCATCTGTGTTCTACCGAGGACCCAGCATGCTTGACAATCGTGTGAAAGGTAGCGCACGCCTTGTTGCCTTTGACTTGCTGGCAGGTTTATACACACAAGCAGGTCTGCTTCTTTTGGTCTTCCTTCCCCAAGACCCAAACAACTTGGGTGACACCGGACCAAACGCGTACACAACGCACATCCAGTCGGTGTGAATAACATTTATTTATTTATTTATTAAGACAACTTTTATAGCGCCTAATCTTTAAGCTCTAAGCGCTTTACAGAAATCACTAAAAATGAATAGTAAACACAATGAACAAAAAGTATACATCAAACATTGACCAACACCCCCCTTCCCTGATCCCTCAGTCAATTTCTCAATCACGCCCAAATAATGAATGACATAATCTACAGTACACTTCCGCAACCAACTTGAAACACTCACACTGATGGACACTTAAAGACGCCCAGGCCACACTATTAACAAATCACACTCACACTTATAACGATAGAGAGAGAAAGAGAACGAGAGAGAGAAAGAGAAAGAGACAGACACACAGACAGACAGACAGAGAAAGACAGAGACGGAGACACAGAGAGTCAGACAGAGGGACAGACAGAGAAAGAGAGAAGAGAGAGACACACAAACAGAGACACAATAACATGGCCTGCTGTGTGAGAAAACCACAGAATGAAACAAAGCACACGAGATGTACACCGAGCCTCAGACTTCCAGCCTTGCTAGTTTCTTACCTTCATCATATTTCTGGTTACCAGAATAACCTCGTTGCACGCAGCTGCCATTGTTGTCTGTGACGGCGGCGGTATCTGGACATTTGTAACGATTTGCCGGAAAGATAATAGCGGATATACCGTGCCTGTGTTCATACCTCACACTACGTCTTACTTATAGCCACAACTGGCACAAACATACGATAAGGGGAGATAGACGGCCTTAAAATATGCCTTTGTCCCCAAGAAGAGCTATGAGGTGAGGTATGCATTGAGAAAGTGCGCTGCTGTTTGCAAGGCACGTCCTTTGTTTGGTTTTCTCTCTCGATAATCTATCTGGCTTACTACTTTGGGTGCATAATATTAATGATAGCATTCTCAACTGGTGAAAGGCATCCAGAACAGTCAAAACATTTACACTGTAATTGTGCCTGTGGGGGAACCATTTTTACGAAATACCCCCCGGTATGCCCACGGGGAGAGACTCGTGGATGGGGGCGGGGGCGTCCAGCTCCCCGTATGGAGGCACGAGGCGTACACCGACTCACTGCCCCGGGATTTATTATAAGTATTCTTGTTGCCCTATCTAAGGAATAGTGATTTTGTTTGTGACTTTCAAATTAAAACTGCTATTCAAACCAAAACTTTTAAACTACTGTAAGAACTAATTTTTATTTGAGTCTGAATAATTATGCACGGTCTGCTTTATCTAGTACACTGATGCAGTAAACAAACAGTTTGTCCAGACTTATTTAAAATGAGAAGAAGAAGAAGAAGAAGTAGAAGAAGAAGAAGAAGAAGAAGAAGAAGAAGAAGAAGAAGAAGAAGAAGAAGAAGAAGAAGAAGAAGAAGAAGAAGAAGAAGAAGAAGAAGAAGAAGACGAGGAGGAGGAGGAGGAGAGGAGGAGAAGAAGAAGAAGAAGAAGAAGAAGACGAAGAAGAAGAAGAAGACGAGGAGGAGGAGGAAGAAGAAGAAGAAGAAGAAGAAGAAGAAGAAGAAGAAGAAGAAGAAGAAGAAGAAGAAGAAGAAGAAGAAGAAGAAGAAGAAGAAGAAGAAGAAGAAGAAGAAGACGAAGAAGACGACGAGGAGGAGGAGGAGGAGGAGGAGGAGGCAGAAGAAGAAGAAGAAGAAGACGACGAAGAAGAAGAAGACGAGGAGGAGGAGGAAGAAAGAAGAAGAAGAAGAAGAAGAAGAAGAAGAAGAAGAAGAAGAAGAAGAAGAAGAAGAAGAAAGAAGAAGAAGAAGAAGAAGAAGAAG
>CM065695.1:12847574-12850074 GCA_017654935.2 Phymorhynchus buccinoides | reverse complement strand
ATAATATATAACGAGATGAAAACGGAAAAAAAGCACATTGAAGACACAATGGCGTGGAGGACCAAAAAAAGTAATGTAGAGATCTAATTGGGGACACACAGAGAACTAATTGGGGACACATAGAGACCTAATTGGGAACACATATAGACCTAATTGGGGACACATATAGACCTAATTGGGGACACATAGAGACCTAATTGGACACATATATATCTAATTGGGGACACACATAGACCTAATAGAGGATACATAGAGACCTAATTGGGAACACATATAGACCTAATTGGGGACACATATAGACCTAATTGGGGACACATATAGACCTAATTGGGGACACATAGAGATGGGGACATATAGAGCCCTAATTGGGGACACATAGAGACGAGGACACAATACATGGGGACACATGGAGACCTAATTGGGGACACATAGAGACGGGGACACAATGTATACCTAATTGGGGACACATAGAGACGGGGACACAATACATGGGGACACATGGAGATCTAATTGGGGACACATAGAGACGGGGACACAATGTATACCTAATTGGGGACACATAGAGACGGGGACACAATACATGGGGACACATGGAGACCTAATTGGGGGCACATAGAGACGGGGACACAACAGATACCTAATTGGGGACACATAGAGAAGGGGACACATAGAAACATCATTGGAGACACATAGAGACGAAGTTGGTGACACATAGAGACGGAATTGGGAACACATAGAAACGGGGGCACAATGTTACGCAACAAATCCTCCCTACCCTCTGCGCACACCCTTCCCAGCCCCTCTCCTTTTCTGAACTGATAGTACCCAGCACACTACCCCTTGACAAGCAATACCTCTCCACAAATAGATCTCAGCCCGAAAACAAACAGTCTGCAGCTGAAACTGTTACGAATAAAAGGAATTGCGTGGCACCAAATAAATCAGCGGTTGGGTGGGTGTTTATTTATATGGAAAGTCGACAGCGTGAAAATGCTAGCTTACCTGTTATCTACGGCGAAATGTTTCGTCTGTTTGAAATATGCACACCCCCCAAAAATAATAGGGAAATTGTGCAGCTGAGTTAAATTGAAGTCGGTTATATTCTAAATGCATTTTGTTAATTAAATGAATGTTTTTTTGTCTTTCTATAAACTGTGTGGTGGTCACTTAAAAATGGTCAATATAAGCAGACCGGTGTTTGTAAAGAAAGTAGCGTGTAGCATGTTCATACACTCGGACTCTGACCTACCAAAATAATTAGGTATTAGGTATTTTTTATAGTCACAGTCAGCTCCCACCTGAAGAGAGCGTCGCAGCCAGAGGCAACAACAGAACAACAAAAAACAACAGAACAACAAAAACAACATAATCAACAACAGAACAACAAAATCAACAACAGAACAACAAAAACAACAACAGAACAACAAAATCAACAACAGAACAAAAACAACAACAGAACAACAAAAACAACAACAGAACAACAAAATCAACAACAGAACAACAAAAACAACAACAGAACAACAAAAACAACAACAGAACAAAAACAACAACAGAACAACAAAATCAACAACAGAACAACAAAAACAACAACAGAACAACAAAATCAACAACAGAACAACAAAAACAACAACATAACAACAAAATCAACAACAGAACAACAAAAACAACAACAGAGCAACAAAAACAACAACAGAACAACAAAAACAACAACAGAACAACAAAAACAACAACAAACAACAAAATCAACAACAGAACAACAAAATCAACAACAGAACAAAAACGACAACAGAACAACAAAAACAACAACAGAACAACAAAATCAACAACAGAACAACACAAACCACAGAACAACAAAAACAAAGGAGAAAAAAAAGAAGCAAACAAACGAAGTGTCATAAGCATTACATAACAGGGTCAGACATAGTAATGTTACATCCTTACGGGCTGACACAAGGCAGGGTGGGGGGGTGGAAACACACCATTATGCAATGTTTTGTCCGTGTCAGCATAGGTGCACAGGCACTCTGTCATTAGTGTCAGTGGTGGAACTTTGGCATGGGACAGACACAGGAGTCACCAAAACAGGAGTCATGTATTTTTGTATTTTTTATTAGGTATTAGGTACTTTATAGTCACAGAGGCGTCTCTGTGAAATTCGGGTTGCTCCCACCTGGAGAGCGCGTCGCAGCCAGAGGCGCGCCACCCAATTTTTTTACTTTTTTTTGCATGCGATTTTTGTCACTGATGAGGGGGGGGGGGGGGGGGGGGTAATTTTTACAAAATGACAACCTTTTCGTTGCCACTGGGTTTAACGTATGCTAAGTGCATGGGCACACGGGACCTCGGTTTATCGTCTCATCCGAAAGACTCCACGTTCAGACCGTTAAGGCCTAGTGCAGAATGAGAGGAAAAAATCCCCTGTACCCGAGATACTTAATCTCGCAGTTTTTACTAAACAGCTCGAAAACAACAACAACAACAACAACAACAAATAACAAGC
>CM065695.1:12825074-12840074 GCA_017654935.2 Phymorhynchus buccinoides | reverse complement strand
GATCATTTTCTTAAGATCACAAAACAAAATCGGTTTTTGTTTGTTTTACCCTGGCTTAAAGACTCCAGGGCTCATCCCAAAAGCCGAAGCACTTGAACACTATGGTACACATGCACCAACTAGGGATGAGAGCATGACGTGTGTGACTGTTTTTGATTACCCCGCCACGTGGGCAGCCACACTCCGACTTCGGAGGATACAACAAAATCGGTTGGGTTTGGGATGTTTGTTTCGATTTTACGTATGTGTGTGCAGATAAATAACTAAATAACTAAATAAAACCACTGAAATAAATAAATGGATGAATAAAAGAGGGTATCTGAAATGCTCGTCAACAGTTGCACGTGTTATACAAAAGTGAAACAATAACCCCACCCCCAGAAATAAATAAGAATGAAAATATGTTTAACGTCCTCCGGTCTGGAACAGACACATATGGGACATTAGTAGACATAAAGATGGTGGGAACGATCCTGGAGGCAATGCCCGGAGGCAGTGCAACACCACTAAAGTCCCGAAGTTTTAACAATACAGATATAAACCCTATAATAATAATAATAAGAAGAAGAATAAATGGTATTCATAATAAATAAATAAATGGTAATCATAAACAAACAAACAAATAATGAAAGAAGAAAGAAGGCAGAGGCTCGGGGTACGGGCCCGTATCTCACATTCTCCAGGCTATGGGTACGGCGCTCAATCACGGGACGCATAAATTGTGCGCAAATGTCTTGAAAAACTACTAACTCTGACATGTACCTAACCCTATCCCTAACCCTATTCCTTACCAAGATGCGTTAGCTATACGAAATAAGAAAATGCATTAATTTGTCGACGAACAATTCGACTAGGGAGAGTTAGTTACTATCCCTGAACATGGTCTGAGTGTTGCAGCAACGCCGTACCCGTACCGTAGCCACCGTGAAGAAAGAAAGAATCAGAAAATGTAATGACCACTTCTGCATAAGACATTATACTCAAGGGAGATGATTTTCGCGGCACGTGACTCGCTCGTATCGAGACCTATTAATAGGCACAATGACTGCTGAGTGTGTTATCGCTTTCCATGACTTGTGCATTCCACCGGCAGGCATCATCATGTCTGGAACATACATCGTTGTCTGGTGATGATGCTATGAACAGGCCTTCAGCTTCTTCTGTTTAATGCTGGGGTGACTTCATACACTTTCCCTTATCATGCATCATCTGCCCCCCATCTGCCCCCCATCCTTGTTTCTCATCGTCTTTTTTTTCTTTCTTAAAGGGGCACCCTGACGGATGATTTTTTGTGTAAGAAACACGTCGAGATCACCAGGAAAAGACCCTTTACAGAGATTGCAACACTTACTTTGCTCTGGTTTCCTAGAAATCAAACCTTCCTCCTTGGCGGAGGTGCTCTCTGTCTTTTCTAATGGCCGCCAAATCGTTTGCACAAAATGTTTGCGATTTGTTTTAATAAATTGTATAGATTTTATCTAAAGGAGATTCGCTCACAACAAAGGAAATAGCTCCTCTTTTTTTTGTTACTGCACTACAAAAAAAGAAAACGCTTCAACCACAATGAGTGACCTCCACCCACCCCATCCAAAATGGCTACTCTCTCCGGCATCTCCGCCAAGGAGGAATCGCCGTTTTGACGGTTTAATTTATAGGAAACCAGAGCAAAGTGAGTGTTCCGATCCTTGAAAAGGCTGTCTTTCTGGTGATCTCGACGTGTTTCTCATCCGTCAGGGTACACCTTTGAACACTCATTTTCAGTCGAATTATGTTCAGTCTTCTCTGTCTGTCCCTGTCCCTGTCTCTGTCTCTCTCTCTCTCTCTCTCTCTCTCTCTCTCTCTCTCTCTCTCTCTCTCTCTCTCTCTCTCTCTCCTCTCTCTCTCTCTCTCTCTCTCTCTCTCTCTCTCTCTCTCTCTCTCTCTCTCTCTCTCTCTCTCTCCCTCCCTCTCTCTCTCTCTCTCTCTCTCTCTCTCTCTCTCTCTCTCTCTCTCTCTCTCTCTCTCTCTCTCTCTCTCTCTCTCTCTCTCTCTCTCTCTCTCTCTCTCTCTCTCTCTCTCTCTCTGTCTCAGTTGGTTTGATAATAATTATAATAAATTTTTTTTTTAAATTAGTAACTGTAATTCGCTCTATGGCATCAAATTAATGTTAGTTAACAACATTCCATTTCTTGTATATAGTATTCAGTATGGAATCCAAAAGTACTGATTCTTGATTGTGTGCTTTAACAAATAATTATGTTGATACATGTGTACAATGTGAATGACCAATATCCTTGTTTATGCGTGCGTTGTGTTAATTCAACACCCGCTTCTACCTGCTTGTGTTCAGTTTTCTAAGTCAGCAAAGAATCTCGGAGTTACCCTCGATTCAAATCTTACAATGCATAAACAGGTTATTAATCTCATACGTTCCATCAATTATGAGCTCAGACGAATCAGTGCTGTTCGACACTTTCTGTCTGTTGCAGCCACGAAAACTCTTATTTCTGCCTTTATTCTTTCCCGCATTGACTATTGCAACTCTCTTCTCTGTGGCTGTCCTCAGTATCTCCTGCAACGTGTTCAAAAACTGCAAAACAGTGCAGCACGCCTCACTCTCAAGATTCCACGTTCTGATCATATAACACCTCATCTTCGTAATTTGCACTGGCTTCCAGTAGAGGCTAGAATCAAATATAAAATAGCTTGCCTTTGTTTCGGTGCCGTTCACTCCTCTGGTCCCGTCTATCTCTCCGAACTAGTAACTGTCTACACACCTGCTCGCTCCCTACGTTCTTCCTCTGACTGCTGCACACTCAAGGTTCCTCGGGTCCACACGAAATCGTTTGGTGAACGATCCTTCTACTATTTAGCACCTCACTTATGGAATTCCCTCCCACAACATGTCCGCTCATCTGACTCTATCTCCGCCTTTCGCTCTGCCCTTAAAACTCACTTGTTTCGGACATATTATGATTGATTAGTGTTTATGTGTGAGGTGTGTGTGTGTGTGTGTGTGTGTGTGTGTGTGTGTGTGTGTGTGTGTGTGTGTGTGTGTGTGTGTGTGTGTGTGTGTGTGTGTGTGTGGTGTGGGGGGGTGGGGGGGGTCCGTTTTATTGCAGAAATCTTGCAAAAAATGTATTTACAATTATTTTATGATTCGTATTTTGTGTGTAGAATGTCTACGTCTTGTAAACTTTAAATGCTTGTAAATGAGGTAGAAGGGTATTTTTGTTTTTGCAAAATTTGTCTATTATAATTAGTCATGTAATTGGTATGTCGATGGCAGTATGATTTTATTTCAAGTTGCAGTATTGTATTCAAACTTGATTGAGAATGTGAATGTGGTCTCTATGTTTCTTCTTAGAATGTTCATATTGTAACTATTTTACTCTTGTATGATTAATTGTGTGTGAGTGTGTGTGTGCGCATGCATGTGTGTGTATGTGTGCGTGCGCGCGCGCGCGCGCGCGCGCGTGTGTGAGTGTGTGTGTGTGTGTGTGTGTGTGTGTGTGTGTGTGCGTGTGTGCCTGCGTGTGTGCGTGTGTGTGTGTGTGTGTAAGGAAGTAAGAGAACGTTGCGTGCAAGCATCGTGCTTATTTTACTTTATAATGATTAATTATTTGTTTGCCTTTAATGTTCTTGTTATCAATGTAAAGCGCACTGAGCTCATGTGAGAAAGAGCGCTATATAAAAATTCCCATTATTATTATCATTATTATTATTATTATTATTATAGACATTCCCATGCGTCCAATTCTCCCATTCCCAGGCAACTGCCTATATAAAATGTCATTTCATTTCATGTATCTCCATCTCCATCCTTTCCCCCTTCCCCCCCCCCTCTCTCTCTCTGTCTCTCTCTCTCTCTCTCTCTCTCTCTCTCTCTCTCTCTCTCTCTCTCTCTCTCTCTCTCTCTCTCTCTCTCTCTCTCTCTCTCTCGTTCGATTTGCTTATGTTCCTTTGATAGTATTTGTTTGTGTGTTTACCCCCTTCCCTTTCCCCTAATGTCCATGTGCCCATGACTCAAAGAACATTAACATATTTCATTGTCCGTCACCATAGGTGATCGGACAATGGGCTGGTTTGTATTTTTTACAAATGGGCTGGTTTGTATTTTTTTGTTTTGTATGTTTGTTTTTTCTGTCTGTACCAAGGATATCTCCCGAACCGCTTGACCGAATCGCGTCAAATTTTGTGTGGAGGTGTGCCACCTTAATAGGAAAAGATCCGCGCAAACCATTTTGCCGTCGTGACCTTGACCTTGAAAACCGAAAATCTATTTTTAGCCATATCTCAGGCACCGATCGACATAGGATGTTGAAACTTGGCATGAAGGTGGTTTGGCTTATGCCCGTTCTGTTGATGGCATACCGATCAAGGTCAAGGTGAAAAAGATCACTGGAGCCTGAAAATCGGAAGGTCATTTTTTCTCCTTCTGTCTTTCCCAAGGATATATTTCGAATGGGTTGGCAGAATCGCTTCAAATTTTGTGTGGAGGTGTGCCACCTTAATAGGAAGAGATCCGCGCAAACCATTTTGCCGTCGTGACCGTGACCTTGAAATTTGAAAATCTATTTTTAGCCATATCTCGGGCACCGATCAACATAGGATGTGGAAACTTGGCATGAAGGTGGTTTATGCCCGTTCTGTTGATGGAAGAGATCCGCGCAAACCATTTTTCCGTCGTGACCTTGACCTTGGCGTACGACCTTGAAAACCGAAACTCTTTAAGGGGCCATAACTCCCATACCGTTGGTGTTAGTGTCTTCAAATTTGGCATGGAGGTTATGCCCGTTCTGATGGTGGCATACCGATCAAGGTCAAGGTCACGGTCCGGGAGATCGGTAGGCCTTGAAGTGGTAGGGGTCTACACATTGGGTTTTAAGCCATATTTTCCACATTGGTACTTGACAGAAGCGCTTCAGATTGTGCGTAGTACTGTATATGGTACTGTATACCCAAGAGAAGAAAACATCCGAGCATAAATTATCACCATGCTGACCTTGACCTTGAAGTGTGACCTTGAAAACCGAAATGTCCTTCTTTGCGCTATATGTTTCTTCTTCAAGCTGTATCTCGTGAACTAGAAGACAGAATCCCTTCCAATTTTGTGTCAGGATGTGACACTCTACGGGGTGTCGCAAGTGCGTGGCATTGCTGGTGACGGACATGTCTGCCGCTCGGCGACGAACTTGTTTCGTTTCGTTTCTCTCTCTCGTCTATCTCTCCTCTGCTTCTCTCTGTCCTGTCTCTCTGTCCCTCATCTCTCTCTCTCTCTCTCTCTCTCTCTCTCTCTCTCTCTCTCTCTCTGTGTGTGTGTGTGTGTGAATAGATTATGTTCGTGTGTGCGCGCGCTCGCGCTCGCGTATGTGCGTACACGTGTGTACGTGTGTTGCTGTTCTTCAGTTTAACGTTCTTCCACTAAGAGTGATTCAGACAAATGTGTGTATCTGTAGGTGTGCGTGTGTGCGTGCGTGTATGAAAATATCACTCTCTTTCCTTATTTTCCCACCCTACCCATCATTGCCCCCTCTCCAAGCTAATCATTTTACCTTCTGGCAGCGTGTGCCAAATTCATACCTACCTACCGGCCACTTAGCACTCATATAAGCTCGGAACTCAACGAGGCAAAACTGGAATTTCAGGGTTAAGTATCTCCCCAACATCCCAACACCCCCATCTTCCCTTCACCCCTACCCGTCCTTTCCTTTTGCCTTCTTCTTCGTCTTCTTCTTCTTCCTCTTCTTCTTCTTCTTCTTTTTTCTTCTTCTTGTTTTTCTCCTTCTTCTTCTTTCCCTTCCTCGTCGTCGTCGTCGATCGCTCAGACAGTTTGCTGTCATAATATGAGCGTAGATGCGTTATCCTGCCGTTATACGCCTCATTAAGAAATAAGTAAGCACAGCAAGTAAGCCACAGGAAAAGGCAGAGTCAAAGAGAGTGACATATTAGAGGAGAGTTACAAGCACAGAACTTCCAGAAGGTGGGGGAACTAGTTGCACGAACGAACCTCCGGTATCTCCAATGGGGAACCGTTGTCCTTTGCCAAGAGCTACTAGGAACATGCTTGGAAACAGGTACGCGAATCAGCTAGTCGAGAAAAGGGGGGGTCCCAAGGACTCGATTTTGGGGAGGGTTTGTTTTTTTGAACGAAGCCCCTCTTCTTCTTCTTCTTCTTCTTCTTCTTCTTCTTCTTCTTCTTCTTCTTCTTCTTCTTCGTCTTCTTCTTCTTCTTCTTCTTCTTCTTCTTCTTCTTCTTGTTCTTCTTCTGTTTCCCAAGCCATGTTCTTCAGATCAGTCCTGAGGGCGAAGTCCGCTGTTTTCCTCAGCGCTTCACTGGGTCCCCACAGCTTCTCCTGAAGCCCCCCCCCCCCCCTCCCCCCACCCCCTCGGGCCACGTTTGACAACGGATGTCGTGTCCTGAAGGATGTGTTCCGGAGTCTGTATTCTGGTGCCAAAAGGGCACTCACTGGTGTGAGACAACCATCCCCCCTCGGGTCTGGTTGGACAACGGATGTCGTGGTATGTTGGGACATTCTTGAAGGATGTGCTCCGGAGTCAAACCAAAAACAAAAAGTGAAGAGAAAGACAGAAAGAAAGAAATAAACGAGACAGAAAGAAAGAGAAAATGATAGCAGAACATTTGCAGCGAAGAAAAACAGCTAGAAGTTGAACAATATACATATAACAGATTTTAAAGGGGGAGAAAGAAATCGCAGTCGATGGATAACTTTGTTCACAACACGTTCAATGCTGCACTTGGTCATCTCAAAATATGGAAAGTGACGCCATTCGCGTGACAATGTCGGTTTTCAGCAAAACTTTAGAATGTGTATCTTTATTTAACCATTCAATGAAATTAAACTGACTCTAGCCCTAACCCTAACCCTAACCCTAACCAAATCCTTAAACCGTCAACTACACAAAAAAAAACCTTTACTAAACCATTGAGTGTTCCATGTTTGGAGATGACAAAGTGCAGTCTTGAACTCCTAGTATAACTTTCATTCCTACTTTTCTTCAGTCGTTTACTCATACCCGAAGCTCCCCACCCTCCACCATAACAGAAATAGTTACAAGGAAGAAGAAAAAGAAAACAAATACAGAACATATTAAGTAAGAATTCTAAAAGAAACACACACAAAACGCATTCTTGTTCTCAGTACACGTACCACCCACTTGGAGTCTGTTCCATCGTGCGGTATGGATTTTAATGTTCATGAGAGAGAGAGAGAGAGAGAGAGAGAGAGAGAGAGAGAGAGAGAGAGAGAGAGAGAGAGAGAGAGAGAGAGAGAGAGAGAGAGAGAGAGACAGAGAGAGAGAGAGAGAGAGAGAGAGAGAGAGAGAGAGAGAGAGAGAGAGAGGTTTTATGTTCATGTTATTTTATTTCATTTCTGAGGTAAGGAACAGGGGCCCACCCAGAGACTGAAAAGCAAGGGGCCACACACACAGGGAGAATCAGGAAATGTGCGACGTTTAGTAGCCGAAACTCTAGTCAGCGCGAGCGAGGTATATGATGATACTGGGAGGTAATAAGTGTCTTGCTAAGGAGTTGTTTCCCATGTAATGCTGCGGGACAACTGATTAGGAGAGAGAGAGAGCGAGAGCGAGAGAGAGGCAGACAGACCCCCCCCCCCCCCCACCACACACACACAAACAAAGACAGTGAAACAGAAGGACTAAAAGAGAGACACGGAGAGAGAGAGAGAGAGAGAGAGAGAGAGAGAGAGAGAGAGAGAGAGAGAGAGAGAGAGAGAGAGAGAGAGAGAGAGAGAGAGGCAGATAGAGACAGACAGACAGACAGACAGACAGACACACACACACACACACACACACACACGCACAAACAAAGACAGGGAAACAGATAGACAAAAGGAGAGAGACACACAGAGAGAGAAAGATACACACAGATAGAGAAAGAGAGCAACAGAGAGAGAGAGAGAGAGAGAGAGAGAGAGAGAGAGAGAGAGAGAGAGAGAGAGAGAGAGAGAGAGAGAGAGAGAGACAGAGAGAGAGAGGGAGAGAGAGAGAGAGAGAGAGATACAGACAGAGACAGACAGACAGACGGACAGAGAGAGAGAGAGAGAGAGAGAGAGAGAGAGAGAGAGAGAGAGAGAGAGAGAGAGAGAGAGACGGACATGGAGAGACAGAGAGAGAGAGAGCGAAAAGGGGGGGGGGGGGCGTAGAAGAAGTTGTGTTTGTTAGCGAGGAACATTAATGGGCTTTGAACAGGGGGTCTATTTTTGTAGGTTTAGTTTATCGATGTTTTTTGTTTGTTGCCTTAGTCTCGCTTTAATACTGTTTGTTTGTAAAGGTGTCAGAGTAGCATATCATCTGTTTGCGGAACCCCTGCTTGCGTTTTGTGTCGATTTATCTGGTTTCCTGTTTTTTGTTGCGCATTTTGTGTTTTTTCGCTTTTATTCTAAAAAAAAAAACAAACAAATGGAGGAAGAGCTCCATTTTCTGTGCATCCCCCACCCTTTTTCTCTTCTAGCCCGAAACACACACGCACGCGCTTGCACTCACACACGACGCACACACGCACGCACGCACGTGCTCAAACACACACATATATAATCCCATCCCTCTCTCTCTCTCTCTCTCTCTCTCTCTCTCTCTCTCTCTCTCTCTCACACACACACACACACACACACACACACACGCACACAGGATGTAACGACAGGATGTAAAAAAGCTTTATCAAGCTTACTCTTTTATCGTCAATAAAGATCATTTTGACTTGACTTGACTTGACAATCAATCAATCATGCACACATTATACACACACATACACACATAAAAACACACACACATATATAAACACACACACACACACACACACACACACACACACACGCGCGCGCGCGCGCGCGCGCGCGCGCGCTAAACTTCAACAAGTAGGACACACGCTTTCGTGCTGAGAGAGGAACCCAAAACTGTGGAATTCTTCCCTCATGGAATTTGCATTCTTTGAGATGCTCGCCTTTCTGACAGAACACGAAACAGCAGAAATGAATGCTTTGTTGTTACAACATCACGTTACTGTTCGCTTGTTTGCCTATTTTGTTTTGCTTTTCACACACTCCCTTCTATAACCAAAAATGGAAGCGCTTTACCACTGAAACGAGGACAGCAAAAATATCTGTATATGTCTTCTCTTTTGTCTGACAATATGTTTGTCCATGAGCATTCATGTACTAAAGCTATTGTTAGGGCTGTTAAAGAAGGCGTGTTACTGCTTTAATTAACATAATTCGGTTGGACAAAATCTTTGTTTTTAACAGTGATGGAAACCGGTTTTCAATAGCTTGTGTTTAACACAGAAGGAGCCAGTCTTAAAACACAAACGAACAAGAAAGAAACAAACAAAACGTTTATGTATTTAACAACAATAATAATAATAATAATAATAATAATAATAATAATAATAATAATAATGATAATGATAATAATAATAATGCATAGCATTTATATACCGCCTTTCTCTAAATGAATTGGATTCAATGCGCTTACATTCACTGAACCACACCCGGATACACTTACATAAATTCAACGATGGCTTGGAGTCAAAACGGACTATCTTTGGATAGTCCATTGACATATTATTGAACTTAGTACGAAAACTAATAACTTGCATCAGAAAAAGACTGCAGAAACATAAAAAAGCATAACCCCTTTATATATGTCTGAAGTCATTGTTTGATACAAGTTATTAGTTTGTGTAATAGGTTCAATAATGCGTCAATCGACTATCTAAAGATTGTCCGTTTTGACTCCAAGCCATCGCACTATCCCTCAATTCATGCAACCATGCTTCTGAACTCACAGACGAAAAGGTGTTCGAAACACATGGGTATTGGGCTGGGTTTGTAAAACTAGAAAGGGTTGGCTGGTGATCGATCAATCAATCAATCAATATTATTTATTGGTTTCAGGCAAGAAGAATCCAGCATTATACGTGGGGCTTGAAAACATTTGCAAAATGTAAAACAAACATATATCAATTTATAAAACAACGATGTTATGTCATTGTGTACGACTATTCCATTCTTGGGTCTAGCTTTTCTGGAGAAAAATGTTTTCTATAATTTTTAATTTTATCTTATTCGTCAAGGCCTCAGATAGTCTACTAGTCTAAAACCAAAATGAGAAAAGGAAGAATCATTCCTAAAAATCATAGAAACGATGATCGTCGTTTTAGGGTTTACAGATGAATGACTTTTACGACCCAAACTTTCTTTTATAATAAAAGTACAGCACAATCTTATGTGAAACCAACACTATGCGTCATAATCAGCAGACATAAATATTCTAAGTCCCCTTGCACGTTGGGGGTTCTATTTTCATGGTTGTACTTTTCCTGTTTGAGCCCTTCCCCCAATAATTAAGTTACCGGAAATACGTTGAAGCGCTTGCCATCTTCTTTCATTATCGTCGTCATCGGATTCAACGCACGTCCGATTCTTGCTCCTCCTGGCCCCAAACAATAACGCAATGTGTGGCAACAGTTTTAACCCCCTTTCTATCACTTTGACGGATTGATCGGCGAGGTTTTAGTAGGGTTAAGTTTCTCAATATTTCTCTTGACAAAACTCCTTGCTTATCATTCTCTTCTCTCGGTTATTTGATTCCGTGGTGTTGAGTGACGGTTTTCTCTCTGTATTCCCATTGTTTTGTCACTAAACAACTAACCGACCCACCAACATACCACGTTTGGGGGATGGGTGGGATGGGGTGGGGGTGGGGGGTTGAAGGGAGGTGGGTGTTAGTGTGTTGTGTTATGATATGCAATGCATTGTCTAATTTATTCATTTTCATAGAGGTGTATGGTGAGGATACGTGAACCAGTCTGTTAGAAATGTTTGTACGAATGGTGAGTGAAAAGCGCATTGAGTTGCTTAGCAATATTATGCAAGCATTATTAATAATAATTATTATTATTATTATTATTATTATCATTATTATTATTATTACTATTATTATTTTCTATTATGATAATGATTATTATTATTATTACATGACCCTCAGCACAGGCGAGGAAAATATGAGTAGAACAGAGATCGAGGAGAAAGATTTTCACAAACTCCCAAATTTGATGAGGAGGGTGTAGTGTGTTGTTGTTGTTGTTGCTGTTATTCGGTTTAGCCTGTTTCAAACTGAAGACATGCTAAACAGGAGCGTGAGAACGCTAGACCATTCAGCCGCGCGGCGGCATGTTTGGCTCCAGTGACCATGACCTTTGTTCAATGACCTGGGTAGAGAACAAAATCCATCTGCAGTATTAGGGATTCTTCAGTGACATTACATAAAATAAGGTCTATCCTTACTTCCCAAAACTAAGACAAAAATAGGGTCTTTGGATAATAGACCCCAATTTGATGCCTTTTAGTGACATAGGTGTTAAATCACTTTGGTGCTAAAATGCGACTTTGGCTGTGAAAGGGTTAAAAAACAAACATCACAAGCATTAATCTGATTCCGTGAAGTTGGTTTTTGACGACGGTTTATCTTCCTTTGACCACCAAAGTAAAAGCCGTCTAGTAAAGGTCGAAAACAACGTTGTTAGTTTACACTCTTTTCCCAAAGCAACATGTTGATATTCTAGTAATGATATTGCTTGCATATCACTGTGCTGCCATGGGGAAAGAGTGAAAACTAACAACGTGTATTTCTATCTTAAGGAATGCTAAAGAGCTACAAACAAACGTTGGTTTAAACAAATGTTTTATTAACGCACTTTTGCAGCACCAAAAAATATATATAGACAGGAGTACAACAATCCGAGGCTTATCAAAGTACTCCACACATATAGACAGTACTAGCAACAAGCTGCATCACATTTTACAAATCGATGGAAATCAGTCACACTTTGTAAGATAAACTAAATAATGATCAAACAACAACCGTTGACTCCACCTCCTCTTCTTCTTCTTCTTCTTCTTCTTCTTCTGCTTCTTCTTCTTCTCCTCTTCCTTCTTCTCCTCCTCTTCTTCTCCTTCTTCTTCTTCTTCTTCTTCTTCTTCTTCTTCGAGTTCTTACTCCATAAAGTTCTATGACCCTCTCAGAAGACATCCCATTATAAGTGAGAGAAACAGATTGTGAGCTAAAAATAACCTGAACTTTCACTAACACTTTTGCTTGGTGGGCAAAGACCGTGGCAAAAAAACACAACCCACAAAAAAACCAAAACGACCTCTTTCTCTTGACCAAATAGGACTGTCTGACAGGACTTTTGAAAAAAAAATCTGAACTAAGCAAAAAAGAAAACTTTCAAAGCAGCACAAAATGTGTGTGCAGGCATACAGTATTCACTGGAGAAAGCGTTCCAGACTTGGGAAGAAAAACAATGGTAATGTTTACCTCCCAAAAGTTAAGAGGTGACTTTCGTCTTCTTCTTCCTTTTTCTTCTTCTGATTCGTGTTTCCTCTGTTATTTCCTCTCAGTCTTCTCTGCCTCATCAGTATCAGTTAGGAGACGACATTCATGAATAGGTTTAGATTTGAGACAGTAGGGTGGGGTGGGGATGGGGTGGGTGACAGTTTGGCAGAAGTAGAAAAGAAGGAGTAGAGGAGCACAGGGAGAAAGAAGGAGATGGGGAAGTAGGGGGTGGGGGGTTAAGGTAGCGGTTTCGGCAGACCTGTACTTTAGTCACCCCCTCCCCCACCCCTCTCTCTCTCTCTCTCTCTCTCTCTCTCTCTCTCTCTCTCTCTCTCTCTCTCTCTCTCTCTCTCTCTCTCTCTTCGTTTTCAACCCTGAATCTCAAAGCCTGCTTTTTTTCAGTTCTATGAAAATAATCCCAGGCTGATCCTAACCCTCTCTCCCTGTCACCAAACAAATGACAGAATGCTGTTCGTCAGTGAAACGTTTCAATGCGTAAATGTAACGGGTGGGAGGAGGTTGAAGGGAGGAAGATGGAAGGGTGAGGAGGGACGACTAAAGGACAAGATAGCCACGGTTTTATTCGTCGTCTTCTTCCCGAAAGAAATCCGTTTATAAAATGACTCTGGAACCTCTGGTCCAATGACGTCTGTAATTAAAGCTTCCTTCGCCTTAAGCCTGTCTTCCTGGCTCTCGTGCTGTCCCCCCTCCCTTCCTCCCCCCCCCCTCCCCTTTCCTTACGAAGGTCTGATAGACACTTTGATGAAACCCGTTCTTCGTTCTATTCTACTGGACTCCTTGCGAGAGAGCTGTACTGACTGCTCAGGCACGCTAGTCGCGTTCAGAAACAAACGGGAGATAGTTTTAATTTTGTTGTCAGCCTCCTCCTCCCCCTCCCCCAACCCTTAATCGCTACCGTAGGTCCCCCACACACCCACACCCACACACACACCACCCCTCCTCAAGGCTTCAGGACGGGCTCTTTCTTGTCTTCGGGACAGTCACGAGGGTGGCAAAGTTATCACGCGAGAATCTCGCGAGAGCTGCCGTCACATGACAGAGAAGCTGGGCCGTGGGAATTACGACTGTCTGCGTGCGCATTGGGTCATTATAGGGATCTTCGGACCTTTTGGTAGTCCATTTATCCTTTCAAAGGAGGGGTGGGGGTGGGATCTCCCCCCCCCCCCCCCCCCCCCCCCCTTTTTGGATCTCCCCCCCCGGTCCCCCCCCCCCCCCTTTCCTTACTACTAGTGACAAAGCCGGAGGAGGAGAAGGAAGACGAAGGGGTGGGGGGTGGATGGGTGAGAGGATGAGGATGGATGGATGGATGGATAGTATTTCAGATGGAAAATACCGGCTTAGCGGGGTTTAAACGTGATGGAGAAGTTCATCAAAACATGCATTGAGGTCGTTGTAAAAAAAAGAAAGAAGAAGATCTGAAGAGAAGAGAGAGAGAGAGACATCGGAGAGAGAGAGACATCGGAGAGAGAGAGAGACATCGGAGAGAGAGAGAGAGAGAGAGAGAGAGAGAGAGAGAGAGAGAGAGAGAGAGAGAGAGAGAGAGAGAGAGAGAGAGAGAGAGAGAGAGAGAGAGAGAGAGAGAGACGAGAGAGAGAGGACGAGAGAGAGAGAGAAACATCGGACAGAGAGAGAGATCAGGTATAGACGTGTATGTGTTCAAATGCGTTTCTTGTTTGTAGTGATTTCTTTTCACGTTACTAGTCAATTTTTAATTGTGTGGTTGTTGTTTTTATTGTTTTCTTTTATCTAAGGACAGATTGTAAGAATAGGCATCGCTTAACATCTTTATCCTTGTTAAATAAAGTGTTTGTGTTTAGTGTTCTCTCTCTCTCTCTCTCTCTCTCTCTCTCTCTCTCTCTCTCTCTCTCTCTCTCTCTCTCTCTCTCTCTCTCTTTCTCTCTGTCTTCTCTCTCTCTGATGTCTCTCTCTCTCTCTCTCTCTCTCTCTCTCTCTCTCTCTCTCTCTCTCTCTCTCTCTCTCTCTCTCTCTCTCTCTCTCTCTCTCTCTCTCTCTCTCTCTCTCTCTCTGTGTCCAATGATGCGAGTGTTACAAGGTGTTTCTGTGCCAACCCGGTATGCGTAATGAATGGTTCACGAACCCACAACAGTTACTGTACAATCATCATGATTAACGTTCGGTCACATGATTTTCTCACGCCTTACCTTTGCTGACTAACTCTACAACCTGACTCCTCATTTTAAAGACACACTGACCCACCACGACTAAGTCCCTTGGGTTTTTTCTTCTTCTGGGTAGCTGTGACCCACATACAAATGCCCCCGACTTCAAATTGAGGCTGCTCTTTAAAATGATGTTTCGTTTTCAATTTGGGGTCATTTGTATGGGAGTCAAACCTTGGTCAAAACAAGATTTCTTACCAGCTACAAGACGGAAAATACTCGAAACCCCTGATCTGGTGGGTCTTTAAGAAAAGTCACCCCATCCCAACCCCATCACTGTCTAGTGATACCAGCAGCCCCCACCCCCCCTTACCTATCTCAAAGTATCTGTCCAACAGTAAAAATTTAAAAAAACAAAACCACAAAGAACAATCACAGCTTCCAGCCCCTATTCCCATCAGGGGCGGATCAGTTAGTCACGAAGAGGGGAGGGGGGTTAAAA
>CM065695.1:12802574-12820074 GCA_017654935.2 Phymorhynchus buccinoides | reverse complement strand
AAAATCCACTTTCAATTTTCTCTTTCACACATCTTCTTCTTGAAGATTGTTGCGCAGTGTTCGGGGGGCCGAATGTCTCCCTTCCATACCATGCACCCCCCCCCCCCCCCCCCCCCCCCCACCCCCCCTCTGTTCCTCTTTTATTAGATCTAAGCAAAAGAAGAAATGTCCCGCTGTCGCCGTAGCGCCTCCGCTTCTGTGGGATTAAACGTGTTGTTCGCGAAGAGCGAGGAGAGGAGAGTCTTTCTTTGCTGGACAAATTTGTTAATGAATAAAGTTGGAAAACTTCCTGTCCGTGGATTTCTTCTTCGACTGAACTCCTTACGGACTGAAGTGGTGGGGCTAGGGGTGTGGAGAAGAAAGGAGGCGAGGAGTTGGATAAGGTGAGAATTGTGTATGGTGGTGGTGGTGGTGGTGGTGGTGGGGAGGGGTGAACAGGGGGGGGGGGGGGGGTGTGTGGGTGGATGTTGAGAACGAGATCAGTTCCACTACTGCAGAAATAGGACTCGCTTCAGAGCCTCCACCCTGCCCAGCATCGAACCCCCGAATTATCTCTTCCTCTCCAAACTCTACCCCATCTGCTTTTCCACTTTTCTTTTCCTTCCCCGACAATCGAAGTTGAAAGGAGGCGGGGGTTGGGGTGGTGGGTGGTGGAGGAGATGCAGCTAGCTGAAATCAATTGACACTGATATTCTCTCCCGGACTCGAGTGCAGCTTTTCTTCCACGGACCAATCTTTGCGGCATTGCACGACGAATAAAAGTGATATGGAATACTGATAAATTTCCCAGGACTCTACAAACTCTCAGGGCAACCCAGACGGGATTCCTTTCTCACCCCACCCCCCTCTTTATGCTCTCCACTCTAGCTAGGTCTATCGGTTTAGGGGTTTTTTAGCCTCACGTCCGTGTGGCGGAGTTATTATGGCGAAGGGGTGGAAAAAGGAAAAGTTACCCGGGGCTGTGTCACGTGCCTCAATTTGACCAATTGCTTGAGGGAGTTTCACGCGCAGCTTCGGCAGTAACCGACACCTTCGAGGAGAACTACTCCGCGTGCGTGTGTGTGGGGGCGTGTGTGTGTGTGTGTGTGTGTGTGTGTGTGTGTGTGTGTGTGTGTGTGCGTGCGTGCGTGCGTGTGTGTGTGTGTGCGTGTGTGCTTGCGTGTGTGTGTATGCGTGCGTGTGTGCGTGTGTGCGCGCGTATGTGTATGTGTATGTGCGCGCGTATGTGCATATATATGTGTGTGTTCGTGTCCGCGCGCGCGTATGTGTATATGTGTGTGTGTTCGTGAAGATTGTAAAGGGGGAGAGGGACCGCTTGTCTTCATTGTGATCCTTTTCTTTCCTTTTTCCATGAGTTTTCTTATCAGCAGAAAACGATCATGTCCCAGTCTTGACCTCGGCCGGGCGTATTTTGCTTCTTTTGTTCTTCAGAAACTTTTTTGTTTGTTTGTTTCAAACTTTTCTCAGAAAGGTCAACAGAGTCCACAGACTCTACTTACACTTCTACTGTCTGCCCTAAATGAGAATGCGGACATTTGTGGGATTGTATCGTGTTCCAGACAGATAATTGTATCGACAAAGATTAAAATGGATCTTGTTCGTGTTTTCTTCGAGTGCTGGGTGACGAATTTCATTACACTTTTTGAATGTCCTGCTTTTCAGGATGTAAGGAAAAGATATATATCGAATTATTACCAGAAAATACCAGAAAATACCAAATGCTATAACGTTCCACTCTTTATTTCAAACAAGAAACAGTCGAATTCTCAGCTTGTTTCACAAAAATCATTTTGAAAGGTTTCTAAAACCTAAACATACATGTTTCAGCTACTTCTCGAGTTATAGCCCATTTCATAGGTTAAGCTTAACATTGTTGGTGTTTAGTAAACTGTTGCTATGTGTGCGGATGTTAGGTTGTGTGTGACAGTTTATATGCCTTTGTATGCCATGTTATGCCGTTGTGTTTCTGTCTTTATTGAGTACTAGCTGTGGAACCCTTGGCACATGAGACATAGGTTTATGTGCTTTTTTTAAATTGTTTTTTAAATACATTTTTGACTTGACTTGACTTGACTTTATCATACGGTGTTGTGGACCTAACTTCTGATTGGATGTTTAGAACAGGCCTTGAGTTGATTTCCATTTTATGTTATTGAGTGGTTTATGGTGTAGGCCTATGACAAGGCGTTTAGAAGTGTTCTTATTCTCAGATCCCCGTCACTATACGCCAGTAGAGTATTGTCTTTCTGTTGATAGATGCTTTGTAACCACTGTAATTAGTCATTGATTCACTTCGTATCTTTTGTATTCCCCATCATCTTCGTGTCTCTTTCATAATCTGAATGTGATTTTTTTTTTCGTTTTTTTTGTTTTAATTGTCTGTGTTTTGTGTATATCACAAAGTTTGGATGTATCTTTTTTCTGACTTTGTATTGGGTTTCTGATGTATATTTCAGGAAGGATTTTAAATGTACCTATCGTTATTTTCGTTGATAATGCTTAAATCAGCCTGTTTAGTCTTGTACTTGCCAGCCGCCATTCAGAAATCCGTGTATAGTACGTTGGCACAGTATGAGCTTTAAGCTTGTTGTTGCTGATATGTTTGCTTAATATTTGTGCAATGTGCGTTTTGGTCAATCAAAATACTTTAAACCACTATACGCCTGCATCGACTACAGCATAGACTGCCATTCAAACCGCAATTCCATATGCGCGATTTTAAAGGCGAAAATCGACGGCGATAATCGCCCGCGATTAAATGTTATCGCCACGAAGAGTAAAATCAATATATACACACATAGGCGCGATAATCGCGAGCAGTCAGTCGGAAATCGCACGTGGTTTTATTTTATCGCCTGGTGGAGCCAAAAAATATTTTTGTCGCCGTCGCAAATAGTCTGAAAATGGGCAGAACTAAGACATCACACCATATTTTCAGACAGCATGTCTTCCAAGAGCGTGGATAAACTTGTGGTACTGGTGAAAAACGTTGCTTGCAATTCCGTATAGAGGCGCGATCCGGCTTTTTAGCGCGATGTTTGAATAGCGCCATCGAAATTCGCCGGCGATTTTAGTGTCAATGGAATTGCAAGCAACTTTTTTCGTCGCCGCCGAAAGTCGCGGGCGATTTAAAACCCTTTCACCTTTCAAAGTCGCATTTTAGCACCACAGTGATTTAACACCTATGTCACTAAAAGGCATCAAATTGGGGTCTGTTATCCAAATACCCTATTGTCTTAGTTTTAGGAAGTAAGGATAGACCTTATTTGATGTACGTCACGGAAGAATCCCCAATACCGCAGATGGATTTTGATCTCTACCCAGGTACATTTAATGGACATTTTTGGCTGAAGTATGGCTGGCGGTGAAAGGGTTAAGCCAGCGAAAATAGCGCATATGGAATTCCAGTTTCAAGAGTTTGTCTCTACAGCCACTACACTCCCGAAGATGCTCTTCGTAGCGCTGCACCATCATCTCCAGAGATGAAAGGAGGCCACAGAAGTGTTATTAATATTCTTAACTGCTTTGCTGTCCTGACCTGTCCTTAACTGTGACCCAGCACCACGAAAGGGACATTAAGTGTCAAACTGACCATTATGAGAAAACTTCAGACAATTCTCTTTCTAGTGATACAAGAACACTTCTTGTATCTCTCCACCGTGAGGACACCAGGGGGTCTTTTGCATAAATAGTTCCCCCACCTTCTGGAAGGTCTGTGCTTGTAGCTTCCTCTAATCTGTCACTCTCTTTGACTCTGCCTTTTCCCTTTGCTTACTGTCATCTACTATCTTTCTGCCTTACCCGGTCCATTCTCCTGCCTTTTTTCAAGAAACACTTTCCAAAGGATTTCCTGCAGCCAAAGTCGGACATGCTGGGCCTAATTATTTCTTACTTAGGCGCATAACGGCAGCATGACGCATCTGCGCTCATAATTGACAGGAAACTGTCTGAGCGATCGAAGAAGAAGAAGAAGAAGAAGTATCTTTTTTGTTCCATTCCAGAGTTATGAGCATTTCAAGTTAGTAGGGTGAGCGTCGGCCATTTTGAGACAACAGTCTAAAATCTAGCCTATCTGAAGGAAATGCATTGACCTACTCGTTTTAAAGCACTTTACAAGACCATTTAGAGACCATAGTAAAGATTATCCTTTATAAATATGAAAGATAAATGTTGGAGAACACACACATACCCATAACTCAAAATTGACAACAACAAAAATAGATTTTTGACTTTGCAAGCCTGTTTTGAGAAACTAGCCCAGCGACTTAATGTCCATTGTGTGGTGCTGGGTCACTACAGTTTACTAGCCTTCTTGGTCAAGCAGTTATACAGAAACACATTTTCTTTATTATAAACATCACTTTAACTCTATTGGCCACTGCAACTAAGGTTAGTAATGCCCTTGACGGCAAGAGTTAAGCCCTTGTTGATCAGTATCCAAAAGGGTATTCACTCTTGCAAAAAGCAGCCATTAAGTGGCCTCAAATAGGGTTATTGGCCAGAGTTATTCCCTTGTTTGGTCAGTACTCAACCATCTTCCCCCACCCACCAAGGGCATTCACCTTTGCAAAAGGTGTTCTTTGCAGTGGCCAATAGCATCGTGCGTTTTTAAGTCCAGTTTTCAGAGGTTCCTTGAGCGAAAGACTTACGAAAACTTGAAGCAACAGAATTGTTTGTCAAGAAGACTGCTGTGCATTAATTGTTCATTCTCTGTTCCTAGGTAATTATAGCTTAACAAAACAAAACGTAAAGCGGGAATTGTTTTTTTATATATTTTTCTTTACTTTCACTAACAGTCAACGAAAAGGACTAAGAATGTCAACGAAAAGGACAGAGAGGAAGGAGAGAGAGAGAGAGAGAGAGAGAGAGAGAGAGAGAGAGAGAGAGAGAGAGAGAGAGAGAGAGAGAGATAGAGAGAGAGAGAGAGAGAGAGAGAGAGAGAGAGAGAGAGAGAGAGATGAGAGAGATGAGAGAGAGAGAGAGAGAGAGACAGAGAGAGAGACAGACAGACAGACAGACAGAGACAGAGAGGGCAACTTTCATACAACGATCATGTCCACACATCGCAGTGTCTTGTACATTCTGCAAACTTTTTTTCAACTTTCATAATCACACACAAAAGTTTTTCCATTTTTCCCAACTATACTTTCCATCACCCCCCCCCCCCCCTCCTATCAACCCCCTCTCTCCATCTTCTATTACAAAAACACCCCCTCCCCCCACCCCTCCCTGTCCTCCGAACCTTATGCTTTCTCAGGACACATTACATGTCCAATACAGCTTTCATCACAGCACTCATCCCCTTTTTTCCCACGCCTACCCCCCCCCCCCTACCCGCGTACCCCTGCTCACTCCCACTGTCCTGCCTCCCCCCCCCCCCCGTCCCACCGTCCTCTCTATCACTCTCTTAAGAGCCGTCCGTCTGCGAGTGTGACAGACTTGGAAGGCAGTCCCCGGCCTTTGCAAAGATTAAAAATTAATGCCAGAGAATTCCTAAGAAATTCAGAGCGATGAACGTAATCAAATTTGCCTCTCTACAGAAGAACTTGGACGAGAGGATGAGGAGGAGACTAAGAAGATGAGATGGGTGTCAGGGATAGTTGGAGAGTTGGGGTGGGGTAGGCACCGTTTGAAGGAGTAAGGAGGTGGGAAGGGGGGGGGGGGGGGGTTGAAGAACATTTTGGGGTGAAAGGAGATAGAGAGTGGAAGATGCTGAAAGAAAGGTGTGTGAATGTGAAGGGGAGTGGGGGTTCAGGGTGGGATAAAGTAGGGTGGGGTGGGGTAGTGGTGGATAGAGATGTGGAGTTAACATTATGGTTCTGCACTTGAAAACTTCAAATGTGAGTGTGGAGCAAGAAACTCTCTCTCTCTCTCTCTCTCTCTCTCTCTCTCTCTCTCTCTCTCTCTCTCCTATCATTCTCTCTCTCTCCTCTCTCTCTCTCTCCCCCCCCTCCCCCCCCCCCTCTCTCCTCTCACCCCAGCAACCACATTTGGAAATACAGTTTCGCGGGACCACTGACCGCCACCAACGTATTGCGTACTGGCCTGATGACATCACTGATGATGTCATCAGATGAAGAGGAATAACCCTGGTAATATGCTGGCTTTTGCTCTATCATAATCAAGATAGTTATATCCCCCAGACCTCTGACGTACGAGAAGAAGAAGAAAGAAGAAGAAGAAGAAGAAGAAGAAGAAGAAGAAGAAGAAGAAGAAGATATCCCCAGACCATTTTCTGAGATTGGCTCTACCAGTTGTCTTTTTCATGTCATGATGTGCCCAACGATTTTTTTCTTTAATTTTCTCTGGCAGTCAAGGGGTTAAAAAGCAACATTACGAAAATCGGATACTCGCACTTGAACAATGTTGGCAGATTACTGAACCGAGCTGTCTAAACTGACGACAGAACCGCCCCATGCCGGGTGATGTTCCGTGTCTGAAAGCGGATAGATGTTGGCCTACAGCAAGGTGTGATCGTGGGTGAGCCCATTTAAAACCCTTTCAACGCCAGCGCATCTTCGTCACAACCAAAACTTTAAGGTTTTCAAGGTTTTTTATTTCCCCAAAAGCCCCTTGGGGGTACATGGAAAAACAAAAACAAAAAACGAAAACAAAAATATATAAACAATGAAAAAAGAAAAAGTAAAAAAGAACAAACAATAAACGGACAAACAAACCTTTGACGACAACAACAACATACAAAAACAAACAAACAAAAAAACTAAAAATATAGATCAATATCCAGTCACATTGAAGGGTTGCGGCAAGAACTGTTGTGAATACGTACATCAATCAATGTAACAAAGCACACATAAAATAATCTGCACTGCAACAAACATCGAAGGACTTTCAAAACGTATTAAAATCGGATACTCGCACTTGAACAATGTTGGCAGATTACTGAACCGAGCTGTCTAAACTGACGACAGAACCGCCCCATGCCGGGTGATGTTCCGTATCTGAAAGCGGATAGATGTTGGCCTACAGCAAGGTGTGATCGTGGGTGAGCCATCATTTAAAACCCTTTCAACGCCAGCGATGTTTCGGCCAAAACTTATAGAAATGCACAAGGCGATGCTGCTGCTATATTTGCTGGCATTCAGACTGGAACAGGCTCCTTTACCATCTTTTTCCTTCCCTCTGACTCAACCCACTTTCTGGCCTACTCAACAACCCCCCCCCCCCCCCCCCCCCCCCCCCTCTAGAACCTCCATTCCTTTCGTTTTTCATCCACCACCATCTCTCCCTCACCTTTGACCCAACTATGTCTCTGCTTGACCATATACTACAGCCCCTCTTTCATCACAGCATGTGGTTAGTTAGGTGCTTATCCTGATTACCTACAGCTGGTCTCACCATCTCCATAAGCTCCTCTTCCCTTCTTTTTTCATCCTGTCCTCCCTCCCCCCCCCCCCCCCCATCATAATTAACACTCTTGTTTAAATTCAACTTATCATTCGAGCACTGCTTCTAAGTTCAGCAAAACTTACCTGGGTAGAGAAAAGATTATGTCTGCAATATTGGGGATCTCTCTGACATGCATAAAGTAGGGTCTGCCCTTACATCCCGAAATTGAGAACATAAGGTCATTGGTTAACAGACCCTCATTTGATGCCTTTTAGTGACATGGGTGTCAAATCATTGTGGTGCCAAGAGGCGACAGTGGCGATGAAAGGGTTAACCGTCTCCCGCCTGCCCCGGTAGGACTTCTGGTCTGTGCGGGGGCTTTAGAGAAAAGGCAGGGTGGAAGAGTAGAAGACCCTGAAAGGTAGTGCAGAACTAGAGGAAAGTACGAGAGTTTTCCCGCAAAGGCGTGGTTTCGTTACGCCCCCTCTCATAGGTATTAGGTACTTTATAGTCACAGAGGCGTCTCTGTGAAATAGGGCATTTGCCGCGTGCCGGCGACCTTGAATTCCACTGAGTTGAATTTAGAGAGTTGAATTGGAAAGGTCAGCGTAACTCGGGCAGAACGAGCGCGGGCAATTTAGTAGTCTAGTATAGAGTACGAACACTCGTGGCAAATGCCCTATTCGGGTTGCTCCCACCTGCAGAGCGCGTCGCAGCCAGAGGCGCGCCACCCATTTTTTTTTTTTGTTTGTGTATTTGCATTGTTTGTGTGACTGATAAGGAAGGGGGGGGGGGGGGGGGGGGTTGGGGGGGGGGGGGGGTTGGGGTAAATGTTGACCAACAACTTTTCGTTGCCACTGTGATTAACGTGTGCTAAGTGCATGGGCACGCGGGACCTCGGTTTATCGTCTCATCCGAAAGACTCCACGTTCTCCACGTAAGGCCTATTGAAAAGTGAGAGGAAAAATCCCCTCATTATACCCAGGTTCGAACTCGGGTTTACTTGACACAAGGCGCGAACGCGTTACCTCAGTGCCGCTCTACTTTCAGTCTGAAAGTACGGTTCTTAGCGTTTTGTATAAAGCCCTGCGAAGATCTCTCACTTAGGGTGCCTCAGTGCGTCCCTAACTTGAGAGTGAACTCCGTAGTCGCACCTCCGCACCACGTTAATGCGGGTGTTCCTGCGGGGACATGGTGCAGAGTGGGCATGACCTGGTCATGGCGAACGCGGCACGGGCGCGTACAACCGGCGCGATAGCAAAACTAGTTCTTGGCCCCTCCTCCAAGAGGGGTCGGAGCTAGACCGGTCAGGCTGGGGAGCCGTAAAACCCCCAATCCGATTAGAAGGAAAACTCGATTCAACACCCGGTGGACAGACCCGTACAAGTAAACAACTGCTGTCAGTGAGCTCCTTCCAAATCCGGAATGTGTCGGCTGAGGACAGCAGGGAGACCAGGCAACTGAAGACAGGACACATACGTAACCAATCCAAAATGTCCATGTGGGAACGCAGAAGAAGACGAAGTTTTGTATGGATATTATCCAGATCTAATCTTAACCCTATACCTTACCCGTCAGCATAGGGCCTAGAGGACAAAATGTTGCTTTTCTATGAGCCGATAAACTAAGGGAGTGGGTGAGGTTGGGGGCGCTGAACTACGGTACATACAAGATTGCAACAGAAAAATCAGAAATAATTGAGAAATTTAGGGGCGAGGTTGGGTGGGTGGAGGGTGGTTAAAGTACAATACAGTCAACGTTTCGGTAAAGGTCAAGATGTGCCCCCCCCCCTCCCCTGCATTTCTCGGTTAATTCCATTTTCCCGTTTTTGCCTTTCTTACCAAACATAAAGCTGTATTTTATGAACCTTTTTAGCTAATAACCTTTTTGGAATACTAACCCTAGGCCATTATATAATAGGACCCCCCCCCCCCCCCCCCCCCCACCCCACCCCCCCCCCCCCCCCCTATGTATTGCAGTACACGGCGCCATTTGTCACAGTCGTGGTTTATTGCGTTTTCCCGTCCTATAGGGGGGGGGGGGGGGGGGGGGGTAGGGGTAGGGTTAGGGCTAGGGT
This sequence comes from Phymorhynchus buccinoides, assembly GCA_017654935.2. NCBI lineage: Eukaryota > Metazoa > Mollusca > Gastropoda > Neogastropoda > Raphitomidae > Phymorhynchus > Phymorhynchus buccinoides. The sequence goes on along the minus strand of CM065695.1, from coordinate 12,810,650 downwards.
TAGTATTCCAAAAAGGTTATTAGCTAAAAAGGTTAATAAAATACAGCTTTATGTTTGGTAAGAAAGGCAAAAACGGAAAATTGCAATTAACCGAGAAATGCAGGGGGGGGGGGGGGGGGTGGCACATCTTTACCTTCTGCGTTCCCAGGCCATATGGCCATAATGGGTAAGGTACATAATATGTGTCCAGTTTTCAGTTGTCACTGGTCTCCCCGGCTGCGTACATCCGACACATTCCGATTTCAGACGAGCTCAAAATAATGAGAAATTATTTGGAAGATTTTTTTGAAAAAGGGCAGGAGAATGGGCCAGTAAGTCAGAAAGATAGTAGATGACAGTAAGCAAAGGAAAAAGGCAGAGTCAAAGAGAGTGGCAGATTAGAGGAAGTTACAAGCACAGAACTTCCAGAAGGTTGGGGAACTATTTTTACGACAGATCCCCCGGTATCCCCACGGGGAAGGAATATTCAAATTTAGTGGTGGTTTTTTTCGGGGTGGACACGGGAATAAGTACAAAACTGATAAGGAGATAAAAAAGCTGGAAAAGTATATCAAAGCGAAGGACGGATCTGAACGGAGAATAAGGGAAGATGAAGGAGATGTTAAGAAGAAAGTGAAAGAGACCGAGAAGATATAGAAGCAGAAAGAGGAGGGGGAGGAGGAGGAGGAGGGGGAGGAGGGAAATACAAGGTCCGCTCGGACTACAATCACTTCTAATGCCAGAAATTTAATTTCTGGCACACCCTCCTTTGACAAGCCAAACCTAATCGTCGTTTCCTTTCAGAACGGAGAGAAGGGGGTCCCCCCCCACCCCCGAGAGAAGGGGTCCCCCCCCCCCACCCCAAAAAAGTGGTGGTGGTGATAAGGGAAGTAAAGAAGAAAGTCAGAAGAAGGGATTGTGAGAGACATGAGGGACAATGAGAAAAAAAAAGTTGGATGGGGAAAAGGAGAGGGCTGCAGGGGAGGGGTGGGGGGTGGGGGTGGTGGGGGTTTCGTGCTTTTTGTTTATTTTCTTTTTTTCAATACGGAGGTCTGAATTCACCAGAAGAAGGAGGATATCTAGGTATTGGTTGATTGCTTTCATCGTGTGATTGATTTTACGAGCCCACACCCCCCGTACTCATCATTCTCATCCATTCTTTGCCCTCTTCATCATAATACCTCTCCCGTTTAAAGGACCTCTACTCCACTCTGCACAGCCCTGGGACGCGCCTTGTTCTGCGCGGACGATCAAGACAGAATATCGATCGATATAGTTGCGCGATCTGTCGATCCATTGTGTGCGCAAAATCGGTCGATGTTTGCGCAATCGATGGATAAGCTTCTGTGGCTTTTGTAATGTTTCCTGTCTCTGCCTCTGTCTCTGCCTCTCTATACAGAGAGGCTATGAGAGAGACAGTACAAGACAATGAGAGAGAAAGACAGACAGAGAGACAGAGGCAGAGACAGGAAGCATTTCAAAGCCACAGAATATTATCCATCGATTGCGCAAACATCGACCGATTTTGCGCAGACGATAGATTGACAGATCGCGCAGTTATATCGATCGATATTCTGTCTTAGTCGTCCGCGCAGAACAGTCTCACTCCCGTTCCTCAACATCCCGTGCGTGCCCTGCTTCGATCAGAAGGGGGGTCCATTCTTGAGTTTGGTTTCCATTCTGCCATCTTTACCGTTGTTTTCTTGGTTTGTTTCATTACAATATATTTGTCTGTGTGTCTCTCTGTCTCCGTCTCTCTTGGACCCTATCTCCCTATAATTATCTCTCTCCTTGTATCTATTTCTATATAATTATCTCTCTCCTTGTATCTATTTCTATATAATTATCTCTCTCCTTGTATCTATTTCTATATAATTATGTCTCTCTGTGTATCTTGTTTCTCGCATACATATTTGATTTCTTTCTATGTCATTCTTTGTTTTTCTTTGTCTCTCTCTCTCTCTCTCTCTCTCTCTCTCTCTCTCTCTCTCTCTCTCTCTCTCTCTCCATCTCTCTCTCTCTCTCTCTCTCTCTCTCTCTCTCTCTCTCTCTGGTTGCATGTCTATCTTTTTCTCTGTCTCTTTCTCTCTGTCTCTGTCTCTCTCTCTGTCTCTGTCTCTCTGTCTGTCTGTCTGTCTCTCTCCCCCAGAGGTATGACGACGAATGGGACAAGCCAAAGGAATGATTATGAGGGTGAAGAGAAAGGGAATAGAAGAATACGGGCCACCAAAGACTCCTATCTCTATCTCCCTCTATCTAGGCGTCTTCACATCTCTATCTCCCTATATCTCAGCGTCTTCATATTTCTATCTCCCTCTGTCTCAGTGTCTTCAAATATCTTATCTCCCTCTTCTCAGCCTCTTCACATATCTATCTCCCTCTATTCAGCGTCTTCGCATCTCTATCTCAGCGTCTCCACACATCTATCTTCTTCTATCTCAACGTTTACACATCTCTATCCAACGTCTTCACATATCTATCTATCTCTATTCAGCGTCGTCACATCTCTATCTCCCTCTATCTCAACGTCTCCGCACATCTATCTTCTTCCATCTCAACACGTATCTCTATCTCCCTCTATCTCAACGTCTTCACATATCTATCTTCTCTGTCTCAGCTTCTACAAATCTCTATCTCCCTCTATCTCAGCGTCTCCACATAATTATCTATCTTCTTCCATCTCAACTTGTACACATCTCTATCTCCCTCTATCTCAGCGTCTCCACATAATTATCTATCTTCTTCCATCTCAACTTTTACGTATCTCTATCTCCCTCTATCTCAGCGTCTCCACATAATTATCTATCTTCTTCCATCTCAACTTGTACACATCTCTATCTCCCTCTATCTCAGCGTCTCCACATAATTATCTATCTTCTTCCATCTCAACTTTTACGTATCTCTATCTCCCTCTATCTCAGCGTCTGTTATGGCATCTTCGGGAAAGAGAGGAGTAGGAGTAGGGTGGGTGGGGGTGGGGGTGGGGGTGGGGGTTGTTTGTGTGAATGAACAAAATAAATGCATAATATCAAAGTTACCCTCACACCACAACTCACCTTGAGTTAATTACTGAACTGAAAGGGTGAGGCAGGGGAGATAATCATGGAGAAGAATAGACGATTTTCGGGAGAGAAAAAACTAGGCGAGAGCACTTCGTGGAAATTAGAGCTGATTACCTCGACTTACTCGGTCAAAACCATAGCAACAATGGCAGCATGGCGTCGAAGCTTGAAACCGCAGGATCCGAGTCAGCGACTTGCAAACATTTTTTTAATAGAAAAAAAATGAGGAGGGGGGAAGGGGGGGGGGGGGGGGGGGCAGTGTCCACAAACTGAGAGAGCTTGCAAAATGTGACGTAAAAATATAAATGACATCAATTTTAGAATGACGCACGGTGTTTCTAAGTGATGTAAGCGTACTCAAACACACGAGGCGAGAGCTGGGGATATACCTGAACGAGAGTAACTTCCCCTGATTGACCGATTGAATTAGGCAAGATCATTCCCACACACCATGAAAATAATTACAACCCTCCCCCCCCCCCTTAATTATTTCTGAACAATTCCTATTAGAGCAATATCATTTTTTGTATTTGCTGCACTATTCCCTATATAATTAGTTCCCGAACGAAACTTCGGGAAGTTTTGTTTTTGTTTCATCCGTCCGTGCGTCCGTGCGTGCGTGCGTCCGTCCGTGCGTGCGTGCGCGAATCCGGCCGCGTTTTCTCCCGAACCGCTTGACATAATCGCTTCAAATTTTGTGTGGTGGTGTGTCACTAAGAGAGGAAGATCCGCGCGTAAGTTGTCGCCATCGTGACCTTGACCTTGTTGTATATTTAGTTGTTTTTGTTTCAACAGCACCGCGGAAATTATTAAACTAATATTGTATGATAAATATGAAGCTCTAAAACACAGTGTTGTAACATTTTATAAGAGAAAAAAACACCCATAGAGGATTGGAAAACACAAAGACTAATGCATTCAAAAGCTACATTTTAAAGAGAGAGGTAGACTGAGAACGTAATCCAAGGCCACAGACGTACAATGGATGAAAAATAACCACACCTTAACCCCCCCCCCCCCCCAACCACCCCAAAACCACACCTTTTTAAAACGAAACCAAACAAAATAAAATGCACTGAAAAGTATCTGGTTTAAATTACATATGTTCTCTCTCTCTCTCTCTCTCTCTCTCTCTCTCTCTCTCTCTCTCTCTCTCTCTCTCTCTCTCTCTCTCTCCCTCTCTATCTCTCTCTTTCTCTCTTTCACCCTCTCTCTCTCTCTCTATCTCTCTCTATCTCTCTCTCTCTCTCTCTCTCTCTCTCTCTCTCTCTCTCTTCTCTCTCTCACTCTCTCTCTCTCTCTCTCTCTCTCTCTCTCTCTCTCTCTCTCTCTCTCTCTCCTCTCTCTCTCTCTCTCTCTCTCTCTCTCTCTCTCTCTCTCTTTCTCTCTCTCTCTCTCACCCTCTCTCTCTCTCTCCCCTTCACCCTCATCGTCGCAATCTCTTCTGTCTCCACCCATATCTCTTTCAAAATTCAGTCGCAACAAAAGCGGGCGATATTGGGACATCTTTCTTTGTTTTCAAAAACTCTAATTACCAAACTAATTCCAGACTTAATTACATGTTCGTGCTTCGTCCCTGAAGTTTATAGTTCAAACGACCTTGAGAAGAAAAACAAGCATTGAATAATCTTCCTATTATCATACAATGTTCCCAGCGTAGTATGTGCTTACGTCTCCTTCTCTTGTCGTCTTGGATGTATTCTCGTCAAGTTAATACTTTCATGTTAATAATAATGTCATTATTTTATATAGCGCGATAGCAATCAATGCTAAAAGCAGGCTCTCAGCGCTTTACAAACATTGATTGAACTATATATAAAACTACTACTACTACTACTACTACTACTACTACTACTACTACTACTACTACTACTACTACTACTACTACTACTACTACTACTACTACTACTACTACTGCTGCTGCTGCTGCTGCTACTACTACTACTACTACTACTACTACTACTACTACTACTACTACTACTACTACTACTACTACTACTACTACTACTACTATTACCGCTACTACTACTACTACTACTACTGCTGCTGCTGCTGCTGCTATTGCTGCTTTGACTATTGCTACTACTACTATTAAAGAATCAGGCTGGACAGGTCTTCCGTTGAACAACAGTCCCCCCCCCCCTAGTCCCCAGACAGATCGCTGAAAACATAAAATAAAGAAAATATACATAACGTCACCTACTGTGTCCCTCTAACACCCCCCCACTCTCACTTCTCCCCACTACTTCTCCTGCTTCACCTCCCACCACATCCATCGATTTCTTACCCCCTCCCCCACCCCATCTCCTCAACCACCCCCAACCCCCAACCCCCCAAAAGTTTCAAGATGCTAAAAGTCATTCCTTCACAAACAAACCGAGGGCGGGCAGCTCACGATTAAATGTCTGGAACTATTTTTTTTAAACTTCTCTGCTGGAACCATTGGCTATATAGATGGTGGAAGGAAACAGCAGAGAGAGAGAGAGAGAGAGGGGGGGGGGGTCAGAGTAGTAGGAATGGAAAGAGGGGGGGGGAGGTGGTACTGAGAGAGGGTCAGGAGTCGCTTTACTACGAGGCCAAATTCGATTTTCATATGATGTCCAAATTTACATTGTAACCGACCCCGCACCACTGTCGGGGTGGGGAGGGGTGGGGGGGGGGGGGGCAAGAAAATTGAAGCAGGGCGGCCAAGCAAAAGCAAAGAGCCCCGAGTAAAGACGGGTCCGAATGAAAATGAGGGGCCGATTTCATTTTGTGTCTGGTGGGGGCCTTCGAGTTGCAATCAGAGACGAATTTTCTATGGTTTTTTCTGGAAGAGGAGAAGGAGGAGGAGGAGGGGACTTGTAGAAGAAAGGGGTGGGGATGAGGATTACAGAAAAGGAAGGAGGGGTGGGGAGTGGGGGTAGGGGTGGGGAGGAAGACTGTGGAACGGGGACTCTCAGATCATTTCCTGGCTGGGGGGGACTGACGGGGTCGGAGTAGCGACAGATGTCATTGCCGTTTCTGATGGCTGCCTGCGAGAGATGGGGGGAAAAGAGGGTGGAGGTGGGGACCTAGGACCTATAGTAGGTACACTAGGTTTAGGACTTCAGATTTACTGTCCTTGGTCACCAAAAAAAAAGGTCTCGCAGAGTTGGAAAAGAAGCGAAAGAAAACTGAAAAAAGTTTGAGGATCAGAATCAGTTTGAAAGACTCGACTATAAGGCACATGTTTGCACATCAATATGTTGCTTACGATTACGCGTTTAAATGTGCATCAACATGAAGGTTAGCTAGGTTTTCTGTTTAAATTAACACGTGGGTCACGATGATTCAGTAAGATAGAGTAGATCAATGCAAGGCACAGACACATCTTACATTTCATCCATATGAAATTGTGTCTTTGTGTAAACTGTTTAGCCTGAACAAAGCTTGTGTCGTCAGTGCTGATCTTGACATACTTTAAAGTGTTTAAAGATACACTGACGCACCACGATTAAGTACCTTGTTTTTTTCTGGGTAGCTGTGACCCACATACACATGTCCCCAACTTCAAATTGAGGCTGCTCTTTAAAATGATGCTTCGGTTTGAATTTGGGGGCATTTCTATGGGAGTGAGACCTGGTCAAAACAAAATTTATTTCCAGCTTTAAGAGGAAAAACACGTGAAACCCGTGATTTTGACACGTGATCTCAGTGGTGGGTCTTTAAAACTGTGGCCGCCAACACTTCGTCGAACGACACTTCGTGGAATGCGCCATTTCCTTGACCAACACTTCGTCGAATGTGACACTTCGTAGAAACACACTTTTTTTCAATTGAGAGAGAGAGAGAGAGAGAGAGAGAGAGAGAGAGAGAGAGAGAGAGAGAGAGAGAGAGAGAGAGAGAGAGAGAGAGAGAGAGAGAGAGAGAGAGAGAGAGAGAGAGAGAGAGAGAGAGAGAAAGAGAGACGAGAGAGAGAGAGAGAGAGAGAGGAGAGAGAGAGAGAGAGAGAGAGAATGTGACACTTCGAAGAGAGAGTCACTTTTTCCTTTTTCAAGAGAGAGAGAGGGGGGGGGGGGGCATGGAGTGATAGATGGGGGAAGAGAGAGAAGAGAGAGAGAGAGAGAGAGAGAGAGAGAGAGAGAGAGAGAGAGAGAGGAGAGAGAGAGAGAGAGAGAGAGACAGAGAGAGAGAGAGAGAGAGAGAGAGGGTATAAGAGCTTAATAAATGCATAACAGGCACGACACACATATACATACGCAAGCAGCGCGCATACATACACACACACACACACGCGCGCGCGCGCACACGCACACACACACGCATTCTAGTGTTGCAGCCAAAGGATGAGTTGGCCTTGGGGATCTTCTCCAACACACACATACAGGCGCACATGCACGCGCACTCACGCACACACACACACACGAAGTGTCATGTACCCGTTTAAAGTGATTCCAAACTTTGATCTACTTTTGAGCTAGCTCAGCAAGATAAAAGATGAACAAATGTTGAGGCTTCTGTACCACACAAAAAAGTCATTTCACAGAAGGGCGTTCAAGCCTTAGACTAACAAACCCGACACAATCATCACCACATTCTGACATGCCTCAAAAGAATCAAATCCCCCCGTGAGGATACCAGGGGGTCTTTTGCATAAATAGTTCCCCCACCTTCTGGAAGTTCTGTGCATGTAACTTCCCCTAATCTGTTACTCTCTTTGACTCTGCCTTTTCCCTTTGCTTACTGTCATCTACTATCTTTCTGCCTTACCGGTCCATTCTTCTGCCTTGTTTTTCAAGAAACACTTTCAAAAACATTTCCTCCAGCCGAAGTGACTTGCTGGGCCTAACTATTTCTTAGTTAGGCGCATAACGGCAGAACGACGCATCTGCGCCCATAATTGACAGGAAACTGTCTGAGCGATCGAAGAAGAAGAAGAAGAAGAAAAGAATCAAATTTCACTGAACTACATCAAAATAATATCCTAATCCAGCAACCCAACACTTGTAGTCAAAAAGATGGAAATCAGAGCTCTGACTTATACTCCACATCCAACCCAAATCGAACCAAAGAC
>CM065695.1:12795074-12797574 GCA_017654935.2 Phymorhynchus buccinoides | reverse complement strand
CACCAAACAAAAACAAGCGCGAAATCGCAATAGTTTGTGGCACGCGGTCTATTTTTACCACTCCAATCATGAGTCACCTCCCCTGGCTTTTCAATAATTTTAATCTGTAAACCAGAATGTTATCTCTGCACCATTTCGTAACTTTTTATATCTTTTGGAAAACATTTAAAACTATGTATCCTACTTATGCTCATCAAAAGAAGCACCGCATACTCGTCGTGTCTGTTGTAGTGTCTGTATTACGTAATGTTTATTATTTTGTACGCTTTTAAAATACATCATTTTAAAGAGCGGCCTCAATTTGAAGTGTAGCCTCGATTTGATACAAAAATGCAAAGCTGAAGCATAAGCTTGTATTAATTAAAAAAATCGGGACTTTACTGGTTTCGTACTGCCTCCGGGCATTGCCTCCAGTATTGTTCCCACCATATTTGTATTTACAAATGTCCCATATGTGTCTGTTTCAGACCGAGAGGACGTAAAACTCCATTTTCGCTCGCTCGCCTCGATTTGAAGTGCGACAATTTTGGACCGACCGACCGACAGACAGACAGACCGACCGACCGACCGACCGACAAAGTGAGTTATAGGTTTGTGGCTTGAGCCACAAACAAAAACCAAACTTGGCACTTGCACACAAAATTGAAACATAAAAACATCTTGGCTTGGCATCTGATGCGCCCCCTCTTCGGAGATCTTCGATACCAGTCTGATACTAAATACATTCTTCTTCTTCTTCTTCTTCTTCTGCGTTCCCAGCCCATACGACCATAATGGGTAAGGTGCGTAATACTATGTGTCCGGTTTTCAGTATTCACTGGTCTTCCTCGCTGCGTACAGCCGACACATTCCGATTCCGGAGGAGCTCAAAGGCGAATATATTTGGAAGACTTTTTTTTGGGGGGAAAGGCAGGAGAATGGGTCAATAAGTCAGAAAGATAATAGATGACAGAAAGCAAAGGGAAAAGACAGAGTCAAAGAGAGCGACATATTAGAGGAAGTTAAAAGCACAGAACTTCCAAAAGGTGAAGGGGAACTATTTGTACGAAAGACACCCCCACCCCCACCCCCCAGTATCCCCACAGGGAAAAATAAATTAATCTGATTCTAACTTTTAGTCGACGGCGAAGAGTCGCCAATGGCTGACCTGGTGTTGCAGTTCCTCCAGGATCGGCCCACTGTTTATGAAACAAAACAACTACCGCACCAGAATAACTTGTCCTTAACCCTTGCACCGCCAATGTCGCATTTATGCACCACAATGGTTTAACACCCATGTCACTAAAAGGCATCCAATCAGGACCTGTTATCTGAAGACCTTTTTTTTTTTTTAGGTAAGATAGGCCTAATGTTATGCATTTCACAGAGAAATTCCCAATAACTACAGATACATTTTTATTTCTACCTTGTTCAGCTTAATGGAATTTTTGGCTACAAATTAGCTGGCTGCGAAAGGGTGAAGGAACTATGCCACGAGGACAGTGACATCTTCTTGCGACTACCAAACAAACCCTGTGGATGCTATAAACACCAAAACGGTCAATTACGTTTCAATTGTTATGTTGTGATGAAACTACAAATGACCAAGAGTTTGAAGTTTTCCAGTAAACTGACTTCGCAACTACATCTATTTGGTAGCTGGATACTTAAGCAATTACGATTAATTGTCCGAGGGCGTTTTTTTCCTCTGAGATAACAGTGCCATGAGGACGTAAAATCTTCTTGTTACTACCAAGCAAATCATGTGGATGTTATAACCCCAGAAAAGGTAAATTAAGTTTCAATTGTTATGTTATGATGGGGGAACAAATGACCAAGAGTTTGAAGTTTTCCAGTAAACTGACTTCGTAACTACGTCTAGTTGGTTCGCCATGTAGCTTGATACTTCAGCAATTACGATTAATTGCCCAAGTTTTGTTTTTTTGTCCCTCTGAGATAACAGTACCATGAGGACGTAAAATCTTCTTGCTACTACTAAGCAAATCCTGTGGATGTTATAACCCCCGAAAAGGTAAATTACATTTCAATTGTTATGTTGTGATGACACTACAAATGACCAAGAGTTTGAAGTTTTCCAGTAAACTGACTTCCTAACTACGTCTATTTGGTTCGTCAGGTAGCTTGATAGTACTTCAGCAAGTACGATTAATTGACTGAGGTTTGTTTGTGTTTCTCTGAGATAACAGTGCCATGAGGACGCACAATCTTCTTGTTACTACTATCAAACAAACCCTGTGGATGCATCAACACCGAAAGGGTAACTTACGTTTCAATTGTTCTGTTGTGATGAAAACAAAGATGACCAAATGAACTTTTCCAGTAAACTGACTTCGTAACTACGTCTGTTTGGTTCGCCAGATAGCTTGATAGTACTTCAGCAATTACGATTAATTGTTTCAGGTGGACGGGGGGGGGTCTCAGATAACAGAGGATTTTTATTCTTAGGCCTCGTACACAGTCTATGCGGAAATCTTCGCAATCCGTAAATAAGTAAAAGAAA
>CM065695.1:12777574-12790074 GCA_017654935.2 Phymorhynchus buccinoides | reverse complement strand
AACTCTTAAGACACCATTGTAAAAGGAAGTTCCAAGCAAAGCAACGTTAAGAAGTACATCGAACACATAACTCTTAAGACACCATTGTAAAAGGACATTTTCCAAGCAAAGCAATGTTAAGAAGTACAAAAACACATAACTCTTAAGACACCATTGAAAACATAAAGCAAAGCAACGTTAAGAAGTACAAGGAACACATAACTCTTAAGACACCATTGTAAAAGGACATTTTCCAAGCAAAGCAACGTTAAGAAGTACATCGAACACATAACTCTTAAGACACCATTGTAAAAGGACATGTTCCAAGCAAAGCAACGTTAAGAAGTACAAGGAAAACATAACTCTTAAGTTGTAAAAGGACATGTTCCAAGCAAAGCAACGTTAAGAAGTACAAGGAAAACATAACTCTTAAGACACCATTGTAAAAGGACATGTTCCAAGCAAAGCAACGTTAAGAAGTACAAGGAAAACATAACTCTTAAGACACCATTGTAAAAGGACATGTTCCAAGCAAAGCAACGTTAAGAAGTACAAGGAAAACATAACTCTTAAGACACCATTGTAAAAGGACATGTTCCAAGCAAAGCAACGTTAAGAAGTACAAGGAAAACATAACTCTTAAGACACCATTGTAAAAGGACATGTTCCAAGCAAAGCAACGTTAAGAAGTACAAGGAAAACATAACTCTTAAGACACCATTGTAAAAGCAAAAAATGTAATTAACCCTTTCACCGCCAATGTCGCATTTATGCACCAGTGATTTAACACCCATGTCACTAAAAGGCATCAAATCAGGGACTGTAATCCAAAGACCCTATTCTCTTAATTTTGGGAGGCAAGGATAGGCCTAATGTTACACATGTCACCGGGGAACTCCCAATATTGCAGATAGTTTTTCTTCTCTACCCAGTTAAGTTAAATGGCATCTTCTGGCTTAAAAATGGCTGGCGTCGAAAGGGCTAATGATAGAAAGAATAAACAACCAATCAAACAAATAAAGAGAGAGAAAAAAAGAAGTTTGAATATTCGCTGTTTCCACGTGCTCACGGGCTCACACTATGCCACACAACGCGAACGCAATTCGATGTTTTACGTCCTCTTGACCCCAAGGGTGCATAATATGGGACACTGTTTGATGTCTATTAATTCTGATCGCTTCTCGGCCTTTTGGCTAAGACAGGGATTCAGGAACATCAATTTGTGCTTATACCCTGGTTGGTTTGTACATGGCGAAAGCCGATACGCGACGTTAAACTGAACTTCCATGATGTCTATGGATATGGGGATGGCACGCAGCATCGCAACGTGGTTACCCTTAACACAACCACTCCGCACCATCCCACTTCATGCAAGAGTTTAGAATCCATTATTTGTGATTCCAGACAGCTAACAGAACTTACAAATGGAGAGCTGATTTTGGCCCTCGACAAAATGTCACCGTAATCTGTTTAGTACTTTGTAATGTTCTGCAAAAGACAGAGGCACGGGCACACACAAATATACGCACGCATGCATGCGTGCTCACCCCACACGGGGGCGCACATACGCACACCATTGCATGCACGAAAGCGTGCACACTCACACGAACGGACACGCAGAGAGAGAGAGAGAGAGAGAGAGAGAGAGAGAGAGAGAGAGAGAGAGAGAGAGAGAGAGAGAGAGAGAGAGAGAGAGAGAGAGAGAGAGAGAGAGAGAGAGAGAGAGAGAGAGAGAGAGACAGAGACAGAGACAGAGAGAGAGAGAGACACACAGAGAGGGAGACAGAGAGAGAGAAAGAGAGGGAGAGGGAGAGTAGAGAGACAGAGATAGTAGAGAGACGAGAGACACACACAGAAAGAAAGACAGACAGAGAGAAAGAAAGAGAGGACAACAGTGTTGGTGGATTCAACAACGGAACAAATTAGCCAACAATCTACAAAGACTGAACAACCCCGTATCACACACACAAAGCAACGTATATCTCCTTTTCAACGTTTCCCCAACAAAACACAACTTCCAACCAAACCCAAACCCACAACCCAACCCAACAACACCAACACCCTCTTCCTGCCCGCTCCGTTGCCGCACCACCCCCATCCCCTCCATCCCATCCAGTAGAGCGCGAGCTAGGCTAGCAGACTCCGTCCCTCCCTTCCTCCCTCCCTTTCCCGTCGCGACTGATGACGATGACAACGACGGTGACAGAGATGACGATGGTGACGCGGGGGGAGCGAGGGAGAGAACGGGGAGCAGAGCTAGTAGAGAGAGAGGTGACGAGGCGTCGTGTGCCCTGCTCTTCTCCCTCCGCTTTAGCATCATCGGTGACCCGCACGGACCCCCCAAATAATGGGCTAGGGCAAAGGGGGCGACGGGGGTCGAACCCCAGCGACCCGCCGGGCCACGGGAAGGTCGACGGATCAATTGCCGCTGTCATCAGGCCGGGGACCTTATAGCTTCCGGTGCGGTGGTGGAGGGAAAGAGAGGGGGGGGAGGGAAGGAACGGGGCCGTGCGGGTGAGGGGGGAGAGGAAGGGGAGGGAGGGGAGAAAGAGAGAGAGAGAGGGGGGGGGGGCGACAGAGAGAGAGAGGAGAGGAGGGAGGAGAGAGAGAGAGAGAGAGAGAGAGGGAGAGAGAGGAGAGAGAGAGAGAGAGAGAGAGAGAGAGAGAGAGAAAGAGAGAGATAGATGAGAGAGAGAGAGAGAGAGAGAAGAGAAGGGAGAGAGAGAGAGAGGGAGTAGAGAGAGAGAGAGAGAGGAGAGAGAGAGTGAGAGAGAGAGAGAGAGAGAGAGGAGAGAGAGAGAGAGAGAGAGAGAGAGAGAGGGAGAGAGAGAGAGAGAGAGAGAGAGAGAGAGAGAGAGAGAGGGGATGGAGAGACAGAGGAGAGAGAGAGAGAGAGAGAGAGAGAGAGAGAGAGAGAGGAACGGTAGAGAGAGAGAGAGAGAGAGAGAGAGAGAGAGAGAGCAGAGAGAGAGAGAGAGAGAGAGAGAGAGAGAGAGAGAGAGAGAGAGAGAGAGAGAGAGAGAGAGAGAGAGAGAGAGAGAGAGAGAGAGAGAGAGAGAGAGAGAGAGAGAGAGAGAGAGAGAGAGAGAGAGAGAGAGGGGGGTGGGAGGAGAGAGAGGAATGCGAATGCGAATGGTTTAATGAATCAGGCCTTGGCCCATATCATGAGTTGACATTTTTTACATCAAGATACATTTCAATAATCGGATAAGGGAGTGGGGGGGGGGGAGGGGGGCACAATATAAAACGACAATAAAACAGATCAAACATACACATTAATAATACAGGGAACAAAGGAACAAATATCATCAGTTACACAATCTTAATAGTTTTTCTCTTTTTCATTTGTCTCTAATCTGAAGGGCTTTAAAGATAAACCAACCCAACTGCCGAATCACATTTTCATTTCCAGTTGCCATCAAACGGCAAAACTCCCTCTGTTCATTAAAATGCTCTATGTTCTTTAGATGCTCGTGCCTTATATGATCATACTGTTTACAACGAAACAAAAAGTGTAGTTCCGTTTCAAAGTCACCAGGACAAAAGGGGCAGTAATTATTGACATGCACATCAAATCTTACATACCTATTTTTTATGGATTTTCAGGTTGCTTATACCCATGCGAAATCTGATTAGTGCATCTCTAAAACATTTCTGCTTAAAACAATCAAGATACATTTCTGGACTTAAATCGGATTTAAAGTCTCTGTACAGTGAATAACGTTCACTGGAGTTTATTTTTGACTCCCAGTCTTGCATGTTCATGTCAATTAGTCTCTGTTTGAACACTTTACAAAACTCGTTCACATTACCCACTCCCTGAGCGAGCCACACAAAACCAAAACCAGTCCTGTTCAAAAGAAATCTAAGTTCACTCACCCAATTATTTTTACCAATTGCATCTAAATTTAATAACATTTTATACGCCTGTTTAGGTAGCCGTTTCTCGTCCATGCCTAATATCCTGAACCAAAATTTATAGTTTTTACAAAACCATTTATAATAAGTGGATGTCTGCCAAGTTCACCATATATCATTTGATTAGGCGTTCTAAGGGCTACATTAAGAAACCTTTTTGCACGCAAACAAATGGATTTTTTCTGTTGGGTCTTCTTTTACCAACAGACTCCATATCTCAGCAGTGTATGAGAGAGAGAGAGAGAGAGAGAGAGAGAGAGAGAGAGAGAGAGAGAGAGAGAGAGAGAGAGAGAGAGAGTGGAGGTGAGAGAGAGAGAGAAAGAGGGAGAGCGAGGAGAGAGAGAGGAGAGAGAGAGAGAGAGAGAGAGAGAGAGAGAGAGAATAGTAGGAGCGTTATAGTGCTGAGAGAGAGAGATAGAGGAGAGAGAGAGAGAGAGAGAGAGAGAGAGAGAGAACTATGATTGTGAAGAAAAGGCAAGACAGAATGAGAACAAGAGATGGATGGGGAAGTTGTTTTTGTTCCTTTCGTACCCTGGCTTAAAGACCCCAGGGATCATCCCAACAGGCAGAAGCACTTGAACACTATGGCACAAATGCGCCAGCTAGGGATGAGAACATTACGCGTGTGACCGTATTTGATTACCCCGCAACGTGAGCAGCCATACTCCGACTTCGGAGGATGATTTTGGACTGATGGTGTCATGCTAGGAGATTGCCAAGGCTGAAAACAACCCCCGCACAACTATGCACAACATAACATTTCGGTGTAGCCTTGGTGTTCTAGCTTGTGTCAAGGCGTGGATGGGGAAGTAACTAAAGGGACTTAGTTTGGTTGGTGGTAGCAGTCCTATATCGACACTTGAAATTAGATGTTAGAGTAACGTGGAAAACGAACAGATCAATGACAACAACGTTGGACGTATGGCTAGGTGGATGGGAACATTAATCTCTCCAGGTGGGAGCAACCCGAATTTCACAGAGACGCCTGTGGCTATAAAGTACCTAATACCTAATAATCGGACGAATGGGTGGAAGAATTGCTACATCAATCTGATTGAGTAAATACAGAGCTGTGTGAAGAACCGCACATAAAAAAAACCCAAGGGTTGGGGGTGAGGTCTTTGTCTTGTGGGAATTTCATTTACATTTGTTTTAAACAAAGTGTATTGACATAATATATTGCAGTGTACACAAATCATTTCATGAACACAACAAGCTATAAGCTTATAAGCGCACTCATGTACATTTTAGGGTTTTTTTATGTCTATTTTTAGCAGACAACGGGTTGAGTCCGAAACGTCGTGAGTTGTTTTGTGTGTGTTTGTGTTTGTTATTAAATCTTTTGTTTGGGGTTTTAATTTCGACTCAGTTTCAATTTTGTTTCTTCTTCGTTCATTTTGGGACATGGTGTGTCTTGTCCTTAGGAAGAAAAAGTTCGATCATGTTAGCCCTCTTCTCCGTTCTTTGCACTGGCTTCCAGTTGCAGACAGAATTGAGCATACATTAAATACCCTTTTCTATAATTCTATCCATAAAGCTGCTCCATCTTACCTTCGCGACAATTATTTCCATGTATACGCCAGCTCGCACTTTACGTTCAGTTTCCGACCCTCTTTCTCTCCAGATCCCAAGGTATAAGCTTTCAACTGTTGGTCGGCGCTCTTTTGCTGTCTCAGGACCGACATCTTGGAAAAAAACCCTTCCTCTTTCCCTCCGTCAGCGACCGACCCTCTCTGCTTTCAAATCTAACCTCAAAACTCACCTGTTCCCCCCGTCATTGAGGCTCCGCTCTCTTTCTCTTCCCTCTCTTGCCTTTAGGTCTTGTTTCTGCGGTATACCATTTATGTCATACGTGTGTGTTCGCTTTGCATTGCATTTTTGTTTGAGTGCGTTATGAATGCTAACGTGTTTGCGCGCTTTGATTTGATTTCTATCAAGATTCAGCGCCGTCATTTTTTTATAATTTTTTTAAAGAAATTCAAGAACATACACTGGTACACGAGAAATAACAAGTGTAATAAATAGAATAACAAGGAAGGACCAAAGTGAGCAACGGAAGGAAGGAGCGCACCCAGGGGCATTGGGCCTAACGGTCGTCGATTGCAGTGGAAGAATCGCCAGAGGAGAAAAAGGGGGTTGTTGACGGCCATCATAAATCATGGGCAAAATGACGCCTCCAACCCGACACCCTTCACGAAGGGACAGTCAGAAGTCCAACACCCCACAACCCGTACCCCCCCCCCCCCCCCCCCCTACCCTGTCCCTTCAGTATGCACGTGCAAGCATCAACGACTCCCCCCACCCCCCCCCCCCCACCCCCCTTTCACCCTTCTGCCATGTCGTGCGTGCGCCATGATGGCTGGTTCCCGTTAACTTTAAAGAAGGGAGAGGAGGTGTGTGTGTGTGTGTGTGTGTGTGTGTGTGTGTGTGTGTGTGTGTGTCTGTGTGTGTGCGCGCGTGCGTGCATCCATGAGTATGTATGTATATATGTATGTGTGTGTGTGTGTGTGACGCGCGCGCGCGTGTGTGCATATGTGTGCGTGTGCGCGTGCGTGCGTGTATGTGTGTATGTGCGCGCGCGCTTGTGTGCGTGCGTGCCTGAGTGCGCACGCGCGTGTTGTGTTGTGTATGCACACGCACGCGCGCGCGCGCGCGTGTGTGAGTGTGTGTGTGTGTGTGTGTGTGTGTGTGTGTGTTACAAAGGGGATTAAGCCGGGCAGTGTAGTGAGGACAGGGGTTATTACAGATGAATAATTGGGGGGTGAGGGGTCGCGGGAGGAAAAAGGACCGGGGGTCGCGGTGGCAAAAGGAAAGCGCAAAAGTCGAAGTCCACAAAGTTCTATCAGAATAAGATTCTAGAAGGTCGATAGTGCCTTCTGGGCTTTCACCGACAAGCAGTTGGGTGGGGGGGGGGGGGAGGGGGGGGGGGGCAATGAGGGTGTGTGTAGGGTCACTGAGAGATGGAGATCCAGGCCTCCATACCCTCCACAATGCACACACCAAAGCGATGATGGGCTGACGACGTCAATCGATCTTGTTTCTGTCTTTTTCTTCATTGGGCTGCCTGCATATTAGGGACCCGTTTGGCTGGTGGGAAGACAGTCATAGTAGAGAGACAAATATCCCTAAGATGGCAGGTCATATAGAACGAACGTTGAAAGTTGTTCAAATCTTGGCATACGTGTAGTTTTGCTATCCGCGTTAATTTCGTGAGGAGGGGGGGGGGGGGGGGGGGGGGGGGGGGGGGGGGGGGGAGGGGGGGGGGAGGGGGGGGTAGACTGCATGGTAGTCCAAATCTTTAGTGGAAAGCGTTGTGATTTCTGGATTTTAATCGCAGAGAGAGACGGGGTGGAGAGAGCGAGAGAGAGAGAGAGAGAGAGAGAGAGAGAGAGAGAGAGAGAGAGAGAGAGAGAGAGAGAGAGAGAGAGAGAGAGAGAGAGAGAGAGAGAGAGAGAGAGAGACGGACGAATGAATACGAATACGAATGTTTTATTACAATAGCTTCTTTGCACCTGGCCCTCTCACTCACACACTCACACCATGCATCAGGCAATGAAAAATTGACATAAAAAACAATCAAGTCAAGAAAATAAGTTGAGAGAGAGAGAGAGAGAGAGAGTCAAGAAAAGCGAGAGAGAGAGAGAGAGAGAGAGAGAGAGAGAGAGAAGAAGAGAGAGAGAGAGAGAGAGAGAGAGAGAGAGAGAGAGAGAGAGAGAGAGAGAGAGAGAGAGAGAGAGAGAGAGAGAGAGAGAGAGAGAGAGAGAGAGAGAGAGAGAGAGAGAGAGAGAGAGAGAGAGAGAGAGAGAGAGAGAGAATGAAGTGTTTGAATTGCCCTGATGGAGACAATTGGAGTCGGTGATCTTAACCAACAGTCATGTGGCTGCCATTACCAGAGGAAATGATCATATTCTTGAAAAACCGAAAGTCTAGAACTTCTTCTGCCTATCTTTCCCTGCTCTTTGTTGTGTCTATTAGCAAACTGACATCAGGATACCGGAGACGGGTAGGTCATTTTGTTATGAGCAGGTTCAGCAGCCTAAGTTGTGATGTGGTGGGGAATGGAACAAACTTTCGTAGACCCAAACACGAGACATTCAATTCAAACGCACTCGGTCATCTCCAAATATGGAAAGTGACGGCATTCGCGTGACAATGTCGGTTTTTCAGCAAAACTTTAGAATGTGTATCTTTTAACTATTCAATCTGAAATTAAACTGACTCTAGCCCTAACCCAAAACCCTATCCCTAACCTTAACCAAACCCTTAAACCGTCAAATACACCAACAACAAAAACTTTACTATAAAAAAAAGTGTTCCATGTTTGGAGATGACCAAGTGCAGTCGTGAACGCCTAGTGACCCAGACAGGCAGAATCAGACACAAGAAACGCGCAGGCTCTCCTTTCAGTTGCAATGACCCCCCCTTTCTTATTGTAATAATTCTAACCAGGAGTGCATAAAGGGAGCTGGACATTAAGGAAGGGTAGAGGGCAGCCAAGAAACGAAGAAGTACAGTGGAGAAGGGGGGTGGGGGGAGGAAAGGGTGGGTGGGTGTAGGCGTCGAGGGGTTAATTGGAATGAATTATTGACACTTTGATTTTTTTTTTTATGACAAGCGATGGAGTGGCCTGGCCTGATGTTCGTAGTGCTAAGAGTCTGGCACGAGGCGAGAAAAGGTCCCTGCCAGGGGTGTGAGGGACAGGGGGGAGGGGGAGGGGGGGGGGGGGGGAGGGGGGACAAAAAGAATGAACAGAAAGAAATGAGAATAAGGGACAGATTGTAATGTGGGTATGAACAGTCTTAAAATGAGAAGGCCGTGCTATGAAGAATTACTCACATCTGTATTGCTAAAAAGTTCGGGACTTTCCTGGTGTTACACTGCCTCCGGGCATTGCCTCCAGGATCGTTCCCACCATCTTTGTATCTACTAATTAATGTCCCATATGTGTCTGTTCCAGACCGGAGGACGTTAAGCAGAATTCCATTCAGTATGGAGAAAGACATGAGAATCACAGTGATATTGGGGTCAAAGAGTTGTTAATGCATATCCAATCTACGATAGTGTGAGGGGTGTGAAAAAAACAGGGGTGGGGGAGGTGCAAACAAAATGATGAAAAGAAGGGAAAACAGGAAAGGAAACGACTGTGACACGTATACGAAGAGCCTTAAAATTAAAGGCTCTACTATTATGGAGAACGTTGTTGAATCGTATCGATAGTGAAGTCACAGAGGTAAGGCATGGGCCTATCGTATCCATGACAGTGTGCAGAGATCGCTATGTACAAAACAGAAAGTCGCACACACCACAACATTCATAATCAGTATGCCCTCTATTGGCCCCATAATCAACGTAAAACAATGAAACAACCCGGTTCTGCATTGCATTCAAGAAAATAAATATAATGTTAATACAAACCGGTCAATAACGACTATTGTTTCTTTAACGACACGCTGACCCACCACGATGAATTTTAACCCTTTCATCGCCACTGTCGCCTCTTGGCACAACAATGATTTGACACCCATGTCACTAAAAGGCAACAAATGAGGGTCTGGTATCCAGTGACCTTATGTTCTTAATTTTGGGAGGTAAGGATAGGCCCTATTTTATGCACGTCACAGAGGAATCCCCAATATTGCTGACAAAATTTGTTCTCTGCCCGGGTAAGTTTAATGGTAAATATTGGCTGAGGAATGGCTAGCGTTGAAAGGGTTTTAAGTCCCTTGGTTTTTTTCTGGGTAGCTGTGACCCACATATAAATGCCCCCAACTTCTAATTGTGGCTGCTCTTTAAAATGATGTTGAATTTGGGGGCATTTGTATGGGAGTCAAACCTGGTCAAAACAAGATTTCTTACCAGCTATAAGAAAGAAAACACGGACAACCCGTGATTTTGACACGTGATCTAGTGGGTCTTTAAAACAAAGCGATTTTGTTTCTTGTTGTAAACATGTTTGCCTATCATGACGACACTGCGACTGAGTGTGTCTATGCTGCCGTTGTGATTTCATGTCAGTGTCATATCTATGACAACCTAAGGAATAATTACGTTCACAGGATGACACAAAGAGACAGAGGGAAAGAGGAGGGGGAGACAGACATACAGGCAGACAGACGAGGCAAAGAGAGACGGTTAACGCCAGGAATGGAAGGAGTGAGAAAAAGAGGAGGGAGAAGATTGAAATGGATTAACAAAAATGAAGCACCTTTTGTATACAGATTTGTTTTTAATGTGTGTTTAACATTCTATTTTCTCAAACATTTGAAGCCAGAGAACCGTAAGAAATTACGCCATAAATACTGTACAACATTAACTCATGTTAAGTTTTAACCCTTTCACCGCCAGCCATATTTCAGCTAAAGATTTCCATTAAATTTGCCTGAGTAGAGAACAAAATTCATCTGCAGTACTGGGGATTCTTCTGTGACAGATATAAAATAAGGTCTATCCTTACTTCCCCAAACTAAGTCAATAGGGTCTTTGGATAACAGACCCCAATTTGATGCCTTTTAGTGAGATAGGTGTTAAATCACCGTGATACTAAAATGCGACTTTGGCGGTGAAAGGGTCGAAAGCCTTTATTCAGCAGTGTTTTGTTCTTTTCTTTTCTTTTCAGTATGTCTGATTTACACTGGGACTCTGTAACAAAGCGTGCCAATTTAAAATGTACCCAATTTCAAATAATATACGGCGTCTACTTGTATTCACCATGCTCCATTTCAAATATTGTACATCATTGTGTATACTTTTATTCCTAGACATTAACATTTCTTCCACTGATACTCATATACGCGTTCTGAAAATAGTGAACAGGAGGTCTAACAAAAAAAAACACCACCACCATAATAAAAACCCAACACACACACACACACACACACACACACACACACAGACGGACACGCACGCACGCACGCACGCACGCACACACAGCACACACCACACACACACACACACACACACACACGCTAATCAACACCCCTTCCCTTTCACACTCCCACTCACCCACCCATCGATCTTCATCATCTACAACCCCCACCCCTATCTTACCCCCAACCCTGCCTCCTTTCCCTCTTGCTCTCCCCAGGGGGCTGGGGCTGGGGCTAGAGGGGGGGGGGGAGGGGGAAGAGGGGGCCATGAAGCAAGGATTCTGGGGGGGGGGGCATCCTGCAGAGGGGACGATGCCCCGGGGGGTACCCAGACAGACACCTCGAGAAATCTGTGTCGACGTCCGAGCGATGGTGTGGTATTAGCTGCAGCTGCGACAAACCCCGCGCAAACTTATGATGACCAGTGCATACTTCTCGGTGCCTTTTTCTCCCCTCCCACCCCCTCCCCCCCCCCCACCCCTCCCCACCCCCCGATTCTCGTCTCGTCTCGACGTTTTGTATCTTTGATGCCGGCGCAAACCTGTTCCCCCTGGGTCTGTTATTAACATTGGTTGAAACAATTTTTGGTAAAGGTCAGGGATGTGCCACCCCCGCGCCCAACCACCACCCCTTTACATTTTTCAGCTCTCCCCGCATTTTCACACTTGACTTCCTTACCAAACATTAAACTGTATCTTATCAACTTTTTGAGCTAATTATCTTTGTTGAATAAATTAATCACAGTCATCATAAAGGCCGTACAATACAGTCAGCCGCGGAGCATTGTCACAGTCCTGGTTCATTGCGTTATTTCCGTCTTGCCTTTATCTTCTACTACTATCATTGAATGCATAATGTTTTTAATTTTGTAAATGGATGAAAATTAGTGTTAATATAGCAAACGATAGAGGATGAAGTACTCAATCAGCAGTAAGAAAGGCAAGATTGGAAAAAGCGGAAACAACCAATAAATGCCGTTTAAAAGCGTTTAAGATAGTATGAGACTTATCATCGTCATATCTTACAAGTCGTTCTAAAGCCATATAAGGCATGGCGACTATAGAAAGCTCAATCCTAATCTCTAATGATGATCAGTCCAGTCCTGCGATTATCTCTATTACCACCCGTTATTCCCTTTTCATGCCAAACACTTGCCGTTCGCACATATTCACAGGCCCACTTGTGCGCTACTAGCGTTTAGTTCGTAATGCAGACTCCCTACAAGTTGGTTGTGTTTCCCCCGCGGTTTGCTTGGCTTAAACGAATACTCTCTCAATATGCGATCAATGGTCTTTGCTCCACCCGACTCTTTACCTTCGTTGTCGTATGGCTGTATCTGTCGGTCCTGCTCCTCCTCTCTATCTCGCTCTCTCTCTCTCTCTCGCTCTCTCTCTCTCTCGATCTCTCACTCTCTCCTCTCTTCTCTCTCTCTCTCTCTCAATCTCTCCGATCTCATCTCTGCTCTACTTTCTCCCTCCTCCCTCCCTCCCTCCCTCCCTCCCTTCCCTTCCCTCCCTCCATCCCTCTCTCTCTCTCCTCTCTCCCTCCATCCCTCCCTCCCTCCCTCTCTCTCTCTCTCTCTCTATCTCTCTCTCTCTCTCCCTCATCCCTCCCTTCTCTCTCGCCTCCCTCCTCTCTCTCTTCTCTCTCTCTCTCTCTCTCTCCTCTCTCTCTCTCTCTCTCTCTCTCTCTCATCTCTCACTCTGTGTGTGTGTGTGTGTGTGTACGTGCGTGAGT
>CM065695.1:12770074-12772574 GCA_017654935.2 Phymorhynchus buccinoides | reverse complement strand
AGACAGAGGCAGATAGACAATTACAGAGAGAAAAAAAGAGACAGAGAGACAGGTCCTAGATAAAGAAAGACAGGAAGGCAGATAGACAATTAAAGAGACAAACAGAGACACAGAGAGACAGACACAGAGAGACAGAGACACAGAGAGACAAGTAGTAAACAAAGGAGAGGGCGAGATCTCGGAAGAGTCAGTAAATAGGATCGGATTTGAATAAACTCGAGATTATCAAATTTTCATCGCAAACAATAAGCCTGTCTTTCTTTATCTAGGACCTGTCTCTCTGTCTCTTTTTTTCTCTCTGTAATTGTCTATCTGCCTCTGTCTTTAGAAATGCTCGTGAAAGGAAAGAGGCAAACATTAAGGGTTGGAGGGGGGGGGGGGGTGTTCTAGGTCTAGGTCGAAGTAAAAATATTATATACAAACTATAACTTCATTCGAGCCCAACCCCCACCCCACCCACACCCCTCCATACAATCCATATTCTTCTTCGACATCAATACTTTATTCTTCACATGTCGTTTTCTTTCATCATCCTCAACTACAATCCTCGCCCACTTCTTGTCCCCTTTTTCAGGTTTGAATAAACAGGGATTCAAGATATACAGTCCCATAACATCACCACATACATTAAAGCAATAACGTTAACTAATTCGGAGTTCAGCTTTGAACTCACTTCGTACCCTCTCCTACTTTATTTATAACCCAAGTCTTTTGATTAAATATCCCATATGGACTACGTTTAGAGCAAGAGGACGCAAAACATAATATTCGTGAGGGATTCAAGAGGTTTCACGAGGAGGAATAGGGACGTTGGACTTGTCGATTCCAGTACTATTTCCAAGTATGCAGTTGCTGATTATATTAATTAAAGCACACAATCATTTTGTGTGAATACGAGATTAGGGAGAAGGAAAGCATGATACAGATTAATCTAATTAGATGGACAGAGTAACTATGTCTGGTCCGGGATTTACCAAACATAATGGGAGTTTCAAACGACGGGCAATACCACAATATTGGAAGAAAATAATTGCAAACGCTGCAATTATTCCGTGTCTCTTTGGTAAATTCAGTTTAGATTCTAAAAAACAAAAGTTCCATAATGTGACCCTAAAGACCTCTGAAATATAACGGTTTGTGTCTTGTGTGGTACCCACACCCCCCCCCCCCCCCCTCCCCCCCCTCCCCCCACCTTAGCAAACTTTCAAAGTCAAACTCAAAGTCAAAAATACTTTATTGTTTCGTTAGGAGAAATTGCAGTGTGGTCCCGTACAAGCACATTACACACACGAAAACACATTTGCATGCATCATAAATGGAAACAAAACTAGGGAAAAAACCCAGATCACGCTTCGCAAGAAATTGGACATATTTCAGCTACATTCCATACGTGACTTATTAAAATAAGGATGCTGACAGACAAGTCAAGTTTTTGCTCGTGATTCTTGTTTGACCACGTTCTCGACATAGCAGTTCCTAATAAAATGACTTTCCTGAGCCAAATACAATTATTACGAGTGCGCCTTATTAAAAGTTTACGATTGAACTAAAAACATCAAAGACGCTACACACCAACACAATCAGATGAAGACGAGGAAATAAATAACGAAGTAAAAGAACCCTCATTTTCGTCCTAAAAGATATTTTGTTTTTCCAAAAGCGATGAGGCGATGCGTTTGTAAGTTCGATGAATGAAGGGGAGTGTAGTCTAATTTAGTTGATTAAGTTTGTGAGAAAAAAACATATCGCTTTGTCGTTCTGCTAGTCGGCGGGTCAGCCGAGTCAAGACTGACTACGTGTGACGGGGAATCTGCAGAGTGTGATCGGATCTACAAACAGGTTTTCCTAGTTGAGTGCATGTGGGGGTGAGGGGTGTGTGTGGTTGAGAGGGGACTAAGGGGCGACAGTAATTGTATATATAGATCTTATTAGTCCCCGAGCCTTTGGCTCGGGGAGCATTGTTTCTGTCTGATCCGTCCGTGCCTCCGGCGTGCCTCCGTCCGTCCGTCCGTCCGTTCGGCTATCCGTCCGTTTTTCTCAAAAACTATTCAGTCTATCATCATCACATTTGGCATACTAGTTTGCCAAGATGCAAGGTATCCACCGATGTATTTAGTTCTACATTAAGGTCAAGGTCGCGCCAGTTACGGGGTTCAAACCCCAAAACACAATCGCTAATATCTCGCGAAGTTTTGCATGTATTTCAATGTAGTTTTTTCCACATTTCTTGATGAATGGTCTATAACACAGCTGTCATGATTTTTTTTCTGTGCGCTCGTGTGCGCATGATCGCGCGCGCTCAAATCACGGGTCCGAACCCTAAGGCTATATATCAAAACCTATTCGGTTTCGTGCTGTTTTCATGCGTTTTTATGTAGTTACGTGCTGCTTTGATGCTTTGTTATGTATGTGTACAGCCGACACATTCCGATTTCGGAGTAGCTCGGCGATGCTGCGAGGGGACTCTGCAGCCGCTCGGCGTTGCACTTGTTTATTTGTT
>CM065695.1:12762574-12765074 GCA_017654935.2 Phymorhynchus buccinoides | reverse complement strand
ACCAGAAACATCAGTCTGTAGCTGTTTCTGGTTGATCACCAACGAGAATAAGTTGAGAATCGATTGAACATAATCTTATGCATAGGATAAGTTGAGAATCGATTGAACATAATCTTATGCATAGGATAAGTTGAGAATCGATTGAACATAATCTTATGCATAGGATAAGTTGAGAATCGATTGAACATAATCTTATGCATAGGATAAGTTGAGAATCGATTGAACATAATCTTATGCATAGGATAATTTGAGAATCGATTGAACATAATCTTATGCATAGGATAATTTGAGAATCGATTGAACATAATCTTATGCATAGGATAAGTTGAGAATCGATTGAACATAATCTTATGCATAGTTGGCTATAAGTTGAGAATCGATTGAACATAATCTTATGCATAGGATAAGTTGAGAATCGATTGAACATAATCTTATGCATAGGATAATTTGAGAATCGATTGAACATAATCTTATGCATAGTTGGCTATAAGTTGAGAATCGATTGAACATACTCTTATGCATAGGATAAGTTGAGAATCGATTGAACATAATCTTATGCATAGGATAAGTTGAGAATCGATTGAACATAATCTTATGCATAGTTGGCTATAAGTTGAGAATCGATTGAACATACTCTTATGCATAGGATAAGTTGAGAATCGATTGAACATAATCTTATGCATAGGATAATTTGAGAATCGATTGAACATAATCTTATGCATAGGATAATTTGAGAATCGATTGAACATAATCTTATGCATAGTAGGCTATAAGTTGAGAATCGATTGAACATACTCTTATGCATAGGATAAGTTGAGAATCGATTGAACATAATCTTATGCATAGTAGGCTATAAGTTGAGAATCGATTGAACATACTCTTATGCATAGGATAAGTTGAGAATCGATTGAACATAATCTTATGCATAGGATAAGTTGAGAATCGATTGAACATAATCTTATGCATAGTACTCAGTAATAGTAGCTTTACTGAGTTTCGATTTCCCCCCCTCTATAAAGGGGGCTAAGTACGCTCTTATGAACAAGTTGAGAATCTAATCCCGATTGAACCTGCATTTACAGTTTTAAGTGATATTTTCAGCCCCAGTTTCAAATTTTAAAGGGTCAAGACGAAATTAGACTGAGAACCAATCCTACTGTATCCTCCCTAACAATTATCCCCAAGAATCGATTGCATAGATGTGCGCGCGCGCGCGATTGACACACGCACACAGTTTTCAATGATAATCTTATGCATAGGATAATTTGAGAATCGATTGAACATAATCTTATGCAAGGGTCATACGAAATCCACGAAACAAGACCGATTGAACATACGCATGCATAGGATAACTCAAGGCGCACACACGCACGCACCCACCCCCCCCGCACTCCCACACCCCCCCCCCCCCGAGTTTTAAGTGATATTTTCACCCCACGCACGCACGCACCCGCACGCACGCACGCACGCACACGCACACACACACACACACACACACACACACACACACACACACACACACACACAACCTGTTTCTCCTTTGTTGTCAGGTCTTCTTGTAAACTTGCCACACTGTAGCCCAGCTTTAAGAGCCGGGGTTTTCTGCACGATCTTGTAGAGTTTACTGTAGATCTAGGCTTGTGACTCCCAACTTGTTGTAGCTACTAGCCTTGATAGGCATAGCAGATCATTGAAATAGGAGCAACGTCATTGGCTTACTGAAATGCAACGACTGTCGTCTGAATCATCCCCTACTTGACATGTTAGGCTCGGTGTCCATCTGTGTTCTACCGAGGACCCAGCATGTTTGACAATCGTGTGAAAGGTAGCACACGCCTGGTTGCTTTCGACTCGCTGACAGGTTATGCACACCAGCAGGTCTGTTTCTTTTGGTCTCCCTTCCCCCAAGACCCAAACAACATGGGCGACAGCGGACCAAATGCGTGCACAACGCACAGCCAGTCGGTGTGAATGACATGGCAGCAGGTGTGAGAAAAACACAGAATGAAACGAAACAGATGCTTTGTATTAGCCAGGACACGAGATGTACACCGAGCCTTAGGGCTCACTTTCACGGTCAGAGTTGAAAGGGTAAAGCTGACGCAAGGTTTGGATATTCTAGGGGGTGATTTTGTGAGGTCTGCTGCGTAAATACGCACTATCTTTACGTTTTCAGAAACCCTGAGTAGTAGTACAGGGCAATACTGCCACCATGATTTCACAATCAAATTCAAACAAGATGGAAACCCTTCCCGTGCTCTCACTTTCACGGTCAGAGTTGGCGTGACTAACAAACAGCTGATGCCTCAAGGAAATTGGGGATCTACAAACGGAGCGACCCTCCCCCCCCCCCTTCTTCTCCCCTGTGTGTGTGTGTGTGTGTGTGTGTGTGTGTGTGTGTGTGTGTGTGTGTGTGTGTGTGTGTGTGTGTATGTGTATGTGTATGTGTGTGTATGTGTGCGCACGCGTGCGTGCGTGCGTGTGTGTGCGTGTTATTGTT
>CM065695.1:12742574-12745074 GCA_017654935.2 Phymorhynchus buccinoides | reverse complement strand
TTTTCTCCTCTTATTTTCTTTTGCACTTCGCCCGTGCCTGCTCGCAACAAGCTAATCACCATCCACGGTTGGCTGGCGCCAGGTTGCTTCAATCCGCGCGGGTCTCAATATTTCATAGCTGTACCTGATGTTATTATGACTGTCTCCTGCACAAACACACGGTTGTCTTTTCTTTTTTTTTTTTTCTTTCTTCTCTCCCTTGCTTTTTTGTCCCTGGGAAAACGGAACTGGAATTAAGATAGATTCCCCCTGGCCGTTCCACGTGACGAGGAAGTGGGACTATTTCACGTCATTTGCAGGCATGCAACGATTTCCTTTGCTAGACTTTCCGTTGCCCCCCACCCACCGCCCACTCCCTCATCCTTTTTACTCCCACCCCCTGGTCCGTCATAAGATCTTCCTAATGCTTAATTGTTCAGTTGTAGATATATACTGGCATTGTTCTTGATATCTACTGTTATTGTTCTTGATGTCTACTGGCATTGTTCTTGATATCTACTGTTATTGTTCTTGATATCTACTGTTATTGTTCTTGATATCTACTGTTATTGTTCTTGATATCTACTGTTATTGTTCTTGATGTCTACTGGCATTGTTCTTGATGTCTACTGGCATTGTTCTTGATGTCTACTGGCATTGTTCTTGATATCTACTGTTATTGTTCTTGATATCTACTGTTATTGTTCTTGATATCTACTGTTATTGTTCTTGATATCTACTGTTATTGTTCTTGATATCTACTGTTATTGTTCTTGATATCTACTGTTATTGTTCTTGATATCTACTGTTATTGTTCTTGATGTCTACTGGCATTGTTCTTGATATCTACTGTTATTGTTCTTGATATCTACTGTTATTGTTCTTGATATCTACTGTTATTGTTCTTGATATCTACTGTTATTGTTCTTGATATCTACTGTTATTGTTCTTGATGTCTACAGGCATTGTCCTTGATATCTACTGTTATTGTTCTTGATATCTACTGTTATTGTTCTTGATATCTACTGTTATTGTTCTTGATATCTACAGGCATTGTCCTTGATATCTACAGGCATTGTTCTTGATATCTACAGACATTGTTCTTGACATCAACAGGCATTGTCCTTGATATCTACAGGCATTGTTCTTGATGTCTACTGGCATTGTTCTTGATATCTACTGCTATTGTTCTTGATGTCTACAGGCATTGCTCTTGATATCTACAGGCATTGTTCTTGATATCTACAGACATTGTTCTTGACATCAACAGGCATTGTCCTTGATATCTACAGGCATTGTTCTTGATATCTACAGGCATTGTTCTTGATATCTACAGGCATTGTCCTTGATATCTACAGGCATTGTCCTTGATATCTACAGGCATTGTTCTTGATATCTACAGGCATTGTTCTTGATATCTACAGGCATTGTCCTTGATATCTACAGGCATTGTTCTTGATATCTACAGGCATTGTTCTTGATATCTACAGGCATTGTCCTTGATATCTACAGGCATTGTCCTTGATATCTACAGGCATTGTCCTTGATATCTACAGGCATTGTTCTTGATATCTACAGGCATTGTTCTTGATATCTACAGGCATTGTCCTTGATATCTACAGGCATTGTCCTTGATATCTACAGGCATTGTTCTTGATACCTACAGACATTGTTCTTGATATATACAGTCATTGTTCCTGATATCTACAGGCATAGTTCTTGACATCTACTGACATTGTTCTTGACATCTACAGGCATTGTTCTTGATGTCTACAGGCATAGTTCTTGATATCCACAGGCATTGTTCTTGATATCTACAGGCATTGTTCTTGACATCAACATGCATTGTGTTTTTCATGTCATTTTGGAGCGTTTACAACATTGCTTTCTTCTTGTTTTCGTCGTCGTCGTCGTCGTCGTCGTCGTCGATCACTAGATGCACCAATGGCCCTCACGAAGGAAGCAGTCGACTAAAGGTCCGCCAAGGCGCCATAGAGTTTGCCCCTCAGGCTCAGTGATGTTGGGTCTGGCCAGGCTGCTTTGTCTGGGAGCATCGTGTAGCTGGCAATGTCCCAATAATATGATCTACTACATTCGTGAAAGAAACTAGAATGTTGCTACGGAACAATGTGACTTATTTTGCAAAACAAGAACGGTTTGAGGAAGAGCTATGTTTTGGAAGGTGGGGGTGGAGGAGACACGGGAGCAAAAGAGGTCAAATCATGGGCACATTTTCCTGTGAATTTTATAGATGAGTTTCCTTGTAGGCCCAAAAGACCATAGCCCTTGAGTAGGCCTACTGTGTTGTTGTGTCTCTTGTGAACGTAATAACGTCACTTTACACTTGTCGTGTAGTTGTTTGTTTGTTGTATGTTCCAGTGACGTTGCAGTCTGGTTCAGGATTTTATTTACTACCGAACAAGTTAAAGCTAGTATATAAATCGTTCTTTTCACATTCCCATCCCTCTTCAGAAAATAAGGTTTCGAAGCTCGATATGTTAATCAGTTGACTACTTTCTTG
>CM065695.1:12735074-12737574 GCA_017654935.2 Phymorhynchus buccinoides | reverse complement strand
CGTCGTTATCGTCGTCGTCGTCGTTGTTGTTGTTTGAAAAGACACCACTAACATAATTATGTGCTTAACAGTATGGTACGCCATAGGCTAAATTCATATATACTTTGGGAATGCAAGATTAAAAGACATCATGCATGTTCTTCTCCCGCTCCCATCCACCCTGTCGTTACTCTTTGCTTTGTTTAATTAAGGAGTGAATGTTATCAAAGCGTGCACACAGTATCATTAAGCTGTAGCAAACCTACCACACACATTTCAGCAACACCAATAAAGCCATTTTATTTTTTAAATCATTACTAATACAATTTTGTTAAAGACCCACCAGATCACGTGTCAAAATCACGGGTTTTATGTGTTTTCCCTCTTATAACTGGAACTAAATCTTGTTTTGACCAAGTCTGACTCCCATATAAATGGCCCCAAATTCAAACCGAAACATCAGTTTAAAGAGCAGCCTCAATTTAAGTTGGGAACATATGTATGTGGGTCCCAGCAACCCAGAAAACACCATGGGGCTTAATCGTGGTGCGTCACTGGGTCTTTAATGTATTCGTATCCGTAGGCCCTTTCATAAAATAAATGTGAACAAGAATTATTAAATGTTACAGTTGAACCTCCGAGGAACAGATATAGAAATGTAAGATGATTGTCTATAGCTGATAAATCTGTTTTTTCGGAGAGTGCTTTGTCGTGCGTAGTATTCAAGAAGAAACAAAGAACAAGAAGAAACAAAGAACAACAGGAAACAAAGAACAAAGAACACAAACGAAACAAAGAAACAAAGAACAACGAAACAAAGAACAAGAAGAAACAAACAAAGAACAAGAAGAAAACAAAGAAAACAAAGAACAAGAAGAAACAAAGAAACAAAGAACAAGAAGAAAAGAACAAAGAAACAAAGAACAAGAAGAAACAAAGAACAAGAAGAAACAAAGAACAAGAAGAAACAAAGAACAAGAAGAAACAAAGAACAAGAAAACAAAGAACAAGAAGAAACAAAGAACAAGAAGAAACAAAGAACAAGAAGAAACAAAGAACAAGAAGAAACAAAGAACAAGAAGAAACAAAGAACAAGAAGAAACAAAGAACAAGAAGAAACAAAGAACAAGAAGAAACAAAGAACAAGAAGAAACAAAGAACAAGAAGAAACAAAGAACAAGAAGAAACAAAGAACAAGAAGAAACAAAGAACAAGAAGAAACAAAGAACAAGAAGAAACAAAGAACAAGAAGAAACAAAGAACAAGAAGAAACAAAGAACAAGAAGAAACAAAGAACAAGAAGAAACAAAGAACAAGAAGAAACAAAGAACAAGAAGAAACAAAGAACAAGAAGAAACAAGAAGAAACAAAGAACAAGAAGAAAGAACAAGAAGAAACAAAGAACAAGAAGAAACAAAGAAAGAAGAAACAAAGAACAAGAAGAAACAAAGAACAAGAAGAAACAAAGAACAAGAAAAACAAGAACAAGAAAAACAAAGAACAAGAAGAAACAAAGAACAAGAAGAAACAAAGAACAAGAAGAAACAAAGAACAAGAAGAAACAAAGAACAAGAAGAAACAAAGAACAAGAAGAAACAAAGAACAAGAAGAAACAAAGAACAAAAGAAACAAAGAAAAGAAGAAACAAAACAAGAACAAGAACAAGAAAACAAAGAACAAGAAGAAACAAAGAACAAGAAGAAACAAAGAACAAGAAGAAACAAAGAACAAGAAGAAACAAAGAACAAGAAGAAACAAAGAACAAAGAAGAAAGAAAGAACAAGAAGAAACAAAACAAAGAACAAGAAGAAACAAAGAACAAGAACAAGAAGAAAGAAAGAACAAAGAAGAAACAAAGAACAAGAAGAAACAAAGAACAAGAACAAGAAACAAAGAACAAGAAGAAACAAAGAAAAGAAAGAAACAAAACAAGAACAAAGAACAAGAAGAAACAAAGAACAAGAAGAAACAAAGAACAAGAAGAAACAAAGAACAAGAAGAAACAAAGAACAAGAAGAAACAAAGAAACAAAGAACAAGAAGAAACAAAGAACAAGAAGAAACAAAGAACAAGAAGAAACAAAGAACAAGAAGAAACAAAGAACAAGAAGAAACAAAAGAACAAGAAGAAACAAAGAACAAAGAAACAAAGAACAAGAAGAAACAAAGAACAAGAAGAAACAAAGAACAAGAAGAAACAAAGAACAAGAAGAAACAAAGAACAAGAAGAAAACAAGAAAAACAAAGAACAAGAAGAAACAAAGAACAAGAAGAAACAAAGAACAAGAAGAAACAAAGAACAAAAGAAACAAAGAACAAGAAACAAAGAACAAGAAGAAACAAAGAACAAGAAGAAACAAAGAACAAGAAGAAACAAAGAACAAGAAGAAACAAAGAACAAGAAGAAACAAAGAACAAGAAGAAAAAAAGAACAAGAAGAAACAAAGAACAAGAAGAAACAAAGAACAAGAAGAAACAAAGAACAAGAAGAAACAAAGAACAAGAAGAAACAAAGAACAAGA
>CM065695.1:12722574-12725074 GCA_017654935.2 Phymorhynchus buccinoides | reverse complement strand
TTTGATTTGTATTGTCTTGCCTCACAATGTTTAGTATTTGGTTTAAATGATTTTTATTTACCAATACGCACATTACACACATTGTTTAGTATTTGGTGGGCGCGTAAGCAAGTCTCTCTCTCTCTCTCTCTCTCTCTCTCTCTCTCTCTCTCTCTCTCTCTCCTCTCTCTCTCTTCTCTCTCTCTCTCTCTCTCTCTCTCTCTCTCTCTCTCTCTCTCTCTCTCTCTCTCTCTCTCTCTCTCTCCTCTCCCCTCCCTCCCTCCCTCCCTCCCTCCCTCCCTCCCTCCCTCCTCCCTCCCTCCTCCCTCCCTCCCTCCCCTCCCTCCCTCCCTCTCTCTCTCTCTCTCTCTCTCTCTCTCTCTCTCTCTCTCTCTCTCTCTCTCTCTCTCTCTCTCTCTCTCTCTCTCTCTCTCTCTCTCTCTCTCTCTCTCTCTCTCTCTAATATTTTCTTCTTTGTTGTTGGCGAGATGTAAACAAGCGTATATTGTGCTTATTCTTTTCCAACATTAAAACAGATTCGTTCGTTCGTTCGTTCGTTCTCTCATATACACTACACACACCCACACACACGCATATACAAACTACGCCCACCACGCTTCCATATAGATTCTGAGCACCACTTGCACGAAATTCTGCTTAACGTCCTCCGGTCTGGAACAGACATATGGGACATTAGTAGATATAAAGATGGTGGGAACGATCCTGGAGGCAATGCCCGGAAGCAGTGCAACACCAGGAAAGTCCCGATTTTTTAACAATACAGATATGTTTGTTGAAGTTATGTCTTAGCCACTTGCATAGTTATGGACTGTATAATTATATAAATGCCCCAATTGTCACACACACACCCCTCCCCAACACACACACACCCTCCCCCAATTCCATACCATCCACCTCCACCCATCACCACAAATGTATCCAAATCATCATCGACGCAAGGCAAAATCCAGTAGCCATAGCTGTTGTATGTTCTTCGGAGGGTGGGTGGATGGGGGGGGGGAGATTCCCATTTCGCCCTGTTCCCCTTTCGCCCTGACGATTTACGGCAGTGTCTTTTCGCCCTGTTTCGTTTCGCCCTATTCCAATTTTTGCCCAGCCTCTCTCTTAGGATGCAACGCAGTTCAATATTGCCATGGGGAAAGAGTGGAAAATGTTCACGTGTAATTCAGACCTTTATGAGTGGCTACCACTGTGTTGCCATGCGGAAAGAGTGCAAAATGTCCGCGTGTATTCAGACCTTTATGAGTGGCTATCACTGTGCTACCATGGGGAAAAGAGTGCAACATGTCCACGTGTACAGAGACTTGTACATGTCAATAATCGCCAATTGCAGCAGATGAACATGCATTATCGGAAGAAGAGAAGAAGACATGAACAAACAAAATATTCAGGATGGCAAATCAAACTGTTCAGCTTTATTTCCACGAGAGATAGGTGACAATTCATAGTGAATATGAGCGACAGGCCAGAAAGGGAACAGGGCGAAATGACATGGGTTGCCAGGGCGAAACGGCACTGCCACTGCGAGATTGATGAACTTTCGTTTCGCGAAAAAAACCCAGGGCGAAAACAGTACCTCACCGTTCTTCAGTGGTCATTAAGTCTTGAGCATTTACCCCCCCCTCCCACACACACACACACCAAAAAACCCACCTTATTGCTGAGTGAACAGCTTCCTTCTTCTTCTGCGTTCCCAGGCCATATGGCCATAATGGGTAAGGTACATATGTGCCCGGTTTTCAGTTTTCACTGGTCTCCCCGCTGCGTACAGCCGACACATTCCGATTTCGGTGGAGCTCAAGGGAGAAACATTTGGAAGATTTAGTTGTTGAAAAAAGGGCAGGAGAATGGGTCCAACAAGTCAGAAAGATAGTAAATGACAGAAAGCAAAGGGAAAAGGCAGAGTCAAAGAGAGTGGCAGATTAGAGGAAGTTACAAGCACAGAACTTGCAGAAGGTGGGGGGGACTATTTTTTACGAAAGACCCCCAGGTATCCCCACGGGGACGAACAGCTTCCAAACTCTAAAAGAGCTCGTCATTCTGATTATCCTGTATGGCTCCCCCCCCACCTGCGTGCGCATCTCGACCCTTCCAACGGAAGTGTTGCCATCTTAGTCCTTATTTATGTGTAAACAAAGTGAAAATGTTATCTAAATGTGTAAAGAAAACATTCAGATGTTATAAATACAGTTTAGATAAGTTTCGAATTGGAACAGCCAAATACGCAGCATCGATCTGGCATTTTTCAAACAAAGTTACTGACTAAGATGGCGGTCTCCCATAATATGGCGCTCCTTGTGGCCGGATATGACGACACGTGGGTACAAGCCATAGCCATAATTGTGGCTATGGCTATGATTAGCTAACCATAACCATTCATTATCATGCATCATGAAGGATTAAAGACACACTGACCCACCACGTTGTTTTATTCTGGGTAGCCGTGACCCACATACAAATGCCCCCAACTTCAAACTGAGGCCGCTCTTTAAAATGATGC
>CM065695.1:12715074-12717574 GCA_017654935.2 Phymorhynchus buccinoides | reverse complement strand
CGCGCGCTCACGCACGCACACACGCACGCTCTAAACACAGACACACGCACGCACTAAACACAGACACACACACACACACAAACACACACGAACGCACTACACGCACGCACGCACGCACGCACGCACGCACGCACGCACACGCACACACACACACACGCACTAAACACAGACACACACACAAACACACGCGAACGCACTACACGCACGCACGCACGCACACGCGCGCGCACACGCACACGCACACGCACACACGCACACACGCACACACACACACACACACGCACGCACACGCACAAACAACACGCATGCACACAAATCCACACACGCGGATGGAAGGGTCACAGTACTTTGAAAATAAATATAGCAGGCTATGATTTGAAAAGAGTAGTTTTGAGAGAAGTCTTAAATGAACGCGCACTTAAATGACTTATCAATTCCATAAACCACGCGCATTAGACCGTTTTCCGCGGACAACCCACCTTGAATGTCAATAATTGTACATAATTGTACTGTGTTGAGATACTATTATCATGTGTATTGATTCTTGATGACGAGATAAATTTTGTTATTTGATTGACTGCTATATATAAGTTAATACTGGTTTATGATTGATGCCTCTCTCTCTCTCTCTCTCTCTCTCTCTCTCTCTCTCTCTCTCTCTCTCTCTCTCTCTCTCTCTCTGTGTTTTAAATGTGCACATTTCTAAGTTGATGTAATGAATTTTTAATGATAATTATTTGGTTGGTATGATTTTGTTTCACACGTTTGATTAATGTTCTTTCAGTTATGTTGTATCTCTGTCATGTTGTTGCACCTAACCTGAATTTCTCTTTTGGAGATATCAAAGTATACTTGAACTTGAACTTGAAGACGCGGGGCAACAATGTAGTCAGACACTATGTCTAGTGTACAGCACGATGGCCGTGGAATAAATATGCACATACCCGGATCTAGGGGAAATTGGGTAATTTTCAAAGAGGCGCAATTACGTGGCACGCGTAACCTACCAAAGAAGACATTCCGCTCCATAAAGTAAGGTGGCAGGGTAATGGATGAGGATGTCTTTGACTCATTGTCGAAGGGAACTTCTTCTTCTTCTTCTTCGTCTGCGTTCCCAGACCACATGGCCATAATGGGTAAGGTACGTATGTGTCCGCTTTTCAGTTTTCACTGGTCTCCCCTCTGCGTACAGCCAACACATTCCGATTTCGGAGGAGCTCAAGGGAGAACAATTTTTGGGAAGATTTCTTTCTTTTTTTTAAAGGCAGGAGAATGGGCCAATAAGTCAGAAAGATAGTAGATGACAGAAAGCAAATGTAAAAGGCACAGAGTCAAAGAGAGTGGCAGATTAGAGGAAGTTACAAGCACATAACTTCCAGAAGGTGGGGGAACTATTTTTACGAAAGACACCCCCCCCCGGGTATCCCCACGGGGAGTCCAAGGGAACAGAACTGATTTGGAGGTAAACAGAGAGGCGGACAGGCACACACACAGTCATAGGCCTGTGCGTAAGACAGACCAAAGATAATTATATCATTGCGTATATACACATCTGTATTCGGGATTTTCCTGGTGTTGGACTGCCTGCCTCTGGGCATTGCCTCCAGGATAGTTCCTACCATCTTTATATCTACTAATGTCCCTAAATGTGTCTGTTCCAGACCGGAGGACGTTGAAGCAGAATTTCATACAGACCAAAGATCGAAAAGTCGAAGATGAGACCAGAAACAAAATAGGCAATTATGTAAGAAAAGGACCAAAAAAAAGAAGGTGGGGGGGGGGGGGGGGTAGGTGGGGTAGGGATCAAGACTGAACTGAACAGATTATTAGAGAGGGAGAGAGAGGAGGAAAGAGAGAGAGAGGGGGAGAGAGGGGGGGGGGATGGGGGGAGGGGAGGGTGGAGCTAGAGGCAGACAGAGACACAGAGAGAGAGAGAGAAGAGAGGAGAGAAGGATGAGAGAGAGAGACGAGAGAGAGAGAGAGAGAGAGTGAGAGGAGAGAGAGAGAGAGAGAGAGAACAAACTTGCGCGCACGCACACACACGCACTGTTCCACGCTCGCATGCACGCGCGCGCTCGTCACACACACACACACACACACACACACACACACACACACACACACACACACACACACACACACACACACACACACACACACACACACACACACACACACACACACACACACACACACACACACACACACACACACACACATACACACACACGAGCGCGCGAGAGCGTTCATATCCAATCTGTCTTATGTTGTATCTATTCTATGATATTTTAAAAAAACAGACATTGTTTAATAACATACAGTATAATTATATGCTATAGAGATATGGCCTGATGAAAAGTGAGCAATGCACTTGAAAATTTGCCACTAATTAATGATATAATGGGTGTTTGTGTTTTTTTGTTTAGTCTTGTATACAATATAATTATATTATATAAATATTGATGTGATGTGTCCTCTCCCTCTTCCCATTTTGTTCACA
>CM065695.1:12685074-12705074 GCA_017654935.2 Phymorhynchus buccinoides | reverse complement strand
ATTTGATGCCTTTTAGTGACATAGAATTTAAATCATTGTGGTGCTAAAATGCGACTTTGGCGGTGAAAGGGTTAATAAACAAAGATAAACAAAGATATAATGGACACCGTTATGTGAAACAATTCTGGCAATTTTCATTATTAAAGATCCACCAGATCACGTGTCAAAATCACGGGTTTCACGTGTCTTTCCTCTTATAGCTGGAAAGAAGTATTGCTTTGACCAGGTCTCACTCCCATACAAATGCCCCCAAATTCAAACCGAAACATCATGTTAAAGAGCAGCCTCAATTTGAAGTTGGGGACATGTGCATGTGGTCACAGCTACCCAGAAACAAAACCAAGGGACTTAATCGTGGTGCGTCTGTGTATCTTTAAGGCTAAAAGACTGGTTTAGGGCACGTACACGTAATATACACGGACGTTTCCTGCGGCACCCCATGCGCAATCCACAACAACAACAAAATCTGGAAGTAAGAAATATGAAGGAGTGTTTCCCCCCGTGGGGATGCCGGGGGGTCTTTTAGTTCCCCCACCTTCTGGAAGTTCTGTGCTTGTAACTTCCTCTAATCTGTCACTCTCTTTGACTCTGCCTTTTCCTTTTGCTTACTGTCATCTACTATCTTTCTGCCTAACCGGTCCATTCTCTTGCCTTTTTTCACGAAACACTTTCAACAAGATTTCCTCCTGCCGAAGTCGGACTTGCTGGGCCTAATTATTTCTTAGTTAGGCGCATAAACGGCAGCATGACGCATCTGCGCTCATAATTGACAGGAAAACTGTCTGAGCGATCGAAGAAGAAGAAGAGAGAAAAAAAGCGGATGTAATTAAAACAAGCCCTGAGGCTTTGGAGTTTGGAACGCATTTGCATTCTCACACAGACATACATAGAAAAAAAGCGAATGTAATGAATTAATACAAACCCTGAGGCTTTGGAGTTTGGAACGCATTCGCATTCACACACAGACATTCATAGAAAAAAGCGGATGAAATGAATGAATACAAACCCTGAGGCTTTGGAGTTTGGAACGCATTTGCAATCACACACATACATACATAGAATAAAGCGGATGTAATGAAAAAATACAAGCCCTGAGGCTTTGGAGTTTCGAACGCATTCGCATTCACACACAGACATACATAGAATAAAGCGGATGTAATGAATGAATACAAGTCCTGAGGATTCGGAGTTTGGAACGTATTTGCATTCACACACATAGAAAAAAACCAAGGGATCTCTGTCGTTCCTGTTGCAGCACACTCACCGATCTTGTAAAAACTGAGGCACAGAAATCACAAAGACTGCACAAATAAGGCTGAGGAAAGAAAGAAAGAAAACATCAACTGTGACCCTAAGGCTTTGGAGTTCGGAACGCATTTGCATTCACACACACACATACATAGAAAAAAGCGGATATAATTAATACAAGCCCTGAGGCTTTGGAGTTTGGAACGCATTTGCATTCACACACACACATACATAGAAAACAGCGGATGTAATTAATACAAGCCCTGAGGCTTTGAGTTTGGAACGCATTTGCATTCACACACACACATACATAGAAAACAGCGGATGTAATTAATACAAGCCCTGAGGCTTTGGAGTTTGGAACGCATTCGCATTCACACACAGACACACATAGAAAAAAAACAAGGGCTCTCTGT
The DNA here is from genome assembly GCA_017654935.2 of Phymorhynchus buccinoides. Lineage (NCBI taxonomy): Eukaryota > Metazoa > Mollusca > Gastropoda > Neogastropoda > Raphitomidae > Phymorhynchus > Phymorhynchus buccinoides. The sequence continues at coordinate 12,703,410 of CM065695.1, read as the reverse complement.
CGTTCCCGTTGCAACACACTCCCGATCTTGTGGAAACGGAGGCACAGAAATCACACACAAAATGCACAACTAAGACAGAGGAAAGAAAGAACGAAAACATCAAAGATGACAGTCAGCATAGAAAGAGCAGCAATCAGCAAAGGGAAAAACAAACAAACAAAAACCCATGGCAAAGCAAGGCAAAAAATAGCAATATCCATAAAACATCTGCATGCAATCCAGCTCGGATCAAAAGAGCTTCGTCGCCGATCGACCCCCCCATCCAGATACAAAGCCGAAAATCACCATTACTCATTCAGCCAAGTCTGCCCTCTTCAGCTCCGCTTCCAAAGAACCCTTAATCCCTCCCATTTTCATACGATCTTCATAAAAGGTAATCCCGCTTCTCGACATGAGAAAAAAAGGGGTGCAAGGATGATAACTCGGCCTTGCCGCTCGGGAAGCGGAGCTCGCGCCCAACGTAGCGTTGTGCCCTCGTTTCTCCGTGTGTGTGTGTGTGTGTGTGCCCAATTCCGTTCTCGATGTGTCCCCGTGTCTGTGTGTGTGTGTGTGTGTGCCCAATTTCGTTCTCTGTGTGTCCCCGTCTCTCTCTGTGTGTGCCCAATTCCGTTCTCGATCTGTCCCCGTCTCTCTCTGTGTGTGCCCAATTCCGTTATCGATGTGTCCCCGTGTCTATGTGTGTGTGCCCAATTCCGTTCTCTGTGTGTCCCCGTGTCTATGTGTGTGTGCCCAATTCCGTTCTCTATGTGTCCCCGTGTCTATGTGTGTGTGTGCCCAATTCCGTTCTCGATGTGTCCCCGTGGCTCTGTGTGTGTGCCCAATTCCGTTCTCTGTGTGTCCCCGTGTCTCTGTGTGTGTGCCCAATTCCGTTCTCTGTGTGCCCCTGTGTCTCTGTGTGTGTGCCCAATTCCGTTCTCTGTGTGTCCCCGTGTCTCTGTGTGTGTGTGCCCAATTCCGTTCTCTGTGTGTCCCCGTGTCGCTGTGTGTGTGCCCAATTCCGTTCTCTATGTGTCCCCGTGTGTGTGCCCAATTCCGTTCTCTATGTGTCCCCGTGTCTATGTGTGGACACACGGAGACAAAATGTGGGACTATAGAGACGGGGACACATATAGACAGGGGCACACAGAGACGGGGACACAAATAGACAGGGGCACACAGAGACGGGGACACATATAGACAGGGGTACACAGAGACGGGGACACATATAGACAGGGGCACACATATACGGGGACATATAAAGACGGGGGATATCTAGTGGACATATACAGACAAAATGTGGGACTCTATAGAGACGGGGGCACATATAGACAGGGGGGCTTAATTATCGCACTGATCCTTAACTAACAGCTCTCGCGGATGTATCGGGCCGAAAATCTCCCTTCTAGCATCGGTTCTCTGCTTGCGGGAGGAGGAGGCGTCAGAAATATCAAGATGATCCGGCTGCCCTTCGCTTGGCGGGAAGCCCACCAGATATGAAATTGCTCCCAGGTCCTCTCCCCTCCCCCCCTCCCATCCCGGGGGGTCGGAGGAGCAAGCCAGCGTGAATAGGAGAAAATGTGACGATGGTCATAACAGCATTACAGAGGAGGTTTTGATACCCTCGCCTGCCTCGTTCCTCTCATGATGAATGGCGCCAGTTCTGGAGGAAAGGGTCAGAAGTCAGGAAAGGGACAGCACGCGCCTTGCCTGGAGCGCGTGACTGGAGGGTCCCGGAGAAGGATTTGGCCGATGATTAGCTTCTTGTTTTATCGCTATGCTTTATTGTCATAATATCCTCGTGATCGCGGGAAAGCGAGGTAGTAAAAAGGTGCTAATGATACGAGGCAGAGGGATGCCATATTTTGCGAATCCGTGCTGTTTTTGTGTATCCACAATGTTCGTTGCTGAGAGTTCTGTATTTTTCTGTTTCTGTTCCTTTTTTTGTTTGCTTTCTTTGGTGTTTAAAACTTGAAGACAGATTTTTCTTCTATCATTTTCACACACGACTGCCAAAAGTTAGAATGAAAGCAATCTCAAACACTTGTAAATGACACACAATAGTCGGATTGTCCGAAGACTGTTTTGTTATCATCGTCATTCACTGTGAAGTGTCCCCCCACCCTCTATGTATGTTGAAAACAGTGTATGAGAACAAAATAGTCCTGGTGTTGTTCGTGCATTATTTGAACACATTAATGCTAAACAGAACAACGATTTCAGAACAGGTTCCATGAATGCATGTGATGCTTAAAAATGCTTTGAGCTTAGGCTGATTTGAAATCAGTTTATATGAACTAAATGGATGGTTTTTTAAAGCGCGTAATGTTTGCAAAGACTTATCTGCATAATAATAATAATTATTCCAGTCTGCTTTATAATGATGCTTATATATTGGGTTAGTTTAAAGTCTTGGTTTAAGGGTGCATCGATTTTCTTAATTATAATCAATAAATACAAAAACATGGACTCTCTCTCTCTCTCTCTCTCTCTCTCCCCTCTCCCCCCCCCTCCCCTCTCTCCACTCTCTCTCTCTCTCTCCTCTCTCTCTCTCTCTCTCTCTCTCTCTCTCTCTCTCTCTCTCTCTCTCTCTCTCTCTCTCTCTCTCTCTCTCTCTCTCTCTCTCTCTCTCTCTCTCTCTCTCCAAACTTTGCACCGTGGTTCGCGCGCGCGCGCGTGCACATGCAATGCATTCGTGCGGAATTCTGAAAGCGGCCTTAATGTGCGTGCTGCCAAGAAATATGTTTTTCACATGTCGGAAACGCAACAATTTGCCAACAATGTCACCAGAAATAAACGGTAGCAGCGATCGATGATTGGCTATTTCCAGTTTCATGCCCCGGAATATTATCCCGTCAACAAAAATGTCGCGTGTTGCCCGGATCCTGAGAAGAAAGAAACCGATCACTTCAAAAACGTCGAGTCCCCAGGATAACCGCAGGCCCCTCCATTACTGCCTAATCAATACAAATCAGTCCTGCAGTTGTACAAGAAATGCCTATCAACTCGCCCCCCGTCAAACGTCTCAATGCGGTGTAGGCTACCATTCACAGTGAATAGACTCCAGTCCGAAATGATATTCAAAGCAAACCGGGGAATATTATTATCAGTAGTCGATAAAGTCCGCAGTCAGGGTGTGCACATTCAAATTGACATTAGTCACATTTTCTGCCTCGATAGAGAGTTCATAAATCGTTGACAGTTGCCAAGATTGCCACAGAAAGAAAAAAAAGTCGCCCGCGAAACTGAGTACGGGTATTAATCGGAGTCGTTTCCCCTGTTGTACTCGCATTTTCTCGCCTAATTAATCACGTTGTGGCGAGATTTGGATAATGGGCATACATAATATATTATCGATGTTCAGTGTCGCTTGCCTATGCATTGACCCCTGAGCAAGAATAGAACTGGTAGACTTTACTGATAAGATTCTGTATGAAGGAATATGGTGATACGGCTTGGAAAGGTGAATGGGTCAGAAATTACTTTGATGCTAATGTTTGTAAGAGATTAATTTTGGCACTTGTTCTTGAATGTAGACCCCCAGTTTACAACTAGAGTTGAGAACCGGTTCAAAAATCCGAACTTCGAACCGGTTTTGCCCAACCGATTTTTAAAAACAGTACTCGCATCACTAGTTTCACCTATGCAAAAACATATTTATTTGTCAGAATATTCACACACACGTACGTACGCGCGCGCGCGCGCGCACGCACACACACACACACACACACACAAGAAACTTACGACTTATCACACACACACACACACACACACACACACACACACACACACACACACACACACACACACACACACACACACACACACTCAACTCAACACTCAGTCAAAGTCAAAGTCATACACCACCACAAACTAGAAACAGCTACTCTTGGTTTACAAACACTCAATCTGCGCTGAGAATCAGTGTTGTTCTTCGAAAAGAACGCGTTATTCTTTAACAAAAACCCCACTTACTTTCAGATTGCAGTTACAAAACCGGTTCACAGCAACTCGAACCGGTATTTCCGTTTTTTCGAACCGCGAAAGTTTAGCACCGGTTTTTCGGTTCAAACCGGTTGTACCCTATTTTACAACTATCAGTGTTGGATCCCTTCTTCCTTCCTTACTTAGCCCCATTAGCCAACTGGGGCTGAAGGGGATGATCTGACCACCTTTCTCCCTTCTACAGATAAAACGTGTTTGTACTCACTTGTTGAATATGCCTACCACCCTCTCCTCTCTTGATCTACGTATACATGTAATACGTGATCAGTTCTAGCATGGAACCAGGTTTCCTTCCATATTAAACGTGTACAAAAAGCAACATTACAATTCAAAATCAATGTAGTAAAGCTTTCAGTAAAATAACACAAAACTCGGTAAAGGTGCAGATCAACACACACACACACACACACACACACACACACACACACACACACACACACACACACACACACACACACACACACCCTCCTTCGATTTCGTGGCTCTCCCCGCATTTTCAGACTTGCCTACTTTTTTACAGCAAATAGCTGCATTGTATCAACGTTTTGAGCTAATTATCTTCGTTGATTAATGTAGTCGCATACATAATAAAGGCCATTGTTTAATATGTAGCGCAATCCACATACAACTGCCGCAGGAGCGTTGGTCACAGTCCTGGTTCATAGCGTTCTTTCCGTCTTGCCTTTACCTTCTACTATTATATGAATGCATGTTTTTCATTATTTAAATGGATGAATGCTAACTTTGAACATAGCAAACGATAGAGATTGAAGTGCTCAATCTGCAATGAGAAAGACAAGACTGGAAACAAAAACCACGGAAGGAACCGAGCAATAGAGGAGGGAGTGTGGATCTGTATCTTTACCCAAAACTAGTTATCTCTCTCTGTACGTTTTCCAACCCTTTGCCTTCCTTCCCTAACCGAAATAAGTTTGGCTTGCAACTTGATAAGTTATTAAAGCAATGTACAAATGAAATAAATAAGCACACAATCATGTTTATCGAATTAGTGTTCATAAATGTGCGTATTGTAATAATTATTCTCCCCGTAGGGATACCGGGGGGGGGGCTTTCGTAAAAATAGTTCCCTCACCTTCTGAAAGTTCTGTGCTTGTAACTTCCTCTAATCTGCCACTCTCTTTGACTCTGCCTTTTCCCATTTGCTTTCTGTCATATCTATCTTTCTGACTGTCTTATTGGCCCATTATCCTGCCTTTTGTTTACATCTTCCAAATTATTTCTTTCCTTTGAGCTCCTCCGAAATCGGAATGCATCGGCTGTACGCAGAGGGGAGACCAGTGAAAACTGAAAACCGGACACATACGTACCTTACCCATTATGGCCATTTGGCCTGGGAACGCAGAAGAAGAATAATTATTGGTTGGTAACAGAGAGGTGGGGTGGGGTTGCGATAGATGCACAGAGGGCGGTAAAGTGACTAGACAAAATAATTGTCATGAAAAAAGAAAATCAATTGAAAAAACAAACAACAACAAAACCATCATGGTTGGCTTAAATACATTTTTATTGAGATCAACAGGGCACATTATACATCAAAACACTGTCATCATAAATGAGCAGCAACAAGCTTGAAGCTTACAGTGTGCTCGCTATCTACATGTATATTACATACGAAGACTGGTGAAAACAACCATAAATAAGCAATGGCATAAGCAATCAAAATAAGTTAACAAAGAACAAGTAAGAAAATAATGTTCATGAGCAGTTGGAAACTTGAATAGCAAAGTTAGTAAACATCATGGTTCTTGCATTCTAACGTAACTTCGGTTACGAATTCATGCTAATTTTAATTTTCAATCTAACAATCTACACTGGCAAGTATTTGAGTTACGTGTCAACCTTATCTTCCGCTGTAGATGCATCTATGTAAATGTTGGTCTAACAATTAACATTGGCAACTATTTTCAATCATGCGACAACTCTACCAAGTACCATAGCAATACAACGCCGACTCGACTCAACCGTAACACTCAAAGCAATCAAATCGGCCATTGTTTCGCTGCCATATTTTCAAAACGTTAGCGAGACAATTAAATTGTTTCGTCTAGCTGTGAAAACTCATGGGAACGGTTGATGGTTTGCTTTCAACGCGATTGTGTTCCTCTGACAACAAGAATGGTGTTCAATTAAACGGCTTGTATTCAGCAATATAATAATAGATAAGGCCTACCTACCTACTGCTAGTCTTTCGGCTATCGGCTTTTGTAGCAACAACTTGAATGTTCCACAAACAAGGTAAACTAGTAAGGAGGAAGACCTGTATGACACAGAGAGAGAGAGAGAGAGAGAGAGAGAGAGAGAGAGAGAGAGAGAGAGAGAGAGAGAGAGAGAGAGAGAGAGAGAGAGGAAGGGGTGGAGAGAGAGAGAGAGAGAGAGGAGTGAGAGAGGAGAGAGAGAGAGAGAGAGAGAGAGAGAGAGGAAGGGGGTGGAGAGAGAGAGAGAGAGAGAGAGAGAGAGAGAAGGGGTGAGAGAGAGAGAGAGAGAGAGAGAGAGAGAGAGAGAGAGAGAGAGAGAGAGAGAGAGAGAGAGAGAGATGAATTTGATTGAGAGAGAGAGAGAGAGAGAGAAGAAGAGAAACCATGAGAAAGAGAGAGAGAGAGAGATAAGAGAGAGAGAAACATAAGAGAGAGAGAGAGAGAGAGAGAGAGAGAGGGAGAGAGAGATGAAAAATGAATTTGATTGACATTAGCAAACAATGCTCCAATGCCAAGGAAGCACAAACCATGGCCTAAAGAATATAAGGCAAACTTGCGATATCAGTTCATAAGATTTTTTAAGAAACATAAAAGAGAGAGAGAGAGAGAGAGAGAGAGAGAGAGAGAGAGAGAGAGAGAGAGAGAGAGAGAGAGAGAGAGAGAGAGAGAGAGAGAGAGAGAGAGAGAGAGAGAGAGAGAGAGAGAGAGAGAGAGTCAGAGAGTCGCCCCGCAACGACCGCATTTAAAATTTAATTTAAAGAAAATGTAATTTGCAGGTGGCCTTTCCATTCCAATTGCAGGCTGAAGTTCTGCACGGGCCGACACACCATTGTTGAACAAGTTGTCCAAACTAATTACCTCAAAATTCACCACCTCCCACCTATTTTTTACCCTCCTTTTTTTTCTTCTCTCTCCAAAATTCAGAACTGAAAACTTTCCTCTGAACAACGCGAATACTTGTCGAAGTATATCCCCCCAAATTGCATCCAGGATTTTGGAAGAGACCACTGTGTAAACATTTTCAGGGCTATTTTTGTTTTGCTGCTGTACAATGTTACGCCCAATCCGTGAAATTGCCCAATTCATGGAAATGGGCAAAATGGTTTGCCCCGTTCGTAAACTAACCAATTTAAAACTTTCAATTTAGAAAAGCAATTCAAATGAAGCATATTTTTCGTTCATTAAAACACAGAGATCAAGAACTGGTTGAAACGAATGAAACCCCAAACTTGTAGATGAGTTAACATTCTTTTATCCAGACTTAATTTGATCAAACGTTTGATAAATCATAGGGCTCGGGCAAACCCCAGAGTAGCATTTGGAAGAGTTGGGGGGGTAGGATACAATGTAGAAAAGTGTGCTACTGTTGAATCAACCTTAATCAATACCTGCGTGAATGAGAATTGATAACAATATGATATACATTGTCCATGTCATGAATTGGGCAAAGCATTTTGCCCATTTAATGAAATAGGCAATTTCACAGATTGGGCGTAGCATATACAACAATTTGGCAGCGAAAAAAGATTAAAAAAAGAAAACCAAGAAGTCAGTTAATTCAATTTATTTTTCGTTCTGAAAGTGACTAAACCTTCCGTACTAAGCAAAGCAAAACAGAGAAAAACGAAGAAGAAAAATGTGAGGGAAACAGTTGTGTGAGAATCTTATCAAGTGTGCGTCGTGTATGTCACTTTGGTGTCGCTTGTTGTCAGGTCACTTGTGACACGCAATGCAACGGGGCAGTGCTTTGAATGATTTATCCCTGCTTTCTATTTGGGCTTCTGTTTGTGTTCACTTTTTGAGCAAGTCTTACCGCACACACGTCAACCGGGTCACTCCAAAACAAGAACAACACGAACTTGTCTGTCTGTGACTCTCTCTCTCTCTCTCTCTCTCTCTCTCTCTCTCTCTCTCTCTCTCTCTCTCTCTCTCTCTCTCTCTCTCTCTCTCTCTCTCTCTCTCTCTCTCTCTCTCTCTCTCTCTCTTTTCCTCCCTATTAAGCTGCTTCTTTTTTATTTGATTTTTGTTCCTGTATGACATGGGCAGAAAGGCCTGTACTCATTAAATTCGTTCGTTCTCTTGTTCTCCCTTACTCAAGCACACAATCATGCTTCTTCATATTCACAGCCTACACAATCACGCATGCATAGAACTGGACGCATACCCACATACGCGAGTGCACTTACAGAAACACATACACACGCGGAGAGAGGGAGAGAGAGAGAGAGAGAGAGAGAGAGAGAGAGAGAGAGAGAGAGAGAGAGAGAGAGAGAGAGAGAGAGAGAGAGAGAGAGAGAGAGAGAGAGAGAGAGAGAGATGCGTGTTATATACATGAATACACAAACTTTCACGGAGAAGAGGGAGGGGGTACAAATAGTTGGTTGGTTGGTTGATTTTCCAAATAAAACAACTGCCAAGGGAAATTATACTAATTAGGTTGCTTATTGGTCATACCATAGAGGATCCATGGCCATACAAAGTTCTTTCTCTTAAGTCAATTCAGGGGCTGAGACGGTCTTGTAATAATGAAAAAGGATCTGCACACCTCAGTTCTAAATAGGGACTTTATTTTTATTCTTTTCAAACCAGTTGTACTTTTGTTTTGCACTCAGCACAACTACACCCAGCCACCTCATCTCCTCTTCCTATATCTTCCACTGGTGCCAATCAATGATTAGTCTCATGGGCTATCCCTTCCCCTAACGGTGACAATTTTCCCCCGGACCAGCCAAGACTGCAACACTGCCAGAAAAGTTTTAGGCAGTTGCAGCCCAGAAATTAACCCTTTACTCTTTTTTTTTTTTTTTTTTTTTTTTTTTTTTTTTTGGGGGGGGGGAATCTGTCAGCGTGTCAGCGTCTCTGTGTCGAGTCCATACGACTCACTTTTCAGTAAACGTTGGTCTGTTTGTTTGGGTTTTTGTTGTTGTATTTCCACGTGATCGTACTTTTAAACTTTGTTTACTTTGTTCTGGAAACCATTACGTTTGGGAGATAATAGCGATTTTTAATGCGTATCCGCACATCCCGCACGGTCTAATCATGGCAGGTACGGGTGGATTATGACAGTTATCATAGCTTATCAGAATCCTCCGCAGCCTACATCTCTGAATTCTGCTGCGCTTGAGTGTGATTCGTGTGTGTGCGTGCGTGCGTGCGTGCGTGCGTTCGTATGTGTGTGTGTGTGTGTGTGTGTGTGTGTGTGTGTGTGTGTGTGTGTGTGTGTGTGTGTGTGTGTGTGTGTGTGTGTGTGTGTGTGTGTGTGTGTGTGTGTGTATGTGTGCGTGTGCGTGTACGCGCGACGTGTGTGTGCTTCGAGTGCGTACGTGTTCATTACTTTGTTGTTGTGCGAATTAAGAAATGACATGTAAAAATGTTGAATTTTTAAACTGTCAAATGGTTAGACACACGATCAGCTGTGGCGGCAATTGGTTTTTTTACCGATGCAAAAAGAAAAAACCCAAAAGCTTTCATCTTGTTTGACAGCATTTATTGAATTTGCAGATTTTTAGCAGACGAAAAAATTATAATGGTGGTTGTTCAAATAAAAGAAGAAGAAAAAGAAGAAGAAGAAGAACAAGAAGAACAAGAAGAAGAACAAGAACAAGAAGAACAAGAACAAGAACAAGAACAAAATCCTCTATGATAAAACAAAATATGATATCCACCTAGCAAAAGTAAAGCAGACTACATGGAGACGCCTTTCCCATTAAAAGTTACCCTTTCCCATTTCCCACAATACAGCCACGCTCCTTCACCCACCCCCCCCCCCCCCCCACCCCCACCCCCAACGGCCAGTTTGGAAATCATGACGTCATTGCTAAGCCGGGGTTATTGCACCCCCACCCCCACCCCACACATTCAACGTCAAAACTCTTTGTGTTTTCGCAGCCAGCTATTGTGTGAGCCTCCTCTGAGGACACCTTTTTTTGTCTTGATCATCAGGCCGCCTTTAGGCAGACCACAGGGCGAGAAAGGCAACACGTAAGCGCAACCCCCCCCCCCCCCCCCCCCCCCCCCCCCCCCCCCCCCCCCCCCCCCACCCAGTCTTGTAGAAAAGCCAAGTGGTCCCCTATTTGTTGACTCAACCCAGCTGGGACTTCAATGGACGGATATTGTTAAAGTTTTATTCAAACGCCTCCCTCCCTGCCACACCTACTCGGCCATTGTTCCCTTTCTTTGTGGTGGTGGTGGTGGTGGTGGGGAAGCTTTCGATTTTCTGACGATGACCGCAAAAGACCCTCCGGGCTGCAATCAAGTCAATAAGAAGGGCTTGGAAACTGGGGGTAGGTACTTGATACATAAGGCATGGCCATTGTTGGCCATTGTACTCGCAAGTGGGCGAAGGGTTGGGGCAGAAATATGGCGTGCTTTGATTGACCATTCTGTTGTATTGATGCCTGGGAATTCTGTTCTGTTCCATTCCACCTTCTTCTTTTTATTCGTGTCAAGCTTCCACAGTTTGAAAGCCTCGTTTAACTGACCCTTTTTTTGGAGGGGGTCCACATTTTCATGGTGGCTAATCATACCTTCGTCATACTTGCGCGACTTTTACTGTTCCCACGGCAAAAATGCAGACTGGGCTTTAATTTATTGTAAATACAATTTTAAAAAATGATTACTGATAAAATTATTGCGTACGCATTTTTCATTGATCATTTTATGCGTTTTCTTATTTTTAAAAAAAGAAAAGAAAAAAAGAAACAGATCTGATACTGTTGCAAAACATCATGATGGGTTGCTAACAGCTTAAAGTGTTACCTTTTTATGTTCTTCTTACTGTTTGTTTGTTGTTTTTTCGTCTATGTATTACATTAATATATAACACATATTTGACAATTAAGATAGCGCTTAATTACTGCTTAGCAGTCCGTCACTAGTATGGTCAGAAAGCCCTAAACTATCTCTGGTATGGTCTGTGCACTTTGTATCTTTAAGGTAGGGTTTTATATAAGTGTTCTTGTTGCCCTATCTAATGATCATTGTTGATTTTCATTTGTGACTTTCAGAAATAAAATGCTATTCAAACCAACAGCTTAAAGCCACGCGCACACTAAAGGGCCTGCTACACTACATACGATTCACTGTCAATGCGATGCGATCGTGACGATGCGATGCATGATTCACGTGAAATACTTCCGTCTAAAAAATAATTCTACTACTTTTCGCTCTATATACTCAAGCAGACCTAATGCATGAATTTCACATTTCACTCGCATCGTCACAATCGCACCGCATTGACACATAATCGTATGCAGTGTAGCTAGGCCCTTAAAGGCCCAGCCACACTGCATACGATTCGATTCACTGCGATCCGATTTTGACATTTGCGAGGCATGATTCTCGTGAAATTCTACTGTCTAAATGGATCTGATGAAATCCTACAGAATGAATGAAAGTTAGGTTTGACGTCCACTCGGCTGCAAAACAGTACATATGGGACGAACCATCATTCAATTATCTGAGCAGATCCTGGAGGTACTGCAATACCAGGTCTGGGTATAAGTATTGTATATATACATTTGTGAAATCCTACTAGTTTTGTTCACTACATTTGTAGACCCCCCACCCCCACCCCCCACCCCACCCCCGTACATGAATCAGATGACATAGCTGTTTGTTTTTTTTTTGTATCAGACATTTTATGTTATTCGTGTATTGGGGTCGACTTGAGTATAGTGAGCGAAAATAGTAGCATTATTTTTTAGACGGAAATATTTCGCGTGATTTCACGACTCACAGACTTGCTCACAATCGGATCGTGTGTCGGGGGTCAAATCGTATGTAGTGTGGCTGGCCCATTAAAGACCCACTACGTCACGTGCCAAAAATCATGGTTCGACGAAATAGGGTTTTACGCCCTCTGTGGCCTTTCGGCCATGTGGGGTAACTAAAAATCATGGTTTTTACGTGTTTTCCCTCTTATGCGTGGCAAGAAATCTTAAGAAATATCCCAAGCATAAGAGGGAATGTGATACGTGACGTGGGGGGTCTTTAAAGGCCACGAATATTCACGAAGTGCTCTCCCCTATTTTTTTCTCTTCCGAAAATCGTCTATTGTTCTCTATGGGTAGTAGTGGTAACAACGGGTAGTTCCTTCGATACGTAGCGATAGCGCTACGCACCATCCTTTCTCACTATATTTTTTTTTAATGAGGGTCACGTTGTCTCCTTCCCAAACTATAAAACTTTCCTATAAAATCATTATATTTTTTATTTCACAGCAGTTTATACATCTGTATCGTTAAAAATTCGGGACTTTCCTGGAGTTGCACTGCCTCCGGGCATTGCTTCCAGGATCGTTCTCACCATCTTTATGTCTACTAATGTCCCATATGTGTCTGTTTCAGACCGGAGGACGTTAAACGGATTTTTATTCATTATATGTTTTATTGTTAGTCCCCAGATACGCGAAAAGCGAGGTAGAGACTGCAAACTTCCTGAAGAAGAAGAAGAACACACGCACGCACGCACGCACGCACGCACGCACGCAAGCACGCACGCGCACTCACGCGCACGCACGCACACGCACACGCACGCACGCACACGCACACGCACGCACACGCACACACACACACACACACACACACACACACACACACACTGCTGCCGCAACAAAAACCGGCAACGTACACAGCTAAGTGGCTTTACAGGTTAACAAAAAAGCACGCGAATTCAACTATTCCATCCTAAGGACGAAGCCTTCAGCTCTCACACACTCCTCCTCCGCCTATCACCCTGCAGGGAGTGTGGGGGGGGGGGGGTCCAGTGTGCTAGGAAACGAACAACGGACACGACAAATGTCTTGCTCACACCCCACCCCCATCATCATACCCCCACTGTTAATCCGATTCGTCAGCACTTAGCGATAATCACCACCACGTGATTTCAACAGAGATCTCTCTTACTTACTCGGAGATCTGTGTATTTGAACCAATTAATCTGACTTCAGTCATATGCCTTAGAACCGACTTAACCTACTCCTAGACGTAGTGACGACTCCTCCACAACGCTGGCAAACAGACGTTTAGCGGATTCTGAGACCGATTAGAACTCTCTCATCAACTTTCGAGTGTAATACTTTGTCGGAAACCAAGCACTCGAGAACCGCTTGTCTGCGATGCTTGGGGGCCATAGTCACGCTCGTTCGTGGTTCGATGCGACTTTGAGGGGTATGACCAAACATCGAAATACGCAGCAAGTCAATGCAAAGAAACTTTTAACCAGGGCACGACACGAGCTGGACAGCGTCTTCGGAGAAGAAGCACCCCCACCCCCCACCCTAACCGCCCACACACACACACACACACCACCACACAATCAAGCTTTTTTCCCGGTCCTAAACTCCTTATACTCTAAAGCGCCGTGTGCATCTTGTGTCCTAGGTAATACAAAGAATCTGTTTTGTTTCAATCCGAATTTGGGGTTTTTTCACACCTGCTGAATTGTCATCCACACCTACTGGCGTGCGTTGTTTACGCATTTGGTCCGCTGTCGCCCATGTTGTTTGGGTCTTGAGGAAGGGAGACCAAAAGAAGCAGGCCTGCTTGTGCACGTATATAACCTGCCAGTAGCAACTCAAATGCCACAAGGCGTGGAGTTGCCGCTTGCCCAACAATGGTCAACCATGTTGTGTAGTACCTACAACACTAATGAACACCCTGCTTAACGCTCGGTGTCAATCTGTGTTCTACGGAGGACCCAGCATGTTTGACAATCGTGTGACAGGTAGCACACGCCTTGTTGCTTTTGACTCGCTGACAGGTTATACACACAAGCGGGTCTGCTTCTTTTGGTCTCCCTTCCCCAAGACCCAAAGAACATGGGCGACAGCGGACCAAATGCGTACACAACGCACGCCAGTCGGTGTGAATGACATGGCAGCAGGTGTGAGAAAAACACAGAATGAAAACAAAACAGATGCTTTGAATTAGCCAGGACACAAGATGTACACCGAGCCTTAAAGGGCCGCATCCAAGTCATGGCCCTGGGTGCCCCCCTGTTGTCACCACTCCCCACCCCCCACCCCACCCCCAGAAACATCCCTGCCCCCACTCTTTCGTGGTTCGAGTCGACTTTGTAGGGTTAACGGCAAACATCGAAGTCCTCAGCATTCATGTCTTCGAGTCGTCTAATAGACTATTGGCAGGTACACAATCATCATCGTTGACGGCGGTACGACGCTGAAAGTCTTTATTAGTGGTGTAGGCCTACTTTGTACTGAAAGGGTTTCACTACAACGCTTCAAGAGTCGAATTAATAAGAGTAATGTAAATAGCACAGTTGATTAAACTTCAAATCAAGATTTAGAAGAGAGAGAGAGAGAGAGACTTCCGACTTCCGACTTCCGACACTTTATTTTACAAGGATAAGAATTTAGGCTGGGCCTAATCGTCCATTCTGTCCTTGGTTCTAAGCATGCAATACATAACTAATACTATAAATGAACATTGAGATACAGGAACATCGCCAACAAAAACAACAACGATTAATAGTAATATAGCAACGACATGGTAGGCAGAGCATCAACATCAGCAATAAAAACAAACAGAACAGAAAACTAACCAACCGAATAAACAAACAACAAACAAATAAATAAATGGAAAACACCTCTTTCACTACAATTTAGAGAGAGAGAGAGAGAGAGAGAGAGAGAGAGAGAGAGAGAGAGAGAGAGAGAGAGAGAGAGAGAGAGAGAGAGAGAGAGAGAGAGAGAGAGAGAGAGAGTGTAGGCGAAAGTAGGCCTACAGGAGAACATAACTTATCACTCAAAATTCAAGGTGTGTACTGCTTGATAACAAGAAACTGAGATATATAAAAAAGAAGATAGTAAAGTTGAATGGAACATCCCCTCGTGGGGATACCGGGTGGTCTTTTGTTTAAATAATCCCCACCCCCTCCCATCTTCTGGAAGTTCTGTGCTTGTAACTTCCTCTAATCTGTCACTCTCTTTGACTCTGCCTTTTCCCCTTGCTTGCTGTCATCTACTATCTTTCTGCCTTTCCGGTCCATTCTCCAGCTTTTGTTTTTGAAGAAACGCTTTCAAAAAGATTTCCTCCGGTAGAAGTCGGACATGCTGGGCCTAACTTATTTCTTAGTTAGGCGCATTACGGCAGCATGACGCATCTGCGCTCACAATTGACAGGCAACTGTCTGAGCGATCGAAGAAGAAGAAGAAGAAGAAGAAGAAGAAGAAGAAGAAGAAGAAGAAGAAGAAGAAGAAGAAGAATAGAAAATGTAGACAGGGAAGGGAGAGAGAGAGTGACAGACAATGACACAAATGCAGACAGACAATGGAGAAAGTGAGAGAGAGAGAGAGAGAGAGAGAGAGAGAGAGAGAGAGAGAGAGAGAGAGAGAGAGACAGAGAGAGAGAGAGAGAGAGAGAGAGAGAGAGAGAGAGAGAGAGATACAGACAGACGGGACAAACTGGATGGACGGACAAACTGGTAGACGAAAGAGTGGCTCGCGTTCACACTTCAAAATCTCCTAGATAGGGAAGATGAGAGAGAGAGAGAGAGAGAGAGAGAGAGAGAGAGAGAGAGAGAGAGAGAGAGAGAGAGAGAGAGAGAGAGAGAGAGAGAGAGAGAGAGAGATCTTGCGCACAGTTTTGTTGACAACTCCTCCCACAACCCCATTCACGACCCTTCAGAGCCAACGAAAAGGCCATGTCAGCCGCGCATGTTCAACAAACCAGAAAAGAAAAATGGAAAAAGAAGAAGACGAACACGAGAAAAAATTCGTGCATCATCGCCAGTTTCGCGCCCCCCCCCCCCCCCCCCCCCCCCCAAAAAAAAAAGGGGGGGGAGGAGGGGACGCACGGCGGGGAGACGCACACAAAGCCGGAACAAGTTCTAACGTCATTGATAACTGTCCCTCCTCAATGACGCAATCACTTACACCGCTCATGTCAATTCCAACGCCCCTCTATTCCAGCTCCCACCCACCCCACCCCCACCCCGCCCCCGGCCACAACACAAAGCAAAGCTGATTCGTTTCCAATGACAGTTCCAGACAGGCTAGGAAGATGGAATATTCAAAATCTTCCCCTTTCTCTTCACAACGGACGTCCAATTTCCTCCCGTTTCTCGCCTCGTATTTTTTTATTTTTTTGAGGTGTGTGTGACGTAAGGGAAAATTGCGTTCCACGTCAGCGCGTTTTCTTATCAATCAAAATCGGTTAGCAATAACAAACGGGGGACCCCGCCGTCAAAGCCCCCCAAAACAAGTGCAACGCTGAGCGGCTGCAAAGTCCCCTCGCAGCATCGCCGAGGTACTCCGAAATCGGAATGGCGTAAATTTGACCATAATGTAAAACTAAGTACATCAGTGGATAGCTTGCATCTTGTGCAACAAGTATACCAAATTTGACGATAATAGACTGAATAGTTTGTTATTTATAGCCTTGGGGTTCGGACCCGTGATTTGAGCGCGCGCGATCATGCGCACACGCGCGCACAGAAAACTTCATGACAACTGTGTTATAGACCATTCATCAAGAAATGTTGTGAAAAAAACTGCATTAAAATACATGCAAAACTTCGCGAGATATTAGCGATTATGTGTTTCGGGGTTTGAACCCCGTAACTGGCGCGACCTTGACCTTAATGTAAAACTAAATACATCAGTGGATAGCTTGCATCTTGGCAAACTAGTATGCCAAATTTGATGATGATAGACTGAATAGTTTTTGAGAAAAACGGACGAATAGCCGGATGGACGGAGGCACGCCGGACGGACACCGGACGGACGGACCAGACAAAAACAATACCTTCGGCTCGGGGACTAAAAAAGTCCCCTTCCCGACTTACTACTACATTTACGCCCAAGGGGGGATTTTTTTTTATGAGGTATGGATTTGAGTAGTGATGGTTCGGGAAATTGTCAAAGAGTTATAACTGAAGATAAACCTGACTTAACATTTAGATTGTCGGAAATAGTTGTTGATGTTATCTGTGGACCCATTATTTTTAGGGCCTCACCGAACATCGGTTCGAACAAGAAACCGAACGTTAATGGTAAAAACAACATTGCCCATTAATTATCGGTAGCCTATTTCCTCTCAACCGGGTTCAATTCTGAATTTCACGTAATCTGCAAAGGCGGTGCTTTAAAGACACACTGACGCACCACGATTAAATCCCTTGGGGTTTTTTTGGGGTAGCTGTGACCCACATACAAATGTCCCCAACTTGATATTGAGGCAGCTCTTTAAAATGATGTTTCGGGGGTGAGTGAAAATAGGGTTTTACACCCTCTTCGGCCTTTCGGCCATGTGGGACATTTGTAAATCCAAAGATGGTGGGAACAATACTGGAGGCAATGCCAGGAGGCAGTGCTAAACCAGTAAAGTCCCGATTTTTTAATAATACAGATATGTGTAGCAGTAACCACGCCTCGGTTAAACTTCATTGGCTATGGTACCACCACATCTCCGATGTTTCGGTTTGAGTTTGGGGGCATTTATATGGGAGTCAGACCTGGTCAAAACAGGTTTTCTTTCCAGCTATAAGAGGGAAAACACGTGAAACCCGCGATTTTGACACGTGATCTGGTGGGTCTTTAACAATATTGGCGGAGAGGATTTTGTTAAAATGCGTAATTACAACGAGAGGGTGCTAATTCAGTGTTCAGATTTGACTTGATAGATACCGTGTTCAGCAACCCTAAGAAATGAAGAAACAAGGGTCCCAGATGTGGTCTCATCGATGTCCCCCCGTCTCTATGTGTCACACTCATTGTGACCCTATCTCTATATGTCCCATTCTCTACGTGTCCCCGTCTCTATGTCTCACTCTCATTGTGACCCTATCTCTATATGTCCCATTCTCTACGTGTCCCCGTCTCTATGTGTCACACTCATTGTGACCCTATCTCTATATGTCCCATTCTCTAACGTGTCCCCGTCTCTGTGTGTCACACTCATTGTGACCCTATCTCTATATGTCCCATTCTCTACGTGTCCCCGTCTCTATGTGTCACACTCATTGTGACCCTATCTCTATATGTCCCATTCTCTACGTGTCCCCGTCTCTGTGTGTCACACTCATTGTGACCCTATCTCTATATGTCCCATTCTCTACGTGTCCCCGTCTCTATGTGTCACACTCATTGTGACCCTATCTCTATATGTCCCATTCTCTA
>CM065695.1:12672574-12677574 GCA_017654935.2 Phymorhynchus buccinoides | reverse complement strand
TAAACGAAAACTATTTTTCATTCATATTGCTTTTCTCAATTGCAAGTCATAAAGTGGCTATTTCACGAACTGGGCAAACCATTTTGCCCATTTCATGAAATGGGCAATTTCATGAATTGGGCGCTTAACACACACATTACACACACACACACACACACACACACACACACACACACACACACACACACACACACACACACACACACACACACACACACACACACACACAACACACACACACACACACACACACACACACACACACACACAAGTGCCTGCACAAGCTGGGTGTTGTTGTTTTTTGTGTGTGTGTGTGTGTGTGCGTGTGCGTGTGTGTGTGTGTGTGTGTGGCAAACCCGTTTTATTGGAATTCCTTGCCCATTGTGTGTCGGTGTGTCGGTGAGTATAATGTTCAAATTCTGTGTTTCCCGTCATACCTTCGTTTCGGATTTCGCACACTTACCATATTAATGTTGTGTCAAAAAAACGTGTGTGCGCGTCTCTGAGTGTGCATGTGTGTGTGTGTGTGTGTGTGTGTGTGTGTGTGTGTGTGTGTGTGTGTGTGTGTGTGTGTGTGTGTGTGTGTGTGTGTGTGTGTGTGTGTGTGTGTGTGTGTGCGTGCGTGTGCGCTTTGATTTGATTTCTATCAAGATTCAGCGCCGTATAAATACTGTATGTTGTTGTTGTTGTTGTTGTGTGTGTGTGTGTGTGTGTGTGTGTGTGTGTGTGTGTGTGTGTGTCTCTATGTGTGTGTGTGTGTGTGTGTGTGTGTGTGTGTGTGTGTGTTTGTGTGTGCGTGTGTGTGTGTGTTGTGTGCAGAGAGGCGGGTGCTTGCTTACAAGCGTACATATAATAGAGAGAGAGAGAGAGAGAGAGAGAGAGAGAGAGAGAGAGAGAGAGAGAGAGAGAGAGAGAGAGAGAGAGAGAGAGAGAGAGAGAGAGAGACATAGTGAGAGAGAGGGCAGACAGAGAGCCAGGAACACACGAGCAGACTGGTAGACAGAGAGAAGAAGAGAGGATAGGAAAACATGAAATGGGGGGGGGGGGGGGGGGGTAAAAGAACAGGCAGATGTATATAGAAATAGGTATTTGTGTTACATAATCTTAAGTCATACGATTGAGTTCGAGAAAAGGTACGTCTGTTTGCGTATTATAATCTTAGGTGCAACAACATTTTACTTCTTCCTTCCTTTCTAAATTTTTTTTAACTGATTTTCTTGATGGATTTATTGACACA
The DNA here is from genome assembly GCA_017654935.2 of Phymorhynchus buccinoides. NCBI lineage: Eukaryota > Metazoa > Mollusca > Gastropoda > Neogastropoda > Raphitomidae > Phymorhynchus > Phymorhynchus buccinoides. The sequence goes on along the minus strand of CM065695.1, from coordinate 12,676,337 downwards.
CAAAGCAAACAATACCAACGGATTATTCGTTCAAAAACAAACAAAAAAACGATGAATGTACCCGGACAGTCCACCTGGGTGGCAAATATCAGATCAGTGTTGGTGAAACACTTCAGATGGCTCAAAAGAAAAACGTACCGCTCCTTCAAGTTGAATAATATTATTTTCAAGAGGCCTCGAACATTCACAACTCTAAAAGACAGCTTCAAGTATTTCCTCCTCCGTGTCTTACCCGGCCAGAGTGTGCGACTGTTGGGAAAAGGTGAAGATCCACCCCACCTCACCCTCTCCATTTCTCGGTTCTTTTACCTTGCCTTTCTTATTGCAGATTGAGTACTTCATCCTCTATCGTTTGCTATATTTAACGCTAATTTTCATCCATTTACGTAATTAAACATGCATTCAATAATAGTAGAAGATAAAGGCAAGATGGAAAGAACGAACGCAATGAACCAGGACTGTGACAAACGCTCCGCGGCTGTTGTGTGTACTGCACTACATAGGGGAGGGGGGGGGGGGGGTCCTATTAGCTAATGGCCTTTATCATGACTGCGATTAAGTATTCAACAAAGATAATTAGCTCAAAAAGTTGATAACATACAGCTTAATGTTTGGTAAGAAAGGCAGGTGTGAAAATGCGGGGAGAACTGAGAAATGCAAGAAGAGGGGGGAGGGGGGGGGGGGGCACATCTTCACCTTTACCGACTGTTATTATTGTTTTTCATCTGTCTGTCTGTTGTTTGCTGTAAGCATCTATGCGTGTGTGTATGTAAGTATCTATGCGTGTATGTATGTATGTATGTATGTATGTATGTATGTATGTATGTATGTATGTATGTATGTATGTATGTATGTATGTATGTATGTATGTATGTATGTATGTATGTATGTATGTATGTATGTATGTATGTGTATCCAGTTTCTCAAAAAAACTGCTAGATGGATTTTAATCAAAACTGGTACTGTGTGTGTGTAAGCCAAAGCAAAAGGAAGCTTCTTGGTGATAATAATGACTTTGTTGGTTGTTATTGATTTTTAAGATTTTCTTTTGGTCAAAGCACAATTCATTCAAATGTTATCTGTAATTCAAAGGGGACTAACCACTCTAGGTATTGGGTAAACAGTAAAACTAGAGTAGTGTCTTTTTTCTTAAACAAAGATAGATATACAAATATAACCTAGTTGATGGGTTAGTTGCAACATATTACACATAACTCTGGTCGGGTTTGCACTGTTTTTTTGCGGTGCTTCTTGTTGATGTTTGTAATATAACAAGAGAGTTGTCTTGTTTTAAACAAATATAGATATACAAACATTTAACCTAGTTGACGGGTTAGTTGCAACATATTATTAAACATAACTCTGGTCGGGTTTGCACTGGGGTGTTTTTTTGCAATGCTTCTTGTTGAAAGAATGATGTTTGTAATATAACAAGAGAGTTGTCTTCTTAACAAATATAGATATACAAATATAACCTAGTTGACGGGTAGAGAGTTGTCTTCTTAACAAATATAGATATACAAATATAACCTAGTTGACGGGTAGAGAGTTGTCTTCTTAACAAATATAGATATACAAATATAACCTAGTTGACGGGTAGAGAGTTGTCTTCTTAACAAATATAGATATACAAATATAACCTAGTTGACGGGTAGAGAGTTGTCTTCTTAACAAATATAGATATACAAATATAACCTAGTTGACGGGTAAGTTGAAACATATTACACATAACTCTGGTCGGGTTTGCACTGGGTTTTTTTGCGGTGCTTCTTGTTGAATGAATGATGTTTGTAATATAACAAGAGAGTTGTCTTTGTAACAAAATATAGATATTATCAGTTATTATGATTTTGGAGTGAGATATTGCTTTTATCCTATCTCTCGAGCCTTGCTGTTTATCACACTCGGTCGGAGATATGTATCAACAGAAAAGCAAGAAAAAGAAACAGGCTCAGATCTGCAGCGAAATGAAAACGCATCCATTTTTCACAACAGTGGTCGCAGCACACACACTGTAACACGCATTCTTGCGCAAAGAATATAGTTCAACAAAATAGAAAATTTTAACACAAATGTACTTCATAAGATGTGGTGACAAAATGTAACGTTTAAAGATAAACACAAACAGAAGCAACGAACTGAAACACTAACGACAATTGCTGTTATTTTAACTTGTAAACACCAACAATAAAACGTACACACTTAACGAGAGCGAGTCAATTTCAACACAGTGAAAAAGAGGGGAGTCAGCGTTAACATGAACGATCACAGGCCCCGAAAACACGCTTCTTTTTTTTCTTTTTTTTAACGGAGGTGCGGTAGCTCTTCGCACAGGTTCAGTCGGCTCATTTTTATTTCCGGACTGAAGATGAATTCGAGCTGTTTTGCGACAGTACTGCGTCTACATTATCAACATGGACTCTCCCTGTGCCAAAATTGCATAGCTCGAATCGTCTGCTAATATCCACGGTCAGGGAGTTGAGAAGCCTAGGCCTAGATCCACGGCTAGACGTGTCAAGTGGCACGCACAGAATGGCTTGTGTAGATCTGTGACAGCTGGTACTGTTGATTCAGTCGAACCATGAATCTTTGTTGTGTACCAGCATTAAATGTTGTCAGCGCTGAATGAATCCTAGAGGTAACACTGCACAGCTTGTCAAATTCTGGGTTTGGTAGGAACAGCTCGCGTTGACAAGGCGGGAATTATATGTCAAGATATATAACTGTGACGTCAAGTTTCCAATAGCAACGGTGTATTCTTACGCCTTTTCTCACGGGTGTTTACACTAAGCCTATGGGTTAATATACGCAAATCATATGTCAAGATATTGTTTTATATCCCACGCTTGACAGGCTTCTGTCCCTCTCTTGGAGATCGGTATATACAATTATAACCTAGTTGACGGGCTACTTGCAACATATTATTACACATAACTCTGGTCGGGTTTGCACTGTTTTTTGGCGGTGCTTCTTGTTGAAAGAACGATGTTTGTAATATAACAAGAGTTCCACGAAAACACCAATGGTCTTGCAAAATAAAGAAACATCTTCAGCTTCCAATAGGTAGCCGAGTGGTTTATACGGTTTGAAGTGTGTTTTCTGAGAGCGGCTTGGATAAACTGTGACATAAAAAAGCACGATAGTCGTTAGTCAGTAGTGAATGTGAAAAGGGGGGGAGGGAAAAAGACTGCATAGATTATCTTCTGTTACAATGTGTAGGTGGCATGCATGAATAATCCACATTTCGTTATTTTGCTTGTTTAGTATACATGGTACAGTTTAGTCTCTTGTGGAAGACCACGACTCTCGAACGAGGGAGGCCCTTGCACCGGCAGTGGTGCTGCAGCTAAAGGGATGGGCTGGCCTTTGAGGGACCTTCCGCAACGCCAGCTTTGTCCTCAAATCCCTTTGGACGACAGTGGGATGTACCCTGGGCAAGGCATATCCGCTATAAACATATTCTCGCCCAGCCCACCAGAATAGTATCTGTCCCCCTCTGCTTCCTGGCAGTCATTGTCGGAAACGACAGACTAGCGTACAATACACAGAAGGCAAATTTGCTTGCATAATCTCTACCAACTAACCGTAAAGCGAGCACACTTGGATTTACTTGTTCCTTGTCGAACTTATTTTTGTTGAAAACTTGATGTTTTGTTAAGAACTTGAAAAAGATTACAAAATAAATAGCCCTATATCTACCTGTCTACTTTGTATCGGTTGATCAGTTGGCTGGTTCCGTTAGTCAGCCAGCCGGCCAACAAGT
>CM065695.1:12647574-12667574 GCA_017654935.2 Phymorhynchus buccinoides | reverse complement strand
TATGACGGGGTGTTTTTTTTGGGGTGTTTGTTTTTGTTTTTAATCAAGTAAATCGAAACTAAGAGGGAAACTTATGTCTTTTATGTTGATTTTTGCAAATGATCTCGTATGTGAAACTTCAAATGACTATAAAAATAAACAAAATGAAACAGACTGCAACGTCACTGGAACACACAACGAACAAACAACTACACGACAAGTGTAAAGTGACGTTATTTTATCCACAAGAGACAAAACAAAACTACTGGATATTTCAGCGAATGCGCCTTTACACAAATAAGAAAACAGCAAATATAGCAAAAGGAGCAAAATGCAGGCAACATTTTGTCTCAAATCAAAATGAAACAAGTGATCTCAATTCTGTTTTGTGTGTATTGGCTGGGAAGCGTTGCTTCATCTTGTAAAAACATAACCTCAATTTATGCTAAAATTTCGATTATTCCGTCCTTGTTAGTTCTCTCTCTCTCTCTCTCTCTCTCTCTCTCTCTCTCTCTCTCTCTCTCTCTCTCTCTCTCTCTCTCTCTCTCTCTCTCTCTCTCTCTCTCTCTCTCTCTCTCTCTCTCTCTCTCTCTCTCTCTCTCTCTCTCTCTCTCTCTCTCTCTCTCTCTCTCTCTCTCTTCTTTCTTCTTTTTCTCTCCCTCGCTCCCTCCATCCCCTCCTCTCTCTGTCTCTCTCTCTCTCTCTATCTCTCCCGCCCTCTCTCTCTCTCTCTCTCTCTCTCTCTCTCTCTCTCTCTCTCTCTCTCTCTCTCTCTCTCTCTCTCTCTCTCCCATCTCTCTCTCTCTCTCTCTCTCTCTCTCTCTCTCTCTCTACCCCCACACCACTTTTGTTTTTACAACAAACATACTTCCATAGTACATTCTTGCGTCCTCACCCCCCCTCCCCAAACTAAACGTGACGGCAACATGGTGAGATATGATGATCTTGATCCCCTCCTGCTGCTACCCCCTTAATCCTCGCTCATCCCGTTACAGCCGTGCCAGTTTCGCTGTCCATGTCTTATTGCTCGGCCACAGAATTGAACATATTATGGGGGGATTTGCTCCCTGTCACAGTGCCTCTTTCTGGCCAATGATCTAGTATAGGGGGCTAGTGAGTGAGGAGCAGATAAGGCCTACTAGTAGTAGTAGTGAGGGAGACGTGGAGCTGTGTCAATACCGCAACAGCTCACTGACAGTAACCCTGTTGTCAGGCACTCTTCTTGGTCAGAACGGAACAGAAGCACGAACATGGGGGTTTATGTTCAGAGTCCTTTTTGTTTTTCATTCTCATTAAAGACACACTGACGCACTACGATTAAGTCCCTTGGTGTGTGTCTGGGTAGCTGTGACCCACATACAAATGTCCCCAACTTGAAATTGAGGCTGCTCTTTAAAATGATGTGTCGTTTTCAATTTGGGGACATGTGTATGGGAGTCAAACCTGGTCAAAGCAAGATTTCTTACCAGCTATAAGAGGGAAAACACGTGCAACCCGTGATTTTGACACGTGACCTGGTGGGTCTTTAAGAGAAAGTGAAAGACGAAAAGGGGAAACGATAGGGTGAAAAGACAGAGAGGGAGATACAGACATATACGGAAATGGGGGCACATACAAACAAACACAAGTAAGAAGAAGAAGAAGAAGAAGAAGAGTGCAACAACAACAACAAAGAACAAGAAGAAGAGTGCTGTTAGGTGAAACAACGAAACCTCGATTTCAGACGAGATAATCATATCTCATAGCAATTCTCAGGCCAATACAATGAATTGAATAATGATGCTCAACCAGTCAAATGGAAATAGCGGCGACAGAATAGATTTATCGTCGAAAGAGTTACTTAACATTATGTTAACGGTTTCAGGCTCTTCCACAAATGTCAATCTGTGTCTGTGTGCGTGATATTATAGAGTAGCTTTATGTGGAACATGACAAGAACATTCGACAGACGCATCTTTATTAACCCTTTCACCGCTAAAGTCGCATTATAGCACCACAGTGATTTAACACCCATGTCACTAAAAGGTATGAAATTGGGGTCTAGTATCCAAACACCCTATTGCCACAGTTTGGGGAAGTAAGGATAGACCTTATTTTATATCTGTCACAGAATAATCCCCAATACTGCAAATGGATTTTGTTCTCTACTCAGATAAATTTAATGGAAAATGTTGACCGAAATATGGCTGGCGGTGAAAGGGATTAACGATCTTCAAGAGGCGTGACGCGTCCTGGGAATGTAATGTCACACAATCACACAGCCGTACCTAAAATTATAAAGCACTATTCTTTTAGAAGTTGGTCACAAACATTTTATTCGTCCCTTTTCCCACACATTAAGCATCCTCCGTTTGATGGTTCAAGAAAAGCCAATGTAGAAGAAGACAGAGAGGGTGTCGAGAACGTCTCTGGCACTTGGGTTTAATGACGACCTCGGAATTAAGGGATTTACGGTGACGCGATGCTGGTATTCAGGGAATCTGATTACTTCTCAACTTCTTTTAAAACACGACTTCAGCCTTTGTGGTCATCCCAGGTCCTATTCAGTGGCAACGTGATCCAACACCAGACAATGTAATCCAATAATCCGATAGTCAAAGCTAATGGCCACGTGTCATGACACGTGAGAACCGTACAATTACACCGATACACCGTTCGCCTCAAGTCGCTTCACGAGACATAGTACACCGTGAACTGTCTCAAGACAACCGAAACTCCTATCGTCATTGTGATACCACAATGCATTAAGTATCATTATTATTCAACTTCTTGGTGCCTGGCGTTCGTCATTTTGACTTGTGTGGAGTCAATTTACGTATAGTACTTTGATATGAAAGCATTCATGCAGCTCTGAGTCAAAATGGAAACATATCTTGGAAGTGCACTTTCTAGCCATCTCACTTTTTAGAAAATGAAACGCAAGCTGTTATAACACACAATAACATAAAACAATCTGTGAAATTTAAAGACAGGGAAACCGATTATGGTTATGTCTAGCAAACCTCAAGAAAGCATGTCTTCATCATGTATCTTTCCAGCGGATTAAAACACCGATCACTATACATGTCACACGACCACAAACTTTAGGAAAGTGGGGAGTTTGTAATCCCAGGGTCAGTGTAAATTATAGCGTGTCGTGTATTTAATAGCCCGAGCATGAACATCCACACTACTGCTTGTCTTGCTTCACACTGCTTTTGAGAAATTCCAACAACACTGTGTGTGTCATCAAGACCACAGGCACTTTTGCCACCACGTTTAAGCGACCGGGAAGTGAATATTTTCTGCCACCTTTATGAGACCTACCTGTGTTATACTCGATGGAACTGATTTTACGTTAAACATCCCAGTGGTATAAAACACCCCTTTGATTAAATCCACAACTGCATGAAGTGATATTTACAAACCACTATATAAATCCCATCAGAGTTATGGGATTACACAGATTCAACGGGAAGAAAATTGTCCTTTACAGCCAACCATGATCACGTTTCAAGGTCAAAATTTCAAAACTATGTCTCCTTCCTTTTCCGACGTTTCAAAACGTAATCCCTGACCCCGTGACATAATTACAATACTAGGCCTATATAAATGTCATCATAGTTACGGGATACTATATGAACTACGTAGACTCAATGGAGGGGGGGGGTGGGGGCGGGGGGGGGGGGGTGTATCTATTTCCAGCCAACCACAATCAGATTTTCAGGTCAAACTTTAAACTTCAAGAACGTCTGTCTCCTTTCTTTCTCGACGTTTCAAAACGGAATCCCTGACCCAGTAGTAACATAACCACAACACTAGGCTAATCCACCGGCCAGAGTAAATTGTAGCATGCCATGTCATACGAGAACGACAAACCAGGATGATAAGCATCCAGTTTTGAATCGCGTTTAACCCTTTCACCGCCAATGTCGCATTTTAGCACCACAATGATTTAACACCCATGTCACGAAAAGGCCTCAAACCAGGGTCTGTTATCCAAAGAGCCTATTTTCATAATTTTGGGAGGTAAGGATAGGCCTTACTTTATACATGCCATAGAAGAATCCCCACTATTGCAGACAAATATTTTTCTCCACCCAGGTAAGCTTAATGGACATTTTTGGCTGAAACATGGCTGGCGGTGAAAGGGTTAAAGAGTCCTCGCACTTCTGAAACACCATTGGGTACTGGGTCCTTTATCATCGCCACTCAGGAAAGACACTTCCTTCTTCTTCTTCTTCCTCGATCACTCAGACAGTTTCCTGTCAAATATGAGCGCAGATGCGTCATGCTGCCGTTAGGCGCCTAAGATATGGTTAGGCCCAGCAAGTCCGACTTCGGCTGGAGGAAATCTTTTTGAAAGAGTTTCGTGAAAAAAAAGCCAGGTGAATGGACCGGTTAGGCAGAAAGATAGTAGATGATAGTAAGCAAAGGGAAAAGGCAGAGTCAAAAAGAGTGACAGATGAGAGGAAGTTACAAGCACAGAACTTCCAGAAGGTGGGGTAACTATTTATTACAAAAGACCCCCCGGTATCCCCACGGGGGGAAACGACACAATACACCACTCGTGGCGCCCCACTAGTTGAACACAGTTACGGCCCTGCTAAACGCCACAGTTGAGTGTAAAGTGAGATCCTTGACATGTTAATGTGGCCTGCTAAACAGTCAAACGTTATTACGAATGAAAATCAAGTTCGTCTCCTTGAGATGTCGATATATTCATGTTTTCCTTCTTTGAATCATGGTATAGTTTACTAGTTGAACACATGTACGGCCCTGCTAAACGCCAGAGTTGAGCGTAAAGTGAGGTCCTTGACGTGTTCATGTGGAGTGCTAAACAGTCAAATGCTATTACAAATGAAAATCAAGTTCGTCTCCTTGGGATGTCTATACATTCATATTTTTGTTTCTTTGAATCATGGTATATAGTTTACTAGCTAAGCACATGTACGGCCCTGTTAAACGTATGGAGTGTAAAAGTGATATCCTTGACGTGTTAATGTGGACTGCTAAACAGTCAAATGTTATTACAAATGAAAATCAAGTTCGTCACCTTGGGATGTCTATACATTCATATATTTTGTTTTTCTTTGAATCAGAAGAGGTCCTTATTTATTTAAGAACATTTATATAGCGCTTCACCTTTAATAAAGCTTCACCTTGTATCGGCCTGGCATCAAAATCAAGCCTGTAGGCCTACGCTTTATAATTATATTGACCTACCAAGCCAGAGGTGTAGGCGCATTGTATTTCATTCGAACAGTTCGAAACTGAAGTCAAAAGTTTGACCTTTGCCTTCAAGAAACATTACAACAATGTTATGGTGATCCTTTGGTCAAAGGAAATTGCGGGGTGTCTGGTCATGCTGGGAATCTAGAATTAAAGACACACTGACGCACCACGATTAAGTCCCTTGGGGGGGGGGGGGGTCTGGGTAGCTGTGACCCACATACACATGTCCCCAACTTCAAATTGAGGCTGCTCTTTAAAATCGTGTTTCGTTTTCAATTTGGGGACATTTGTATGGGAGTCAAACCTGATCAAAACAAGATTTCTTACCAGCTATGAGGGAAAATACGTGAAACCCGTGATTTGGACACGTGATCTGGTGGGTCTTTAAAGTTATACACATCTGGTACGGTAATCGTGAGTGCGTGTTAATCAGTTAAAACGGGTAGTAACATGTACATTAGATTAAACTGCCAATCGTTTTCCCAGGTTAGTGTACTTTATACATTTTACGACCCGTGTTAACTGCTTAAGACGCACCCATGATTTCAGTACCCGGTTTAAACTCGCTGTTTCGATTTGCCACCCGGAAGGAATTGCAAAGGTGGCAGAGCGGTTAAGACGTTCGCCTGCCGAATGTAATGCGTGACTGCAGCCGTGACTGACCCGGGTTCGAATCCCAGCCTCGCCCTTTCTTTCTAGTTCGACAGGAAAATCAAACTGAACATCGAGTCGTTCGGATGGGGACGTAAAGCTAGTCTGACCTGTGCGCTTTACGCACGTACAAAAATCCCACGACAGTTGAAAGTCGGAAAGAGCAGGGGAACATCCCGCTGCCTGGCATGGCCAAATTGATAGCTAGGTTTTCCAAGTGTGCCCACACACCCTCCTCACCCTGTGCTCTCCCCCAACAACAACAAAATTGGGTAGGTGCTGCACTTGCGGCGACGCGCTCTCCGGTGGAGAGCAGCCAGAATTGCACAGAGATAAATCTATGTGACTATAATATACCAAATACCAAATACCAAATACCATGTTTGTGTTGAAAAGCAATTGGGTAGGCGCTGCACTTGCGGCGACGCGCTCTCCGGGGAGAGCAGCCCGAATTTCACAGAGATAAAATAAATCTCTGTGACAATAATATACCAAATACCAAATACCATGTCTGTGTTGAAAAGCAACCCACGGTTAAATTAAAGCTATTATATTGAGCCCCGTTCGCTTACAGGAACAAATAACAAAACAATATAACACTGTACTTTTCTTTGCTGTTATTTTTTGTATCCACACAATAATGCCACATTGACGTAAATTTCAAACACAAGTTGTTCTCATTTTGTTAAAGATCCCCATTGATTTAGAGCGCCATTCATTAATCAAGTGCAAAGGATTACGAAGTTTTGCATCCTTTGTTTTAAATAGCATTTTATTTCTCAACGTCACAAATGAAAATCAACAATGATCATTAGATAGGGCAACAAGAAAACTTATATAAAGCCCTATCATCCTTTGAGGATCAAACATGGGAGTGGATGGATGGGTTAAATAAGATAACGACTCATTAAAAAGACCTTTTTTTAAAGTTTATTGATTATTAAATGTAATATCATTTCATTTATGTTTCAAACATACCCTTCTTGTCTTGTCCGAGAACAAAATATAATTAATCGACAATTAACATTTGCTCAGGGTCGGTTTCAAAAACTTAACAACGATTCATTTAGACAGACGAGAAGAAAACAGTCATTATCAGGCCAAAAAACATTTTTTGAGCGAAAACACAAAATATTTTCCCAAGTATGTACTTTTCTTTTTCTTTTTTCTTTTAATTGACTCTGAGTCAGTACAAAACTAAGCATGATTTTATTTTTGGTCGAGGGTCTGCGCTCATACTTATCTGAGTATCGTCTTCGTTGTCGTCGACCGCGCAGTTTCCTGTCATATGGGCGCAGATGCATCATGCTGCCGTTATGTGCCTAATAAATAGTAAGAGTAAGAGTTTCTCGAACAAAGGCAGAAAGACAGTAGATGACACTAAGCACAGGCAAACAGCATAGCCAAAGTGTCAGATTAAAAGCATGTTACAAGCACAGAACTTCCAAAAGGTGGGGGAACTATTTGTACGAACGATCCCCCACAGGGGGCGGGGTTGGGGTGGTGGTGGGGTGGATGGGTAGGACATTCCCTGCCTCCCATACCATATATGTGACCGTTTTGAAGCTTGACGACAACGACAACAACAACAACAGTCACAATACAACAAGGCCCACCCACGGCGAGGCGACCATCCGTCCGTCCTCAAAACCTGATTATCTGGCGTGTCATCGGCGAGAGATGACCATCGGTCATCAGCGGATTACAAGGCGAAGCCCGGTAGCCGGGTATTGCTGTCTTACGAGAGTGTGTCTTGGGATTACTGTCTTTAAAGGCAACATTTAGCCAGGGGGTGGTGGTAACAGATTGGGGGAGATATCCAGAGATGGTCTCTTCATATAATAATAAGGGAAGTGGGGTGAAGGGGAGGGGTGAGTGTTATGCTCTTCCTTTCAAGGCGTGTCTGGTTTTTATGTCTTACGCTGTTTGTGAGTTTATGTTCGTTTTGTGGTGGTGTTCGGGTACTCTGATATTTGCCTTTCTTCTTCTTCTTCTGCGTTCCCAGACCATATGGCCATAATGGATAAGGTACGTATGTGTCCGGTTTTTCAGCTTTCACTGGTCTCCCCGCTGCGTGCAGCCAACACATTCCGATTTCGGAGGAGCTCAAAGGAGAAAATATTTGGAAGATGTTTTGGGGGAAAAGGCAGGAGAATGGGCTCATAAGTCCGAAAGATAGTAGATGACAGAAAGTAAAGGGAAAAGACAGAGTTCAAGAGAGTGACAGATTAGAGGAAGTTACCAGCACAGAAATTCCAGAAGGTGGGGGAACTATTTGTACAAAAGATCCCCCGGTATCCCCACGGGGAGTTTGCCTTTCCGCTTCCATAACTCCTCTCTCTGTCTCTGTTTCTCTGTCTGTCTGTTATGTCTGTATCTCTGTCTCTCTCTCTCTCTCTCTCTCTCTCTCTCTCTCTCTCTCTCTCTCTCTCTCTCTCTCTCTCCTCTCTCTCTCTCTTTCTCATGTTTCCCCTTTTAATTACTTACAGTTATTGTTCTTCTCTTTGGGCATATTAATTTGAAAGAATTGCTTTAAGTTAGTCCTGCAACCTCGTGTATTCGGGCTTTGAAGCTACTGTCATTAATGTTCGTTCTAATTGCCATTGTTTTTCTCGTCTCTGTATCTGTCTTTGTCTCTCTCTCTCTCACTCTCTCTCTCCTCTCTCTCTCTGCTCTCTGTCTCTCTCTCAGCTCTCTCTCTCTCTCTCTCCTCTCTCTCTCTCTCTCTCTCTCTCTCTCTCAGTCTCTCTCTCTCTCTCTCTCTCTCTCTCTCTCTCTCTCTCTCTCTCTCTCTCTCTCTCTCTCTCTCTCTCTCTCTCTCTCTTTCTCTCTCTCTCTTTCTCTCTCTCTCTGTTTCTCTGTGTGTCTGTCTCTCTCTCTGTCTCCCTGTCTCTCTCACACACTCTCTCTCTCTCTCACTCTCTCTCTATCACTCTCACACTTTCTCTCACTCTCTGTCTCTCTCTCTCTCTCTCACTCTCTCTCTGTCTCTGTTTCTCTCTCTGTCTCTCTCTCTCTTTCTCACTCTCTCTCTCTCTCTCACTCTCTCTCTCTCTCTCTCTCTCTCTCTCTCTCTCTCTCTCTCTCTCTCTCTCTCTCTCTCTCTCTCTCTCTCTCTCTCCCTCCCTGTCTCTTTCATGTTTCCCCCTTTAATTACTTACATTTATTTTTCTTATCTTTGGGCATATCAGTTTGAAAGAATTGCTCTGTCTCTGTCTGTCTCTGTCTGTCTGTCTCTGTCTCTCTCACCCTCTCTAACCCTCTCTCTGTCTCTGTCTCATTCATTCTCTCTCTCTTCTCTCTCTCTCTCTCTCTCTCTCTCTCTCTCTCTCTCTCTCTCTCTCTCACTCTCTCTCTTTCTCTATTTATATCTCTGTCTCTGTGTCTCTCACTCTGTCTCTGTATCTCTCTCTCTCATTCTCACACACTCTCTCTCTCTCTCTTTTCTCTCTCTCTCTCTCTCTTTCTCTCTGTCTCTGTTTCTCTCTGTGTGTGTCTCTGTGTCTCTGTATTTCTCTCTCTCTCTCTCTCTCTCTCTCTCTCTCTCTCTCTCTCTCTCTCTCTCTCTCTCTCTCTCTCTCTCTCTCTCTCTCTCTCTCATTCTCACTCTCTCGCACACGCACACACACACTCTCTCTCTCTCTCTCTCTCTCTCTCTCTCTCTCTCTCTCTCTCTCTCTCTCTCTCTCTCTCTCTCTCTCTCTCGTCTTTCCCTCTCTCCCCCAACATCTCGTAGCAGTCCCACACCCCATGCCCACTCCTCTCTTAACCTTCTTTCCCCACTCAGCCACTCCCGCTCCATTTATTTTCAACCGTCCGTTGTCCCCTCTCTATTTTACACTTTATCAGATTTAAGGGGAACACGGGGACACGCGAAACCTTTAACACGACATCGGTCAAAAGTGTCGCGGAAGGAATTCTGACACACGGGAACAGAGAAAGAGGCGTCATTCGGATATCGAGACTGGGGTTGTGTGAAGACCTGTGATTGAGGATTGTGCAACCATCAAAAAGATGTTCTGGACTCTATTATTATACACAACCTGATCATTTTGAACCATAGGCATGGCGGGAATAAACGTGTCACCCCACGTGGGGTCATTACTGGAACTAGTAAATAGTAGTAGTCCCAGAAATCCAATGCTGAGATCGAGAGCATTCATTCGGATGGTCTTATTTCAGGGGTTGTTTAATTAAAGACACGGTGAAGTGAATTTAGAGGGGGAATCTTAACTGCTAAGGACGACTTTCTACGATGGACAGAAACGAAAGCAAATAAAAACGTCATGAAATTATGTAATAGTCAAACATACACGTTCCTATTTTGCGCTCTTTCCGCCATGGTAACACAACGATACGCTAGTAATATTATGACTTGCACATCACTGTGTTCTGCCATGGGGAAAGGGCGAAAAATTAGCAACGTGCATTGTGACCACAGGGAGGAAACATTATCCATTATTGGAGAAGAAAAACTCACAAAATGCAAATTCACTCAAATAAGTCGCATTTCGATTGTGGTTTTTTTTTTTTATCATTTAGAACAAAAAAAAGTATAAGTAATAGTAGTAGTAGAAGCAGTAGTAGAAGTAGTCGCGGAAGGAATTCTGACACACGGGAACAGAGAAAGAGTAGTCAGTAGTATATCGAGTAGTGGTAGTTGTGTGAAGTAGTAGTAGTAGTTGAGTAGTAGTAGTAGTAGTAAAAAGATGTAGTAGGACTCTATTATTATACAGCAGCCTGATCAGTTTGAACCATAGGCAGTAGCGGGAATAAACGTGTCAGTAGTACGTAGGGTCATTACTGGAAGTAGTAGTAGTAGTAGTCCCAGTAGTATCCAGTGCTCAGATCGCAGCAGCATTCATTCGGATGGTCTTAGCAGTCAGGGGTTGTTTAATTAGTAGACACGGTGAAGTAGAATTTAGTAGGGGAAGCTGAACTGCTAAGGACGACTTTCTAGTATGGACAGAAAGAAAGTAAATAAAAACGTATGAAATTATGTAGTAGTCAAACATACACGTTCCTATTTTGCGCTCTTTCCGCCATGGCAACAGCAGCGATACGCTAGTAGTATTATGACTTGCACATCACTGTGTTCTGCCATGTAGTAGTAGAAAAAGTAGTAACGTGCATTAGTGACCACAGGGAGGAAGTAGTATCCATTATTGGAGAAGTAAAACTCACAAAATGCAGTTCACTCAAATAAGTCGCATTTCGATTGTGGTGTTAGTTTTAATCATTTACAACAGTAGTAAGTATAAGTAATAGTAGTAGTAGAAGCAGTAGTAGAAGTAGTAGCATCGTCATCAGCATCATCATCAGTATTAGCAGCAGCAGCAGCAGCAGTAGCAGTAGTAGTAGTAGTAGTAGTAGCAGCAGTAGTAGTAGTAGTAGTAGTAGTAGTAGTAGTAGCAGCAGTAGTAGTAGTAGTAGTAGTAGTAGTAGTAGTAGTAGTAGTAGTAGTAGTAGTAGTAGTAGCAGCAGCAGCAGCAGCAGCAGCAGCAGCAGTAGCAGCAGCAGCAGCAGCAGCAGCAGCAGCAGCAGCAGTAGTAGTAGTAGTAGTAGTAGTAGTAGTAGTAGTAGTAGTAGTAGTAGCAGCAGCAGCAGCAGCAGCAGCAGCAGCAGCAGCAGCAGCAGTAGTAGTAGTAGTAGTAGTAGTAGTAGTAGTAGTAGTAGTAGTAGCAGCAGTAACAGCAGCAGCAGCAGCAGCAGTAGTAGTAGTAGTAGTAGTAGTAGTAGTAGTAGTAGTAGTAGTAGTAGCAGCAGCAGCAGCAGCAGCAGTAGTAGCAGCAGCAGCAGCAGCAGCAGCAGCAGCAGCAGCAGTAGTAGTAGTAGTAGTAGTAGTAGTAGTAGTAGTAGTAGTAGTAGTAGTAGTAGTAGTAGTAGTAGTAGTAGTAGCAGCAGCAGCAGCAGCAGCAGCAGCAGCAGTAGCAGTAGTAGCATTAGCAGCATAGCAGTAGTAGTAGTAGTAGCAGCAGCAGCAGCAGTAGTAGTAGTAGTAGTAGTAGTAGCAGCAGCAGCAGCAGCAGCTGCAGCAGCAGGAGCAGTAGCAGCAGCAGCAGCAGTAGTAGTAGCAACAGCAACAGTAACAGCAGCAGCAGCAGCAGCAGTAGTAGTAGTAGTAGTAGTAGTAGTAGTAGTAGTAGTAGTAGTAGCAGTAGCAGCAGCAGCAGCAGCAGCAGCAGCAGCAGCAGCAGCAGCAGCAGCAGCAGTAGTAGTAGTAGTAGTAGTAGTAGTAGTAGTAGTAGTAGTAGTAGTAGTAGTAGTAGTAGTAGTAGTAGTAGTAGCAGCAGCAGCAAGCAGTAGTAGTAGTAGTAGTAGTAGTAGTAGTAGTAGTAGTAGTAGTAGTAGTAGTAGTAGTAGTAGTAGTAGTAGTAGTAGTAGTAGTAGTAGCAGCAGCAGCAGCAGCAGCAGCAGCAGCAGCAGCAGCAGCAGCAGTAGTAGTAGTAGTAGTAGTAGTAGTAGTAGTAGTAGTAGTAGCAGCAGCAGCAGCAGCAGCAGCAGCAGCAGCAGCAGCAGCAGCAGCAGTAGCAGTAGTAGTAGTAGTAGTAGTAGTAGTAGTAGTAGTAGTAGTAGTAGTAGTAGTAGTAGTAGTAGTAGCAGCAGCAGCAGCTGCAGCAGCAGGAGCAGCAGCAGCAGTAGTAGCAGCAGTAGCAACAGTAGCAGCAGTAGTAGTAACAGTTTCCCCTCTTGTAGTCAGCTATTGCTGCCGACACTCTTCCTTGGAGAACACAGACGGACACAGACAACAGAGACGAACGAAAAGCTGCGCAGAAGGCACATAGACGATGCGAACTAAAAACGGAGAAGAGTTCCAAAGCTGAAAATGAAGCAAGGGATTTCCTGTTCGTCTATTTAAAGAAACAACAAGAAAAACAAACCTGACAATTATAACACACTTTATGTTCATCGACTCTTGGCAAGAAAAACAATAGTCTTATGTGTGTGCAAAAACTGTTCAAATGCCATATACTACATACTGGTGGGGTGTTTTTTTTGGGGGGGTTCTTTCTTTTTTGGCTCCTTTAACCCTTTCGCTGCCAGCCATTTTTTCAGCAAAAAAATACCATTAAACTTATCTGCAATATTGGGAATTTATCTGTGACATGCATAACATTAAGCCTATTCTTACCTCCCAACATTAAGATAAGAGGGTCTTTGGATAACAGGCTTTGATTTGGTGCCTTTTAGTGACATGGGTGTTAAACCATTTTGGTGCATACATGCGACATTGGTGGTGAAAGGGTTAAAAAGAAAAGGGAAAAGAGTAAATGAAGTATTGAGTGGAAGAAGAAGTCCAACCTCACGGTTACTTTTTTTCTTCACCTTTTTCTTTTCCTCAAAACTTCATTATCGTCATTCAAAAGTGAAATTAAGGCGTTAATGTGTATATACGTATGGCTTGGTTTAAATGACCTACTCGCAGCTGCATTTTTTTTTTAAAGAAGAAATATGGATGCATGCGTCCGTATGTACGTGCGTGCGTACAGGCATGTGTATGTAGATGTGTACGAGTGTGTCTGCATGTGTATATTGGGTACGCGCACGCGTATGTGTGTCTGTGCGTATCTTCAGAAGAGAGAGAGAGAGAGAGAGAGAGAGAGAGAGAGAGAGAGAGAGAGAGAGAGAGAGAGAGAGAGAGAGAGAGAGAGAGAGAGAGAGAGAGAGAGAGAGAGAGAGAGAGAGAGAGAGAGAGAGAGAGTTGTTTGGCTATTTGCATGAATGGTTATTAGTATTGTATTTCTTTTATTATTTGGGGGTTTTCCTCGTTACGTTTTATTTCTATTATTTAAATGGGCGGGATTGTAAAAAAGGCCTTGAATGTGCCTAAATCTTTGCCCATTAAAAAAGTTCAATCAATCAATCAATCTATTCGTTTGCTCCTTGTTTATCCGCTGTCTCCCCCCCCCCCCCCCCCCCCCCCCCCCCCCCCCCCCCCCAACCCCCCCCCCCCTCCAAGTATTTTGCTTTCTTAGTTTAGTTTGTCTTCTATCAGCCTTGGTTTGTGGAGCTCTATACACCCACACGAGTCACATGTAAATATGACATTTGCATACACAATAATTCACGCGCAGCGGTTTTCCAACTACGCATTGTATTGAAATGCGGTGCTCATGTCTAATCAATTGACCCCCGCTTTGAGGGGTGGGGGGTGGGGGGGGGGGGTGGCATTGTATTGAAATGCGACATGCATATGATATATTCATAATTAATCCGCGTTGCAACCGTACCATCAGTCTCCCTTGTCAAGGAAAAGCAAACAAAAACAAAAACACCACAAACACAAAGACGAGTTCGTGTTTCATCACGCGACAGTTTCTGCATAATAAGCACGGTTAAGTGGCTACGCTTCATAACTTGACACGGAGAGAACAAAAGGAAAGGTATGGAGTTGTCGGTGATTATGATTGGGTTTCGGCAGGAATCGGCATGCCCGAACAGGATCATACAGCATTCTCCATTGGACACACGAGACCTGCCAGACGTGACCAAAATCCTCTTCCCCTTTAATTAATCATATTATTGTAGCGTTGCGGGGGAAATATTGTATGGTGTCTTTAATATAAGAATGGAATGGCATTCCTCGGTACACCTTTTGCTACAGCTTCTGATTAGTCTGTGTGTCTGTCTCTTTGTCCCTCCCTTCTCTGTCTCTATGTTTGTCTGTCTCTGTCTGTGTCTCTCTCTCTGTCTCTCTCTCTCTCTCTCTCTCTCTCTCTCTCTCTCTCTCTCTCTCTCTCTCTCTCTCTCTCTCTCTCTCTCTCTCTCTCTCTCTCTCTCTCTCTCTCTCTCTCTCTCTCTCTCTCTCTCTCTCTCTCTCTCTCTCTCTCTCTCTCTCTCTCTCTCTCTCTCTCTCTCTCTGCGTGCGTGCGTGCGTGTGTGTGCTCTGTGTATGTGCATGCGTATGCGCGCGTGTGTGTTTGTGTGTGTGTGCATGTGTATGTGTGCGTGCGTGCGTGTGCGTGCGTTCGCGCACGTGTGTGTATGTGTTTGTGTCTGCTAAACTGACACACACATATCACATACGTTCATACATACAAATACATACTCAATCACCTACCCCCACCAATGCCCCAAACCAAGACTTCACTATTGTAAACACACCCCCCCCCCACACACACACACACACACACACACACACACACACACACACACACACACACACACACACACACACACACACACACACACACACACACACACCTATCTAACACCAACAATATTAAACCCAACCTCCCTCTCCCTGACCCTCCCCACCCCCACCCCGCTTTCCCCGCCACCCCCCACCGCCTCGGCCTACCTCACCCTACCCCAAAATGAAATACACACACACACACACACACACACACACACACACACACACACACACACACACACACACACACACACACACACACACACACACACACACACATACACACATTCGTACATCCCACCCTCTGACAATCCACTACCCAGTACACTTTCCTACCGACACATCTACTAAGAACTACAACTAGGTTATGGCGGTCACAGCCATGTATTTATTATAATGTCCCAATGAGAGATGGGCACCTGGGATGGCCACTCCAGATATAATCCCATATACTACATATACCAAGAACGACAGCTAGGTTATGGTGGTTACAACCATGTATTATAATGTCCCGATGAAAGATGGGCACCCGGGATGGCCACTCCAGATATAATCCCATATACCGGGTGGGTGGGTGGGACAATGGTCACTTCGACCTGTAAGCCTTGTCCACTGCCATATTCGTCAACTTGCCCGCTGGTGTTGGGTCAACACCAAGTGGTGGTGGAGGTGGAGAGGGTGGAGGAGTGGGAGGACCCTTTAGTTTATGGGCATAAATTGGTTCAGATGTAAGATACTAGTATGTTATTATTGAATGTATGAAGGACACGCGTGGCTGGAGACCTTAGTAGTCATTCATCGGTGGAGGAGGGTGTGGCGCTGTGATCGTACACGTAAAAACACGTTCTCAAGTTCCGATCGCCCCCGCCCCTCCCACCCACCCCATCCCCTTGGTCTACCTCAACTTACACATTACTCTCTGCGTATTCCTTGCTTGGCGATTATGATTCCATTGTTTCTATTGTCGCAGAATATCATTGTGTGTGGTGGGTTTTTTAAAGTACTTTATATTAACATACTGTCTTGGGTAGGTGGGATATGTTTTGAAAGTGGACATAGCTCATTTTGAAAGATACACTGAACCACCACGATTAAGTCCCTTGGGTTTTTCTGGGTAGCTGTGACCCATATACAAATGCCCCCAACTTGAAACTGAGGCTGCTCTTTAAAATGATGTTTCGTTTTCAATTTAAGGACATTTGCATGGAATTCAAACCAGGTCAAAACAAGATTTCTTATCAGCTATAAGAGGGGAAACACACGTGAAACCCGTGATTTGGACACGTGATCTGGTGGGTCTTTGAGCTACGTCCCTCTTCTGACAATCCTAAAATGAAAACAGGCCATTTTAAAGTATTTTTTTCTAGGTGCTTGTGGCTGTTGTTAAATAATCAAATGTTGATACGGCTACGGAAGACATATACTGACAGGCAGAAGTTCTGCACACACGCATTGCAAAAATCATCAAAAATGTAAATCAGATTCAAAATTAATTTTACTTTGGGTAATCCTAAATCATGCAATTGTACACACAGCATGATTTAGGATTACCCAAAGTAAAATTAATTTTGAATCTGATTTACATTTTTGATGATTTTTGCAATGCGTGTGTGCAGAACTTCTGCCTGTCAGTAATACATACCAAGCATATTCGACAAAATGTGTCTATCAAATACATTTTATAATGTGCTCTTGTAAAAATGTAGATTATGATATGTTGCTTCTTTTACCTCGTATTGGTCGCTACCTGTTTTGCACATTTTGTACGCATTAGTGGCCATGGCCTTTTTATTTCCATTTTGCAACTAACGAGAATTTGTTTTGTGTGTATCTCAGCGCGATACATTCTTCAAGCAACCTTCTACGCACAGAGCATTTTTTTTGGTTTCCGTAACTTTAGATTGTTGATGATGACGGTTGAAGCCGTTACGAAATCAATAATGATCAAGAGTTAGGAGACATCGAAAAGGCAATCGTGTCCTTTAGCCCACCCATTCATGTTTATGACCATCAATCAAAGTCTGCTTGTTGCAGAGGTTTCTTTGGAAATGATTCTAATCTGATCCTATAACCGTATTCCTTCTATTTCCACAAAACGGCAGAATGTTGCCTCTCAGTGAAAATCTTCAATGCGAAAAATTCAGAGCGGGGGGTGGGGGTGGGGAGTTTACAAGATAGCCACAATTTCATCACTGTGAATATATATTAATGGCGGGGGTGCCGACGACACGATTCTGATTGGTTGGTTAACTGATATAGGTACCTGGAGTTAACCCTTTCATCGCCAACCATATTTCAACCAAAAATGTCCATTAAATTTACCTGGGTAGAGAACAAAATCCATCTGCAGTATTGGGGATTCTTCTGTGACATATATAAAATAAGGTCCATCCTTACTTCTCAAAACTAAGACAATATAGTATTTGAATAGTAGACCCCAATTTGGTGCTAAATGCGACTTTTGCGGTGAAAACAACAACATTTCAAAAATAAATCGGTTTCTTTCTGACCAGTGGTCGAAACTACCTGTCACTCGTGTCGTACAGAGAAAGGGAACACTCCAGCTACCTGTGTTTTGCTTCTTTATTCCTTAGTTTGTCACCGTTGTTTGTGTGTTGGCCTACGTTGGGACTGTCTTGTACATCACGCACTGAAAAATGTTCACATTGAAAATGTTCAGAAAAAGCAACATTCCGCCATTCTCTGGAAAGGGATAGGGATAGGGTTAGGAGGATTTTCATAAAACTGAAAGAAGCAGACTGTGATACTTTCGTGATCGCAAATGTGACCCAGCACCACGAAAAGGACATTAAGTGTCACAATGACATTCTGAGAAAATGGCACAGTTGGTAACTTCAGGCAACTCTCTTTCTAGTGTTATGCAAATCATTCTTGTATCCTTTTTTTGTTGCGGGGTTATGAGCATTTAAACTTGGTAAGGTGACTGTCGGTCATTTTGAGAAGTCAGTTTAAAGTCTAGCGTATCCTATGACAATGCACCAACCTACTAACTTTAAAGCACTTTTTTGGAATATTCAGAGATCATAGTAAAGATTATTCTTTATGGATATATATGAAAGACAAAATGTTAGAGAGCACGAAAATACGCATCACTCAAAATTAACAAAAATGAGATTTTTGACTTTGCAAGCACGTTGTGTGAAACTAGCCCAGCGACTTAATGTCCCTTTCGTGGTGCTGGGTCACAAATATGAGGGGGGAGGTGGGGGTCTAAAGAACAGCTTCGCCTACATTAATTTGTTTATTTGTTATCCCCCCCCCCCTTCTTTAATGATTGCCATACATTGCTTAGCTAAACCGTCTAATTGCCAGCTTAAACCTTCTAGTAATACCAAAAAAAGGGGATAAAAACTGATGATAATAATAACAAGCACAACTTCTTCAACTTCTGAACTTGCTGGGATCTCCCTCTGATTGATCGCCTTTCGTCGTTTTTTTCGACGCTCGCGCATAAACTTTCCCTTTCTAGACAAATTGATTTTGCTTTCGGTTTATTTTTTCGGCAAACATCTTCTCCTCTGTTTTTTGTTTGTTTGTTATCTTTACCAAGTTCAGCCAAATCTGCACGTGCTCCGAGTAATGGTTGAAAACGAAAAGATGTCTTTGGAGCGAATCGTATTTATTCTGAATCATTCAGCATCGTCAAGTGCAACACTTGTGTGTGCCACTTTATTGCGAATCCTACCTGGTCGTTTACCTACCGTACAATTTTCCTCCAGACCCCTCTTCTGTATTTGTTTCCATACTTCAGTTTTCAAAGGTTTTCTCATAAGTACTCTCGTCTAGCGGTGTGCTTATATATCTTCTATTGGAACGCCCTTCTCTCTTTTTTTGTGGTTAAATTTGCTTGCATAAACAATCATGTTCAGTGTGTTTTTCTTCTCGCGTGACATTCGCAAAGTCCCTCCTTCTTCCCCTCTGTGCAAGTGTAATGTATTCCAGTCTGTCGTTTCCGACAATGACTGCCAGTTAAAACAGAAGGGGCAGTGCTATTCTGCGGTGGTGAAAATCTGTTTAACGTCCTCCGGTCTGGAACAGACTCATTATGGGACACTAGTAGATATAAAGATGGTGGGAACGATCCTGGAGGCAACGCCCGGAGGCAGTAAAACACCAGCAAAGTCCCGAATGTTTAACAATACAGATTATTATGGATGGCTTGGCTAGACTTAAGTTATAGTGGATATGCCTTGCCCAGTGTACATCCCCACTCCCTTGGCCGAAAGGATTTGGGGACATCTAGCGTTGAGGAAGGTCCCCAAAGGACCAACCAGTCTCTTTGGCTGTAGCACTAAGAGTTAGTGCAAAGTGAATGTTCCCCAGTTTAGGAGTCACAGTCTTCCACTAAAGACTAAAGGGCCAGCCGCACGTCCACTAAAATCGCACGACTGTACGATACGATTCGATCACGTGGTCTCCAAGAACAAAATGTGATTCGCGCTTCGTGATCTCGAAGCGCGAATCACGTTTTGTGATCGAATCGCATCGTACAGTCGTGCGATTTTAGTGGACGTGTGGCTGGCCTTTAAGCCGTACCACGATAGTAGTAAATCTGTTTAACGTCCTCCGGTCTGGAACAGACACATATGGGACATTAGTAGATGTAAAGATGGTGGGAACGATACTGGAGGCAATGCCCGGAGGCAGTGCAACTCCAGGAAAGTCCCGAATTTTTAACGATACAGATGTATGAGAACCGTACCACGATGTTTCCGCTACTGTAGAAAACCCATACGTAACTTCTGAACGGAGAGGATTCATTTTATCAATATTTTCCTACAAAACAAAAAGATAAATAAACAGACGAATACATGATTCGACAAAATCTTCTTCCTACTTTTAATAACATTCCCGAATTCACGTATGTCATTGTTAGTGTCGTTGTTGTTGTTTTTACGGAATCTACAGCTGCTGTGTTATTACCACAAAGAAAAAGAAGTGTTGTTGGCCATCGTTCTCCGTTTGTTTGATCAATCTCATTCTCCCTGTTTCCACAAAA
>CM065695.1:12612574-12625074 GCA_017654935.2 Phymorhynchus buccinoides | reverse complement strand
CTCAGGACAGTTTGTCCCATCACTTTTCGATCATCGGTACATCACTGCTGTCACACGTGCCTGTGCCAGGTCGGGAGACGTTAAACGGACTTTCGTCAACCCCACCCGCTGGGTTGGAGTGGACAGGCAGTCATACAGCCGAGGAAGAAAACTGATACGATATGTATGAAGGAATGTTCCGCATGGATGACAAACGGGTGGACGAGTCATGGGGTCGTTCCGCTCGGCCGACCCCCAACCCACCCCCTGTCTTTAATTCCGCGTCCATAAACATAAATTTCTGACCAGCACCCCGAATCGGATACAGGTGGGTGGGCGACTGAGAGAAAAGAGATCTGACAGCACACAGAGAGATTTTGGGTTGTGGAGGGGACGGAGGCGGGGTGGGGGTGGCATGAAGAAAGAGGAGGGTGGGGGTAGAGAGAAGAGAGAGAGAGAGGGAGATTATTTTTTAAATTTCATAAACTTTATTACTGAAAGGTTAAACGTTTTCAGGGAAAGGCCTAGTACTAGTAGTAGTCTTCCAGTTACGGGTCTTGCTAGCACCAACAGGAGTACTGGAAACTAGAGTTGAGAACCGGTTCAAAAATCCGAACCGGTTTTAAACCGATTTTCCATCTTCGAACCGGTTTAACCGAACCGGTTTTTTAACCAGTACTCGCATCACTAGTTTACACCTATGCAAATACATATTTATTTGTCAGAATATTCACACACACTTACGCACGCGCACGCACACACACACACGCACACACACACACACAGGAGAGGGCAGGATGAAAAAAAGCTTTGTTAGCTTATTCTTTAACCCTCAATAAAGATGATTTTGACTTGACTCGACTTGACACACACACACACACACACAATAAAGAAACTTATGACACACTCACACTCAACTTAACACTCAGTCAAAGTCAAAGCCATAGACCACCACAAACTAGAAACAGCTACTCTTGGTTTACAAACACGCAGTCTGCGCTGAGAATCAGTATTGTTTTTCGAAAAGAATGCGTTATTCTAGGAAAAACTTACTTTCAGTTTGCAGTTAAAAAACCGGTTCACAGCAACTCGAACCGGTTCTTCGAACCGCGAAAGCTTAGCACCGGTTTTTCGGTTCAAACCGGTTTTTTCCCCCACCTCTACTGGAAACATAAGAGATCTGACAGCACACAGAGAGATTTTTGGGGTTGAAGGGCTGGATGGAAGGGAGGAGGGGTGGGGGTGTTGCATGAAGAAAGAGGAGGGTGGGGGGAGAGAGAAGGGAGAGAGGGAGATTTGTTTCTAAATTTCAGAAACTTTATTACTGAAAGGTTAAACGTTTTCAGGGAAATGCCTAGTAGTCTTCCAGTTACGGTTCTTGCTAGCACCAACAGGCGTAAGCTTACTGGAAACATAAGAGATCTGACAGCACACAGAGAGATGTTTTGGGGGTGAAGGGCTGGAGGGAAGGGAGGAGGGGTGGGGGTGAAGAAAGAGGAGGTTGGGGATAGAGAGAAGGGAGAGAGAGAGGGAGCATTTTTAATTTCAGAAACTTTATTACTGAAAGGTTAAACGTTTTCAGGGAAAGCCTTCCAGTTAGTACACAACAGGAGAACTGGAAACGTAAGAGATCTGACAGCACACAGAGAACCAGATTTGTTGGGGTGAAGGGCTGGATGGAAGGGAGGAGGGGTGGGGGTGTTGCATGAAGAAAGAGGAGGGTGGGGACTAGAGAGAGAACACACAGAGAGAGGGAGATTTGTTTCTAACTCAACTTTCAGAAACTCAAAGCCATATTACTGAAAGGTTAAACGTTTTCAGGGAAAGCCTTCCAGTTAGTACCAACAGGAGAACTGGAAACGTAAGAGATCTGACAGCACACAGAGAGATTTGTTGGGGTGAAGGGCTGGATGGAAGGGAGGAGGGGTGGGGGGTGGCATAAAGAAAGAGGAGGGTAGGGGTAGAGAGAAGGGAGAGAGAAGGAGATTTTTTAATGTCAGAAACTATATTAATGAAAGGTTACAGTTACGGTTCTTGCTAGCACCAACAGGCGTAAGCTTACTGGAAACATAAGAGATCTGACAGCACACAGAGAGATGTTTTGGGGGTGAAGGGCTGGAGGGAAGGGAGGAGGGGTGGGGGTGTGGCATGAAGAAAGAGGAGGTGGGGGAAGAGAGAAGGGAGAGAGAGGGATATTTTGTTTCTTCAGAAACTTTATTACTGAAAGGTTAAACGATTTCAGGGAAATGCCTAGTAGTCTTCCAGTTACGGTTCTTGCTAGCACCAACAGGCGTACTGGAAACACATTAATAAAATTAGTGCTAAAATATATAGACTATTCACACACTTATTGTTTTTAAAGACAGCTTCACGCGCGTCGCACAAGCACGGAAAGGCACGACAATATAAACCTAAATTTGAATAGAAAATCACATTGTATCTCAAGTTGATGTAATAGGAAGCTAAGACGAATGAAATAATATGTGAGATACGAAGAACGACAAGGGGAAAGAAAGAGGAGGGTTGGGGGGTTGGGGGGTGGGTGGGAGGGGGTTGTGTGGGGGGGTCAGGTACATGATGACCACCACTGGAATGAGAAACGATACAGGAAAAGAAAGCAAAGAAGAAAATAGACGACGACTGGATGGAGCAAGGGGGAGGGGGGGGGGGGACAAGGTAACACCAGAACCCCAACATGATAGCTGACACTGGAGGCTTAATAACACGTTTAGGCCACAATACGGGTACCCCGGGTACAACGTAATAACACTGACCACGGGTGGCTGGCCAATAATATATTATGGGGAATCACAGGGTTGGCAGGCGTGTTTAGTTGAAGCGAAGAATGTTTTCAATACGAGATGAACGCTCTAACCAAAATAGATACCCTGTAACGACTACTACGTTTGTATGCTGTGTTATGTGTGCTAGTCAAGGTTCAAGGTTCAAGGTTTTTTATTTCCAAAAAAAGCCCCTTGGGGGTACATGGAAAAACAAAAACAAAAAAAAGAAAGAGGAGGTGGGGGAAGAGAGAAGGGAGAGAGAGGGATATTTTGTTTCTTCAAAACAAAAATTTTCAGGGAAATGCCTATATAAACAATGAAAAAAGAAAAAGTAAAATAGAACAAACAATAAACGGACAAACAAACCTTTGACGACAACAACAACATACAAAAACAAACAAACGAAAATCAGAAAATATAGATCAATATCCAGTTTGACCAACTAAACCACGACATACCAAATTGTCATATCACACATCACTACAATCAAACCTTTTACATATCAGTTACACTGATGACAGTATGACCCCCACATGGTAGGCGATCGAACCATCATCATGAAATGCATTGAAATAGTGGCATAATAATATATAACCAAACAATATATTAGATGCCTCCTACAACTATGACTTTCGGATAGTAGAGGGAGAAACTGCTGTTCTAGAGAGATGGGCTGAAATACGTTCGTACTGAGACAGTCTTGCCCAGAGAGCATCCCCACTCTCTCTCGGCCAAGAGGAATATACAAGACAGCGTTGTACAGGGTTTCCACAATGCCGACTGATCTTCAAGGTTTCAGCACTAATCATATAGTAAAAATAGTAATAAAAAAAACAAAATAAGCTGTACAATGATTCCTATTACTGTAGAAAATATGTTATTGTATAGCTCTCACTGTCACTTTACTATCGGTCTCAAGTTAAGGCTAGCCGCCAGCCATTTTTAAGCAAAAAATGTCCATTAAACTTACCTGGTTAGATAATAAATTCATCTGCAATAGTGGGGATTCCTCTACGACATATTTAAAGGAAGGCCTATTCTTACCCAAAAAAAAAATGAAAATAGGCTCTTTGGATAACAGACCCTGGTTTGATGCCTTTTCGTGACATGCGGTGTTAAATCATTGTGATGCTGAAATGCGACATTGGCGGTGAAAGGGTTAAAGATCCACCAGATCACGTGTCAAAATCACGGGTTTCACGGGTTTTCCCTCTTATAACTGGAAAGAAATCTTGTTTTGACCAAGTCTGACTCCCATATATATGGCCCCAAATTCAAACAGACATATCAGTTTAAAGAGCAGCCTCAATTTGAATATGGGAAAATTTGTATGTGGGTCACAGGAACCCAGAAAAAAACAAGGGACTTAATCGTGGTGCGTCACTGGGTCTTTAACAAATGACACAAGCTACACCAACAAAGGATGCAATGCGTGGTATGGGCTTTTGAGAATAGAGAATAGTTTGTTGCTAATAATTATTACATTTTTATTTTCTGATGAAGACGGGACCAGACGTACGAGGTATTGGCTGCAACAAAGTATGAACAGTACGATGGACGATCTGGAACCAATATTTGACAGGCCAAAAATTGTCTGTATTGTTAAAAAATCAAATCGGGACCTTACTGGTGTTAATGTTGCACTGCCTCCGGGCATTGCCTCCAGTATCGTTCCCATCATCTTTACATCTACTAATGTCCCATATAATGTGTCGGTTCCAGACCGGAGGACGTTAAACAGATTTACTACTACGATCTGGAACCAAGACAGGAACAAACGTGTCCACGTTCTTTACAAGGGAGGACCTCTTCAACGCGTCTTCAATACAACCCACCCCAAAATTCACGCTCTGCTGATTTCTTCCCCTGGTGATAGATGACCTATCATATTTTCCCCTGTCCACCGTCCTTCAGTCAGCTCTCAGAAATACAACTACCTTTTTTTTGTCCGTCACCGAAGGTGAACGGACTTTGCGATGGGCTGGTTTGTATTTTTGTTTGTTTGTTTGTATTTTTTTTTTATTTTTTTTTTTTCTGTCTGTCCCAAGGATATCTCCCGAACCGCTTGACAGAATCGCGTCAAATTTTGTGTGAAGGTGTGCCTCCTTAATAGGAAGAGATCGGCGCAAACCATTTTGCCGTCTTTTTTTCTTTTTTTGTCGTTTACAATCTCAAATCCCGAAACCATTCAGAGCTGTCATCCATACAGGACAGCGTGCTGTATTCTTCATAACCAACGGACGCCTCGCGGTGTGACGGGGTCCGTGGAAGCGTGACGGAGCGTGAAGGACCTCCCGTCACAGTGAACCGGTTGGACCCTAACTGACTGGGTCAGTCTCGGGAACACTCACGAGGGTTCGGGTCAACCTGACCTTGGAGGGGACAATTTTTTGTTGTTGTTGGTGGTGGTGGGTTTCTTTATTTCCATATCATAATCTTTCCTTTACATCTTTTGAACCCGACTTTCTTTGGCTTTCTCACTTTGAATTTACGAGCAGGGTCCCACGTTTTCGATGGCAGTTATGTCCCACTATTCCGTTCTAATCATCTTGTTCGTGTCACTCTCCCCTTCTCTTTCAGCGAGCTTTCCCCACCCATTCATTTTCATTTTCTCAGTTTCCATTTAAGAGAAATATCTTGGATTGATTGCGATGAATTAATATTTATGGACGCCTAATGATTGTGAAAGTCTTTCAATACACAATTAACCCAGAACGCATTCTTTAAGATTTTGGCTTTCCAAGAAAGTTTGGTTTGATATAATATTAGTGTCTAATGTTTAAATGAATAGCATATAGTATTATATACTATTCATTCATTTAAACATTAGATAATATTATATCAAACCAAACTTTTTTGGAAAGCTGAAATCTTCAAGAATGCGTTCTGGGTTTGACGAATGTCCGAAACAAAATTACTTCGGATTACAGAAGCATGAGAATAAATGTATCCAAGGAGTGGCTTAAAACATGAATATATTGCAAATCCCCATACAAACAGAAGACATAGCACCTCTTTCTTATATTCTCTAGGATTTGTGTAGAGGATTTACACAAACGGCATTGTATATCTGGTCATATATTTTGGGCAAAAATTAGTCAAGTCAACTACTTCCGTTCGTAAAGACTAAAGGGAATGCCACACGTCAGCTAAAATCGCACAACTGTGCGATGCGATTCGATCACGTAATCTCGAAGCGCGAACCACATTTGTTCTTGGAGACCACGCGATCGAATCGTGTCGTACAGTCGTGCGATTTTAGCTGACGTGTGGCTGTCCCTTAAGGGACATACAAAAATGAGCAGTGCTTTCCAGACATTCCAGAAATCTCTTCTTTGCATTATTCTTAATCTCCATTCTGTTTCTGTTTAACCCTTTCACCGCCAGCCATATTTCAGCCAAAACTTTCCATTAAATTTACCTGGGTAGAGAACAAAATCCATCTGCAGTATTGGGGATTCTTCTGTGGCATATATACAATAAGGTCTATCCTTACTTCCCACAACTAAGGCAATAGGGTCTTCGGATAATAGACCCCAATTTGATGCCTTTTAGTGACATAGCTGTTAAATCACTGTGGTGCTAAAATGTGATTTCGGCGGTGAAAGGGTTAATCCAGGAGCATCACGTCATTCATGTTAATAGCACAGCTGTAATTTCCATATAAAAAAAGTATCATATTTTAAACCTTTTTTTCTATTTAACATCCACTCAATAATTAATGAATTAATTCAGACGATAGTGTCCTGGCTTAGTTTTACGTAATGCCTACTACCCAAATTATAAAAGATTCTTCTTTATGTCCCCCCCCCCCCCCCCCCCCCCCCCCCCCCCCTTAATAATAACGAACAAACGACAGAGGAGAAGGCAGACAGGTGACAGTTAATCACATCCTGAAATTATCAATAATTTCACGTGGAAAGGCCAGTCCGTGGAGATTGTTTTTTAGCCCCGACATGTCAGCATGGGAGGGACGACTTCCTCACCATGAATAATACAGGTCCACCAGACTGTCGGCCAGGCCACGCCAGTGAATCTGAACCTACCAAAGGACCCGTTCTCACACGAGACGAGAGAGAGAGGGAGGGAGAGAGAGAGAGAGGGGAGAGAGGGGGGAGAGAGAGAGAGAGAGATTGGGAGAGAGAGAGAGAGAGGAGGGAGAGAGATAGGGACAGAGCGAGAGAGACAGGGACACAGAGAGAGAGAGAGAGAGAGAGAGAGAGAGAGAGAGAGAGAGAGAGAGAGAGAGAGAGGGGGGGGGGGACAGACAGGCAGACAGACAGACAGACAAACACACGGAGAGAGATGAATATTAAACATTTTAAAATACATTGGCCTGTGGCCACAATATATAGAACAGGCGACCGGGATTGTGAGAAAGAGAGAGAGAGAGAGAGAGAGAGAGAGAGAGAGAGAGAGAGAGAGAGAGAGAGAGAGAGAGAGAGAGAGAGAGAGAGAGAGAGACTGACACAGAGAGAAAGAGAGAAAGAGAGACAGGCAGACAGACAGCTACACACAGAGAGAGATGAATATTAAACATGTTAATATACATTGGCCTGTGGAAATTATAGGACAATCGATCGGGGTTTTAAGAGAGAGAGAGAGAGAGAGAGAGAGAGAGAGAGAGAGAGAGAGAGAGAGAGAGAGAGAGAGAGAGAGAGAGAGAGAGAGAGAGAGAGAGACAGAGACAGAGACAGAGACAGAGACAGAGACAGAAACAAAACAAACACAGTTGCCTTTTTGCTGTTATTTCATTATGTTCTGTTCCAGTGTCATTACTTTTGGCAGCCAATATGGTGTAGCATATCTGTATACTTGAACGCCTTGTATGCCTATAAGCGTTAAGCTTGTGCTCATTTGCATTTGTTTATGTTGCTGCTATGTTGATTTTCAATTTTTAAAAAAATTCGTTTACACCAAACACAGAGACAGAGACAGAAAGAGAGGATGAAAAAGCTGTAGGAAAAAAACACCCGAATCCACCCGTGAAGAAATCCTGAAAAAGAGCGGTGGGGGGCAAAGGAGTGCTTGTGTATAGCCTCTCGTTCGTATTGGACTTAAAACATGCTCATATCACTCTTCCCTTTCAGAGGCTTTTTTCGCACTGACCGGCCCTTATCCTAACTCATTATAAAGACTTCGGCTTTAAACAGTAGTAGCGTGGGGACATACAGATATTATGGGATAGGAAGGGCGGATGGTGGTGGTGGTGGTGGTGGTGGGCTTTTTATGCTTTCCCTTTCTCTCCTTTCTATTCATTTATGGATTGTGATCGTCGGGAGGTTTTAAACTTTTTTTCTTTTCTTTTTTGCTGACCGTTCAAGCGGGTGGTCAGTTGTTGTGCCGGACAATACACAATGTAATAATTCCTCTTCTGTGTCTTGGAAAGTTGGCTTTGACGAACCCCCCCCCCCCCCCCACCCCCCCCCCCCCCCCTTTCTCTCTACCGCACTCCACACCATCCCACCCTCCCTAAACTTGAACAGATCAAAGAATCAATTTGTGTTGTTCAGGGTCCGGTTACCGAATGTTTTTTCCGAACCCTCAACCCCACCCCCAACTATCCTTCTAACAGTCCCCTTCTTCTTCTTCTTTTCTAATTCTTTCCCTCGGATTTCCACGCCCTCTCTCTCTCTCTCTTGTCTCTCTCTCTCTCTCTCTCTCTCTCTCTCTCTCTCTCTCTCTCTCTCTCTCTCTCTCCTCTCTCTCTCTCTCTCTCTCTCTCTCTCTCTCTCTCTCTCTCTCTCTCACTCACTCACTCACTCACTCACTCACTCACTCACTCACTCACTCACTCACTCACTCACTCTCTCTCTCTCTCTCTCTCTCTCTCTCTCTCTCTCTCTCACTCACTCACTCACTCACTCACTCACTCACTCACTCACTCACTCACTCACTCACTCACTCTCTCTCTCTCTCTCTCTCTCTCTCTCTCTCTCTCTCTCTCTCTCTCTCTCTCACCTCACTCACTCTCACACACAAACTCTCATTCACTCACTCACTCACTCACTCACTCTCTCTCTCTCTCTCTCTCTCTCACTCTCTCTCACTCCCTCTCTCTCTCTCTCTCTCTCTCTCTCTCTCTCTCTCTCTCTCTCTCTCTCTCTCTCTCTCTCTCCTCCCCCCCCCCTCTCTCTCTCTCTCTCTCTCTCTCTCTCTCTCTCTCTCTCTCTCTCTCTCTCTCTCTCTCTCTCTCTCTCTCTCTCTCTCTCTCTCTCTCTCTCTCTCTCTCTCTCTCTCTCTCTCTCTTATTGAATTTTGTTTTCCCACACCCAACCGTTTTGATTAATGCCCGTTTGACCAATATCAAAGATTCATATTTCTAAAGGAGACGTCCCCCCTTCAGTGGCCAGAGCGTGGTGGGCGATTTTTATTTATTTCTTTTCAATGCCACGACGAACGGTTTGACCCGATATAGAAAGAAAGAAAGAAAGAAAGAAAGAAAGCAAAAAAGAATGAAAGAAAGAAAGAAGGAAAGAAGGAAAGAAAAAAGAGAGAAAGAAACGTCTGCTGAAACGGGGACAATTAGTCGGTGGATTACCCCCCGTGGGGATACCGGGGGGTTGTATAATTAGTTCCCCCATCTTCTGGAAGTTCTGTGTTGTCCCATATGTGCCTTGCCGGGTCGAGAGGACGTAAAACTCAACATTTCATTGGAAGTTCTGTGCTTGTAGCGTCCTCTAATCTGTCTCTCTCTCTGACTCTGTGTTTTCCCTTTGCTTACTGTCATCTATCTTTCTGACTTACCGGTCCATTCTCCTGCCTTTTGTTTTTTTTCTTTTCAAGAAACACTTTCAAAAAGATTTCCTCCAGCCGAAGTCGGCCTTGCTGGGCCTAACTATTGTATAGTTAATTTATATAATATAACATATTTATTATAATTAACATATTAATATATTTCATAGCTAGGCGCATAACGGCAGCATGACGCATCTGCGCTCATAATTGACAGGAAACTGTCTGAGCGATCGAAGAAGCAGAAGACGAAGCAGCAGGTGGATTTGGGATTTGAACATTACGTCTTCCTTTTTGTGGGATTGGGATGTAATAGTTAGGCGCATAACGGCAGCATGACGCATCTGCGCTCATAATTGACAGGAAACTGTCTGAGCGATCGAAGAAGAGTATTTATTTCTCATTCTTTTGGTTCGTTGTTTCCTGCTGGGTTTTTTGTTGCGATGTTTTGGGATTATCTTTCAGCTAATTAAATACTCCGTGCGCAGTACAATAGCAGTGGCGGACCAAATGATTTGTAAGGGTGGAGGGGGGGGGGGGGTCCGCGGGGAGTCCAGGGAGCTGCATAGGTCCTGGGTTAAGGTGTAGTGGCCTTGTGGGGACCCCGGGAGCGACGCCCCCGGAAAATGGTGCAATTTAGTGATTATTAAAGCAAACATTTTGCCCTTTTCTTACTTCTTTTTACCCTTGTATACGGTGCATGCTTCGGGCAAACGGGGGTTTCCGGACCCCCCCCCCCCCTCAGATCCGCCCCTGAATAACGAGCAAAGTACAGAATGTATTCGTTGTAGTTTTTGTTTTTAACTTCAGCTAACAAAAACAAAAACAAAGAAAGTCCACTGACACTGTGACATACTTTAATGTTCTGTTATACGCTCTGTCATATTTTCGATCAAGGACGAATCCCCTTTTTGACGGTTTGATTTCTAGGAAACCAGAGCAAAGTGAGTGTTCCGATCCTTGAAAAGACTGTCTTTCTGGTGATCTCGACGTGTTTTGTTGCAAAAAACTCATCCGTCAGGGTGCCCCTTTAAAGCTGTAAAACCATGACTCGGAATCTCGCGTCTATACCATCAACACTTGTCGGTGACAAGGCTTGATTTAAGCGTTTTCTCGTCCACGCAACCAAAAAATAAATTATGATTGTGTTAACAGCCTCTCGAGATTTATCATTAAAGCTGCACTTCCTTTTTGCTGGGAAGAAAATTAGATAATATGGTGTGCAAAGAAAGAGGAAGTGGACGATTCAGATCGAATGCACTGAAACGGATGAGTGTAAGCGCGTGGTTTGTACACGGATGCATGCTTGTGTTTTTGCATGTGTGTATGCGTGCATGTTTGCGCGCGTGTATGTGTATATTATATAATTCTTATATTACGTAAGTGGGGCTCATGTACATTGCTGAGCAGCAGTAACATAGGGTAACCCTACCCCATAGTGGATTTTTTTGCTTCGCCAACTAACAACTATAATCGCCAGTAGCATTTCAGAAGTTGGGTACAGTTATAGCTTTGGGAAGTGGTCCAAAATTAGGCGTAGGTTTATATGTTTTAAACATTCAAAACACAAGGCAGAATAAGAACACGCTTCAACGCTTCAAACGCTTCAAAATGTTTTAATTGACATTGGCATAATAATACATCTTAATGTCACGGGGCCTCTCTTTTTTTCCGGAGCGCATACATTATATGATAACAAACAATAAGAATACAAACAAATAAATCAACTAAAGTGAAACTCATAACCATCATAGAAAACACGATACATAACTACCAATTTATCCGGGTCAAGAATTGTTTCTCGAACTACTCAAATAATAATGGTAGTAATCAAATAATGTAAAAAGGTACAACAACTAAACGAATAGCAACAGATCATCAAGCCAAATGACATTATAAGTATTCGTAACTATTCAACTGAAGAAGTTTTCTTTTTCGTAATGTGAAAGCTTCTGCTACAATTTTTGCAAATAACAATATTAATTCATCATCTTCCGAAGATAATACATAGCATATGCTCTTCTGCCACACCACATCCAAAGTAAACAGTCGGGATTTAGCTCTAATTCCATTATATGCTGTACTTTGAAATACAAAATACAGCAGAAGAACAGATATCAAGAGACGCACGAAACCACGTAAACCCACACACACAAACATTCAGAAATGGTTCCATGATGTCTCAGACGAATCAAGATAAGTATGGTGTAGTCATCTACCTTTCTTTTTTTTCTCTCTCTCTTCAGGGGCCCAGAACCTCTAATAATATGATTCCATATATCTTCATTATCAACGTAAACTGGTGCCGAGGTGTGAAGAAGACACGCCCGCTTCGGTAGACAGTTTGTTCTCCTCCCCCTTCTTCGTGCCAATAAAACATTTCCAGCGTTGGTGTGGCACCCGTTTAATTCTCTGGCATTCCTCAGTACCAGAGGCACCATCTCATCTCATCTCATCTCATCTGACCCACTATCACGTGCTTCTAATTTCACCTGAACCCACCTGCAACAGTCCTAATTAATAAGGTCAGTTTCTACTTTAACCCTTGTTTTCTGGTTTATGTTCCTTGACGATCTTGGAAAATGATTTATTTCGTTTAAATGTATTCATGTTAAGCATGAGTGCACAAAGAGTTACTACTAGGTACTAGGTACTTTATAATCACAGAGGCGGCTCTGTGGAAGAAAAAAAATGTGCATGCCATTTTTGTGTGACTGATGAGGAAGGAAAGGGTGGGGGCGGGTAAATTTTGACCAAATGACAACTTTCTCGTTGCCACTGGGTTTAGCGTGTGCTAAGTGCATGGGCACAACGGGACCTCGGTTTATTGTCTCATCCGAAAGACTCCACGTTCAGACCGTAAGGCCTAGTGCAAAGTGAGAGGGAAAATCCCCTGTACCCAGGTTCGAACTCGGGTTTACTTGACACGAGGTAACATAAGCAAACATTAATGAGTTTCAATAAACGATGCTAAATGGTTCTCCGCTGGCATTCGAAATTAAA
>CM065695.1:12590074-12602574 GCA_017654935.2 Phymorhynchus buccinoides | reverse complement strand
TTAAATACGCGTTGACAGTTGTTGACATCTCTTCAAGATATAAAGATGCTGAACCGTTAACTGATAAAAGTGCTACTTCAGTCTCTGTTGCTTTACAAGAAATCTATAGACGCGGTCCATTAACCTATCCTCGTTTAATTCAAGTTGATGAAGGAAAAGAATTTAAAGGACAATTCAATCAGCTACTGTTAAAACACAAAGTCGTTATTAAAAGAGGTATTCCTGGAAATCACAGATCACAAGCCTTAGTCGAAAACTTTAACAAACAATTAGCTGAACGACTTTTCTCTTACCAATATCACAGAGAACTCCTTGATTCAACTAAAAACACTGAATGGGTTAGAAGATTAAGTAGTGTTCTGCGAGTCATGAATAACGAAGAATCTAAGGTCATTGGACTCCGACCAGTAAAAGCAATACAGAAGAAAACAATTGACTCTTCGATAGACTTGCCAATTCAACATTCAATTACAAAACAACTAATACCATTTGGAGTAAAAGTTAGGTTTCTTTATGCACCAGGAGAAGCAGAAGGAGACACTCGCATAAGAGCAACTGATCCGATTTGGAGTATCGATCCGTACGAAATAAAAAGAATAATAGAAATGAATCCTCCTGTGTATTATTTAAGAGAAACTGATACGACAACACGACCAACACCAAAAAGAGCCTTTGTTAAAGAAGAATTACAGATAATTCCACCAGACACAGTTCCGATTTGATTAGACAAAAAAAAAAAAAAAAAGAGTTTTTAAATGGAGACTCAGAATAAAGAGATACTCAAGACAAAGAATTACGACATTTTATTGAAAAGATTAAGGAATGCGCAGAAAGAAATTGTTCTATCTCAGCTATTAATGGAAGACGATGAAATAGTCAGTAAATACTTGTTCGAAATTGAAAGCAAAATAATGAATACTTTATCAGAAATTTACAACAAGTTTAACCTTGAATTTGACCCAGTATAAAAAAGAAACCAAAAAATGGCCTTTTTTTTTGCCTTCACAAACATTTGTACTGACTAGGAAAATCTGTTTTTAACACTAGCTTACAAAACTTCTCTTTCCTCAGTTTTTGTTTAATCGACTTTTTTTCTTCTTTTGATTCAATCACATCATTTTCATCAAGACATTCTTCAAAGCTGTTTTTGTCTTTAGTAAAAAACAAAACAACCGTCTTTAACTGTTCTCTAAAGTCCTTTAAAACCGAATTATACTTCTGTGTTAAAATCCATACGCTAATTCCTGCATGCCGACCACTGAATGCTAGTTTTGCTAAACTATTTCTTTTTTTTGACTATGTCTCTTTCAGCTGAACAGTCATCAATGATAAACAAAGTTGGTGTTCCTTTAAACAGTTTATAAAAATACTCTAAACAATCGCTTAGTTTATCACTTGGATTGACTAAATAGATTTCGTCATCTGTCCAAATAAACTTTCTTTCTTTATAAGACTTGTTGAATTCTAATGTAGTACAAAAAATTACTATGTGTTCAAAGTGATTACGATAAACCGTTTGTATTAAATCTAAAGCGAATACACTTTTTCCGCAGCCTGTCATTCCACAAAATAAACCGCAATGAGGTTCTTTTGTAAGGAAATTTAAACTGTTCAAATCCATTATTTTAATACACAATATCTTTTAATCTGTTGTCTTCAATGTTCAGCTGAGCATCGCATAGTAAATATACATAAATATATATTTGCTTATTCTCTTCTGCTTCTTTATGGATTTGAATGTTTATTCCTCCTGATCCATCGCCAACTGTTCTTCCACTGCCATGTAGTTTGTTGTCTTCTGTTGTTCTAAGATCTAGCCACAAAGCATACTTCGAGGATAAATAATCTTCTAGTCTGACATCATGAAGATGGAGGTCTTTGCAAATTAAATCAGCCACAGGGTCTCTTTGCCGACCACCTCCACCCAACAGTTTTCGTATTTCATCAAAATGCTGATAAGGTAGAAGACCGCTTGCAAACAACTGATTCGGCTGTCCTTCAACCGTACATGTTAGTTTAGTTATTTTAGGATTATGAAACTTCTCACTTAATCTGTTAAAGGGTTTTTTGGACTCCTCAAACAGCAACAAAATCCCCTTCAATGACCTTGCTGATACATTCAAATCGATGTTCCAAATTGTGTCTGATTTGTTTTTAGGTATTTTACTATGATTTAAAATTCTGTTGTAGTATATTGCTAATCTTGTTTGGTATTGTTGGGAGATCAACCGAGCTAATTCTTGATGGCGTACAACATCAAACTCTAATGTGATGTCTGAAATACTATATTTTGCATCAGGATCTGTCGCTGATCTGATAACACGGCTGTAATCATTAAAAGTTAATTCATACATAAGCCTATCTTGTAAAGCGCCCTGATAATACGGGGAGTGCGTGTTTAATAGTTCGAAGTCAAGAGGTATATAAAATCGATTACCATAAACTTGTGCAACCAACTCATCTTGATTGCTATCTTTTTTGTCTTCCAGCATCAATTCTATGTTTTAAACCATTATCTCCCTGTATTCCTTGATAAGTTCGATCTTTTCTTTCATTTTGTGTGAGCCATAAATCGCAATAACTCAAAAAATATAGCAGGTGAAATGCGCCTAGAAATAAAAAAATCGAAAGTAATGGCTTTTCGTAAATTTATAGGTCAAGATTTATCCGATTTGTATGATCCTAATGACTATTTTTTAGATAGTGAAGGCCATTTATTTGCAGAGAATAAAGATGGAAAACTAGTCAAATTTACATACGATAAAAACCCCTTATTGTTTTTATCAATGGGGGGTCTTCGTAGTAGGTTTGGTGTTAGCGTGCTGAGACAACTTGGGATCAACCCAAACCTAAGCACACAAGCTGTTTCTAAACTTCAAAACGCGCTACAAGAACTACCTACTGATTCCCAACTTCAATCGATTCCTCTTATAGACTTAAGCGCAACTGCCGACCAGATAATAGAAATGGAAACTAGTTTTATAGCTTTAGATGATGAGGAAACCCATTTAAAAACATTGAATGACCCACCATTACCTATGAGAGATATAATGGCGCTCAATTCAACATTACAATCTATCAGGGGCGAGTTAACAAATAATACAGCAAAGCTAAGCGAACTTGACGCTCACATTGACAGAGAAAAAGAAAAGTTGGTTGAAGCTGATGACGGTAACCTTGGACAAGACATAAAAGATAGAATCCAAAAAAGACTGGATGATCTTCAACTAGAGAGAGCAGCAAGACTAGAAGTACTGTCAACTAACCGTGAACAATTACGAACACAAGTCAGCAGAATAAAAGAAACCATCCAAAGAATTTTACACGAAGATACAACGTTAGCAGAAAGAATAAAAACTTTATTTAAAGAGCAAGGTGTTACGATTGCTAGTGTTTTAACAGCTTTAGGTTTTGCAATCTCTACTTTAGTGTTTGCTTTAACAGGAGCAGGAGCAGGAACACCGCCACCATCTCCACCATCAAGCGATAAGAATTGGATTAAAAAACAACTGGATCATTTAAAGAATCTATTAAAAAAATTAGGAATAAAAGCTCTAGACGCTATACCAGGAATATTAGGTGGAATAATCAGTTGGCTTTTTTCTACAGCAAGCAAAGTAGTCGGTTTTATGGCTGAACATTTATGGATGCTATTAGTTCTAATTATCGGATTACTTTTTAGTAAAATAAAAATAAACTAGACCAGCCGCAGTTAAAAAAAGAACTAGTGCTGTCTTTTCGTTTTCATGATTATCAGTCGTTGGTTTATTTGTTGACGTTGGTTTTATTAAAGTTGGTAAGTTCGCTGTCATAGATTTTATTGGAATTGTTTGGCTTGATGGAGCAGCAACTTCAGAATTTAGATCATTGTTTTTACCGATTGCTTGGCCGTCTCCAGCTATAAGGATTTCGTTGTTATAGTTTTCAATTACTCCTATTTGAAGTCTGAGATCAGAGGGCAGCATGTATAATCCACTACCGACAGCAAAGTCTACTTTCGATCTTGCAAATCTCAAAACGTCCTGATATTTTTTAATACTTGTTGAAAGATCGACTGCAGAATTGATCGCATCTTCTAAATTGGCTAAATACTGTTTTTGCGCATCAATTCCAGTAGAAGGATTCATGATTTCAGATTTAACTTGCGCTTGCGATCCTAGCAAACACCACACGTAAGTACGAATAGAATCATTGATTCGTTCTATCCCAGCCTTTGTCAATCCTTTAGAAGTATCAAGAATAAAAGTAGTCCAAGCGTTTTTATATTTTTTTTTGTTGTTCTACAGATTCTAAATGATGGAGTGAACCCGAAGAAAAGGATGTGTAAGGAGGACTCCAACTGTATTCACATTCTTTGTGGTTTTTCCAATAAAGTGAACCCAATCCATAATTAAAATCTAACTTCTGTCTAAAGTGTCGTCTAAAGTTTACATGAAAATCAATATTATACTCATTACAAATCCGCTCAAATGCCTTCATGTTAATTCTGTTGTTGACTGGATTGAAAGTGGAATAATTCGGTAATGGTGCCTGCAGCTCAGACAAAATACGTCTGATTGTGTAATAGAAATGAAATCTGTAAACTGTTTTTACCATGACTCCAGGGTGATTTAAATGATCGGCGAATGAAACACCACACCCTGTTGTTGCACAAAACACAGCAAAGTTTAACTGGTTTTGATAAAACTGCATTGGATGACTAAACCATGCATTAGCGATGTTGTCTTTTTTGATGGGCGGGTTTAAATATTGATCTAACGGATTACTAACTTTAACTTGAAAGGTGTCATCCCCCACCGCAACAACTAAACTGTTAACATCTATAGTTTTAAGGTTATATGATCCGATTGCGTATTTAGCGTCTTTGTTATATTTAAAAGCATTCATTTATATATCCGCAATAAAAATGTTTATTTATATAACTGATCAAGACGAGCCAAT
This sequence comes from Phymorhynchus buccinoides, assembly GCA_017654935.2. Classification (NCBI taxonomy): domain Eukaryota; kingdom Metazoa; phylum Mollusca; class Gastropoda; order Neogastropoda; family Raphitomidae; genus Phymorhynchus; species Phymorhynchus buccinoides. The sequence goes on along the minus strand of CM065695.1, from coordinate 12,597,633 downwards.
ACTTTTACAACGCCCTATTGAAAATAACGGTTCTCTTAACGTTGCGCTCCATGAAATTTATTACAAAGTTAAATGGATTAACATAAGCGAATCCTTAAAAAATAATTGGATAAGAAAAATTGATAGCGAAGGGAAAATTGAACTAACTATACCTGACGGTTATTACGGTTTTTGTTCATTAAAAGAAATATTAAACGACATCGACATTACTTTAAAACTTAATGAGGGAAATTTAAAAGTGAAGATGATGTTTAGAGGCCAAAAAGGAGTAGTATTTGAATTTGCTAATGAATTGGCTAAACTATTAGGTTTTAGAGTACACAGGTTCCATGTCACTGATAATGCACTGGAAAGTAATGCATTTACGGCTGTAAAATCACTTAATCTTGGAATACATTCTTTATTATACTTTCATTTAGATATCCTGAGTACGGATAACAACTTATTTGATAACCAGCCGTCTACTGTGTTAAGAGTTCTTCCAACAGCAAAAGCAGCATACTGTGATTACGAAATTATTACGTTCACTAACTTACAGTTTAAAGAATTAATTTGTGGGGTTCACCATTCACTAAAAATAAGAATAACTGACGAAAAAGGAAAAGAAGTTCAGTGTGACGGCCTTAATGCTTTGTTAGAAATAAAATAATTTAGTTTAAAACTATGTCACGCGGACCAGATCAACCGGTTATGCTTGACCCTGTTAGATGCGCAACTTTAGAATTGAAGGACCTAGCAGACACAGAAGACTTTGATTTAAATGGGGAGATAGGAGCGCTGTATGGGTTTGAGTACACAAAAGACGGCTATTATAAACGAGCAGAAATAAGTGATAAAAAGGTTCCTAAACTAGAGCAACTGCGTAATGTAGTAGCTGACAATGTTGGCCAGTTTGAATATAAAGTTGTTAGGGAAAGGGATAACAAATGGCATTTAATTCCATTCATTGATTGGGAAATAAAGTTTGAATTTTTAAGCCCGTTTACATTCTTTGATAATAACAAATACTTTCGCAAATCATTTAACTCAGGGCCGTTACATGTCAGTCTGATTCCCCAAAACAACAGCAGAAGAGAAATAGCAATCAAACCTTATAAAAAGAGACAGTACATACTGCATAGAAAAAAGACAGTGACAAAAGATGCAGCCACGCAATTAGAGTTCATTCCTAAAATGGCTTTAGCAGACGAATTTACTATGATATTTGAACTTTCTGTTAGAGCAGACAACCCTGATTCCCTACCTGTTGGTGTTAGCGACAACCTAATGAAAGGGATTCTTATTTCTTGGCAAAACTTGGATGTTGAATCAGTGAGATGTACTATCGTTATTCAAAACCGCGGTGAAGAAATTAAGGCAGTGTCGACCAGCGATAAAGTTATATTGAGTGTTGATCCAAACAATCTCAAAGAATTAACGTACATTAATGTTACTAATTTAGATCTCATTGGGTTTTATTACACTGAAAGCATTTTGTCTGATGATCTTCTTAAAATGATAGCAAGTGCAAATTAAATGTTTAAATTTTTTTTTTTAAATATAAAAAGATGTCCGTTAAAGTTTATCCAAAAATACCAAAAGAAAATACTGACAAAGAAAAGACTGATGGTGGTGATGATCCTGAAATCAGAAAGTTCAGATTGTCTACCATTACAGAAATACAAAGAGAATTGGAAAAAGACCTCACTAACTATAACAGAACCAAACGAAGGTACTCTTGTTTGTTTAATTCAACAACATACTTAAATACTGGATTTAGTAGTCTAGGTGCAATAACAGCGGGGAGCTCAGTAGGATTGTTGGCGACTGGTGTTGGATCAGTAGTAGCTTTGCCGTTAGGTTGTGTGTCGTTGACGCTTGGGTTGTTTTCAATGACAACGACCGCTTTCAACAAAAAAATAAAAATAAAACTACAAAAGCATACAGCCATGGTTCAATTAATAATGGCAAAACTTAGTTCATTTCGATTGATTATCAGTAAAGCTTTGCAAGACTCTCAAATTTCGGATGAGGAGTTCAATAGACTCCAAGCAGACTACAACGACTACAAAATGCAAAAGTTTGAACTTCAGAAAAAATCAAGAGCAAGTTTTTCACAACCGCAAGACATAGAAGCGATAAAAAAAGAATGTGAAAAAAAAATAAACGACACATTAAAATCTGTTCTAGGGAAATAACAATAAGAACTCCAAAGGGTGCTTATTCAATTCAATATGATTACAAGTTTAGAAAGTCTACTGACTATGACACTTAGTTCTCCAGTGACCAATTGAATACGAAAACTCAGGTGATTTAAACACACGCTTTGTATTGTTTGAGTCGAGTGATTTTTTATTTACAACTGTTGTGTTTATTTCGTGTAATTTAGACTGTATTTTTATGTTGTCATGATAGAATGTTTTGTTGTCGAACAGTGCTTCTTTGTAGTTGTCGTGTGTCATGACCATTTGAACAACTGGTCTAGAAATTCCTTTTGCTTTTTTAATTACGCTAGTTTGGCTGGCAATTGAATACATCTTTGCTCTCAGACCAACGTACTCTTTGATTATAGTTCCATTCAGTTCATCCTTCATCTTGCCGATTACCTTTTTATTTACGGATGAATGTAATGGAGATTCACTTGGGTAGTCAGAGGTGTCATACCAGGAGTCAACACCTTTTGCTGAATCTGTTTCTAAATCTTTGTAGAAGTCTTCAGTCGGAATGTCTAGAATAAATGAGTCCGTGTCTGTGTAGAGTACTTTAGATCCTGGGTAGAGTGGTTTAAAGTAGTCGTATAAAAATTCTAACATCAATAGTTTGGACAGTTCAAGAACAGAAAACCCAATGAAGACTGGTTTATCTAGTTTTACTTTAAGTTTTTTCATCATGATACCGTAAAGGTTGTCATGGAATTTTTTGAAGTCTTGATAATTAGGTTTTGAAGTTAATTTGATTGCTTTGTTTTCTTGTGTTACTAATCTGACGTCTTTGCGTTTGTGCGGGTTTTCCATAGTCTTTCCAAAACAACTGTTATTCATTAGCTTAAAGAAGTCTTTTTCTGAGGCGTCAGTAGCTTGAGTTCTGAGATTAGTGTTCTTCATTATATATGGTTCCATAAACTTCCTCTGAGTGAACGAAATGATTCTATGAACTGCTGTTAGTCTTAATCCGTGACGTAAGTAGAATTGTAGGAGTCGATGATGGCAGACGTATTTTTTTTTGGAGTGTAGATTAGGGACAAGTTTAGGGAGGTCATTCCCCACTTGAAGTCTTTCAGCTGCTAACGGGTAGTCATTGTGCAGGTCATGGAGTTCATCCGGATAATCTAAGTCGACTTCTAGAATAAATCCTGTTTTGTAAGAATCTGATAATTTCAAAAGCCACTCTAAGAACTCCGTGATATTAAAATTAAAAGGAGCTGTAAACATTTTAAAGTTACGTAATGGAAGTGACTGGCACATCGCCCAACCATAGAGATTGTTTGCATCTAAATACATGATATAATTTGATGGTTTAGTAGGATCGTAGTCGTCTAAGTATTTGTTGTTGGCCTTGCAGTAACCGTGTGAAGCCATAGAGATTCCTCCGCGTAGTCCGTCTTCAATCATCTGAAGAGTTGGTAGATCGGAGAGTAAGTCAATCTGTATTTTGGTAAATCTTAAGAAAGCATCCCAACTCATACCAGGAGCAGTGATATAATTAGCAGGGTCTAGACTGTAATGTTTCATACACGTTTTTCTGTAGTTCTCGAATACATCTGCAAGCAAACAAACGTCAGCCATCAAGTAGGCGTCGTGGTAGTCTCCCATGGTCTGGCATTTTAACTTAATCCACGCTGACTGAGCATGGTTGTAGTCAGAGTCGCTTATATCTTTTCCTTTTAAACTAGAGTAGAATGCGCCTTTGGGAGGTAATTCAACTTCATCGAACCGCTCCCAACTACTCATGTACTCATAAGGGTATACTCCTTTTCGTACAAGTGTTGGATCAAAGTATTTTTCTGTTATAGGGCATTTGGATAGTGACTGACCTAAAGATTCTAATGAGCCCATCATATGTTGTAGTGAATCATAAAAGGATAATTGACCTAATGTAAATGTCATGTACTTTTCTGAAGACTGAGCTATACAACTGACGGTTCTAAATTCATCAGTAACTGCTTGTAGAATTAAATGAGAGTCATATCCACGTAGATTGTGAAAGAATATAGGCAGTTTCCAATTCCTCGGTTCAAACTTTAACTGGAGATTACAGGAGTTGTGTGCTGCTCCTCTGAATTTTCCACTAATGTGATCATGGTCTCGTACTTTATGGTTGTCTGGACAGTCAGGGGATTCCTCTTCCACAAACCCTTTTCTGCAAATCCAACATTCAGTAGCTGATTCGAATTGAATTAAATCTTCAGGCGTCATGATTAAATCTAATAAATTTAGTTGGTTAGATAGTTCATTTCGTAGTTTCATCATTCTCATTAAAAAGATTTTTGCAGCATCGGGTCCTCTATAAAGTTCAGGTTCAAAATGTATCCCATCTGATCTAAGAACAATAAATGCGAATGAACAGATTTGATGATTATTCAATAAAACAGTTTTAGGAAGATTTTTAGGAGCTGGTCCTTGATAGGGTACAATGATTGACTCGAAGTCAGCATAAACAACATAAGGACTTAATTGCAGTTTCTTCCAGTTTTTAAAGAACACCTTACTTCCTTCTTTCGGAGTAATAAGTTCAGTATTACAGTCAATGGATGAATTACAATGTTTTCTATGTTCAACTGCTGCATAAATACTTGGCATTCTCTGTAAACATCTTCGACAGAATTCTTGTTTATGCCCATCTTTTGAAGTAAACTGAATAAGTCTGCTCATTGTACGAATTAATGTATAATGGTAATGTGTTTTTGTTTCATCTGTTAGTAAGAGTAGATCAACATGATTTTTATCGGGATCATTACTAAATGGGGGAGTGTTCTTTGAAACACGGATTGGTTTAAGGTTTTCTTCTGATGACCATGTGTAGACGTTAACTGATATAGGTTTGTTTTGTTCTTCAAACTGATCAATGTTATCTACACTAACAGGGAAGTCAATTCCATTAAAGTTTAATTCATTTATGTAAGCTTGATAATTTGTTACTCTTTCTGCGTTCTTTTTGACATAATGGAGTTTAGCTAAAACGCACCACATAAAACATTTGTTATCTGTATTCTTAATGTTTAATACTGCACGTTTTAAAACAAGTTCTTTAGGTAAAGGAATAAATGAGTTTCCTACGATGGGGGCATATTTACTCTCCCTTAATTTAATTTCTAATACTCCTCCTTCTGACCAACCAGATCCTCTTAGTTTTGCCTCTTCTGATGCGTTAATGAACTGGGTGATTAAATTGTCTGCCCAGGTTTCTGTAAAATCATTATAAGTCAGAATGACTTGCTGTTTAGTAGAGACCCATACTTGAAGCTGCTCACCTTGGATTGTTTTATAATCTACGTACACTGTTAACATTACTTTAACTGGTGGTTCTATAGCTAGTTTTTTAGGTATTTGCGAAATAGCATGTTTTACACTTTCTAGTACATTTTTTGGATCAATAACTTCTAAATCCGTTTCTTTAAAAACTTTGTCTAAGTGCTCAATTATTTCATCAAGTGCCATTGTCATGTTGAGTTCCTTTTTCTAACTCAAATTATTTTGTTTAATTAAAAATAATTAATTTTATTTTTCCTAAAAGTAGTGTTTTTTCTTCCGAATTGACAGAATAAGGGGGTGACGGATTTTTACTTTTTTCACCCCTTAAAGTAGCGTTTTTGTATCTAAAAAGGGGTTTTAAAAAGTCTGATTTTTTGCTTTTTTTATGCCTTAAAGTTGCGAATTCGTGTCTAAAAGGGGTTAAAAATAGTCTTGAGCCAGAATTGGTATTCTTCTGTTCTCTGTACTCCTATTTCAAGGTACAAATAACATTACTGGTATCCCTTGTCAAGGGAGTTGTTGTGTTTGTATCACCCGCGGAGCTTACGGAGCGAAGGTGATACTGTTTTTGTTGTGTGTGTGTGTGTGTGTGTGTGTGTGTGTGTGTGTGTGTGTGTGTGTGTGTGTGTGTGTGTGTGTGTGTGTGTGTGTGTGTGTGTGTGTGTGTGTGTGTGTGTGTGTGTGTGTGTGTGTGTGTGTATGTGATGCATGTATGTGGGTTTGTTAACAGCATATAACCATGAAGGAATGAAGATAGAAAGATGAAACTTAATGTGCATGTAGGCTAGGTACTGTCGATGTGCCTTTTGGTGTCAAGGTCAAGGTCAAGGTCGTGACCTTGACGTATGACCTTGAAAACTGAACATTGTTTTTTAGCCATATCTCGGGCACCATTCAACATATGATGTTGACACTTGGTATGAAGGTGGTTTGGCTCATGCTCCTTCCGAATATTCTTGACAATCAAGGTCACAATCAAGGTCAAGGAGATCGCTGGACCCTGAAAATCGGGGGGTCGGAAAAAAGGAGTTCCCAAGATAACAGCATATCACCAGGAAGGAATAAGGATAGGAAGATGAAACTTGATGTGCATGTAGGCTAGGTACTGTAGATGTGCCTTTTGGTGTCACGATCAAGGTCATGACCTTGACGTATGACCTTGAAAACTCAAAAAACATGCTTAGCCATATCTCAGGCACCAGTCTACATAGGATGTTGAAACTTGGTATGAAGGTGGTTTGGCTTATGCTCCTTCCGAATATTGTTGACCAATCAAGGTCAAGGTCAAGGTCAAGGAGATCGCTGGACCCTGAAAATCGGGGGGTCGGAAAACAAGCGTAACTCCGCGGGTGATTCTCAAATGCTACATTCGATAACTTTTCAATCTAGTTTATTCTAGGGTCATTGTTTGTTTGTGTTGAAAACCTTCCTGTAGCCTATTGCTGTGGACATACTGGGAAATTAAATATTGTACACACACAACAAGCTGTTAGATGTCCCATGTTCACTATATTACCTACTTGGGTTTAAATCCATCTGTTCACTTTGAAATAATCAGTCTTTACAGTATTCAACATTTTGTCACTGAAAATACGTTGATATAGCTTGTCATTCTGAGAATCTCACATCGTGTGCATCAACAGCAGTATTCTACATCTGTATTGTCACTAATTCTGGACATTCCTGGTGTTGCACTGCCTCCGGGCATTGCCTCAAGGATCGTTCCCACCATCTTTATATCTACTAATGACCCATATATGTGTCTGCTCCAGACCGGAGGACGTTAAGCAGAGTTTCATTCGTGCAGCAACTGCAAGGTCTAGGGAACCATTGTACCAAGTTTCATCACAATCGGTTGAGTGGTTTTGGGCGCTACGAACTGGAACACATTTCGGTCACACACACGCGCGCGCGCGCGCACGCACACACACGCGCACACGCACACGCACACACACGCACACGCACACGCACACGCACACACGCACACACACACACACACACACACACACACACACATACAGACGGACAGCAGGAAACGCACAGCCCTCCGACTCCCCATCGTAACGTACTCCCCTTCTCATACAACTAATAGTGCAAAAAACGATCCTC
>CM065695.1:12580074-12585074 GCA_017654935.2 Phymorhynchus buccinoides | reverse complement strand
CCATTGTGGTGTGTTTTATTTGTAATCCTGATCGCTTCTCGGCCTTTTGGCTAAGACAGTGAGTCAGGAACATCAATTTTTCTTTATACCCTGGTTGGTTTGTTCAGCCCGTCGTACATGGCGAAAGCCGATACGCGACGTTAAACTGAACTTCCATCGAACGGGTTAAAAGTATCTCCCTTACAAGACCCCTCCCTATTGAGACCTCATTTTTGGTGATTTTTGAAGGTCTTATAAGAGAGATAATGTTAATACTCACAAAGAAGGGCAATGTCTCAGACAAGTAGGTCTTATATGGGAGGGAGTCTTATAATGGGAGGTCCTATAAGGGTGGTTCCACTGTAGTTAGCTCGGGTGTTGTGCTTGTTTTGCTCGGATGACTGGCTGGTATGTTGGTTATTAGTTGAGTTTGGCAGTGGGTGGATGCCTCGTTCCTCCATACGGGGAGCTGGACGAACCCCCCCCCCCCCCCCTCCACGAGTCTCTCCCCGTGGGGATACCGGGGGAGGGGGGGGGGGTGTTTCGTAAAAGAGTTCCCCCACCTTCTGGAAGTTCTGTGCTTGTAACTCTGATAAGTCTGCCTGTTCCTTTGTTTTCTATTGTCTACTATCTTTTTGACTTACTGACCCATTTTCCTGCCTTTTCTTTTTTTTAAAACCTTCAACATAATTTGTCTTCTTTGATCACCTCTGAAATCAGAATGTGTCGGCTGTACGCAGCGGGGAGACCAGTGAAAACTGAAAACCTGACACATACGCACCTCAACCATTATTGCCATATGGCCTAGGAACGCAGAAGAAGAAGAAGAGTTGGCAGGATGGTGGCTGAGATAGGTTTTCTGTTGGTGGTAGTCTGTTCTTCGGTGGTTTAGTAAATCATATCTAGATAATGCCTAGAGCTTCGCGCTTGTTTGGGGTTTTCCCCACGATCTAACGGTAAAGATGGATACTTTAAAAAAAAATATCAACAGTTTATTTAAGCCCAATGGCATAACCTGCACGTGAATTATGTAAAGTAGAGGTGAAAGGGCCTGTAATTCAGCAGGATCGATCAAACACGATCAAAACTTTGGCATTTAAAACATTCAAACACGAATTATAGGCATCTAGCTGCAGTCCCCACCCTTTTTTTGTTGTCTCCTCATTAGTCCTTTATTTCATGCCCGAATTGCACTGCTTCTTGAATGTTTTTTGTTCCGGGGGAGCATGCCCCCGGACCCCCCTAGGGGTCTTGGTGCTTCGCACCTTCGATGAACTAGCCCCCACCCCTTAAACACTTAGGTCCGGTCCTGCCAAGTTCTTAAAAGCCAGCTCCCATCCTCTCAAGCCACCAACGAGGCACCGTTTTGGTGGCGGGGGGCGGGTGTTTCGCATTGAACACTGTCATAAGCGAGTGGCTTTAAACACGAGCATAACAGCGCGGCACGTGCCGCTCGCTGTACCTCTCGTCAGCTTACCGTCATACACTAACACAAAAGCTAATTACGTCACCAACGTTTTTAACGGGCTCCGCTGATGTATGATAATGAACACGCCGACGATCGAAGAAAGCAATTCGCGCGGAAGGAGACAGCAAGGAAGAACCTCCTTTCGCCATAATAAAGCGGTTGAGTAAAAACGTCACCCTACCCCCTACCCCAGCGGATGTTACCGCCTGCTTTATGATAATAGTTTTCCTGGGGCCGGTCCACATTTTTTTTTCAATTTTAATTTTCCCCTCTCACCTTGTCGATGTGCTGCGATCCATAATCAGTTTTATATGCTGATGCAGAGAGAGAGAGAGAGAGAGAGAGAGAGAGAGAGAGAGAGAGAGAGAGAGGGGGAAGGGGGTTTCTTTTCTTTATTACTATCGTCCAACCTAAGTCGTCCATTTAAAAAAAAAATTCAGTTCTGAAAGAAGAAAACGAAAACGACTTAAACAGCAGACGTTTAACCCCTCGACTGCCACGAACGTATTTCGTACTGACCTGATGGCATCACTGATGATGTCATCAGATGAAGAGGAATAACCCTGATATGCTGGCTTTTGCTCTTGCGTTATCAAGAGAGTAATATCCCCAGACCATTTTCTCAGAGTGGCTCTATCAGTTGTCTTTTTCAGGTCATGATTTACCCAATGATTTTTTTTTCTTCTTTAATTGTCTCTGGCAGTCAAGGGGTTAAGGTGAAATGAAGTTTATGATTCTTGCTGCACGTTTGACAGGACAATAAAAGAAAAATCACCCACCGTTAACCCTTTCACCGCCAATGTCGCATTTATGCACCACAATGGCTAAACACCCATGTCACTAAAAGGCATCAAATCTGGGCCTGTTATCCAAAGACCCTATTTTCTTGAATTTGGGAGGTAAAAGGAAAGGACTAATGTTATACATGTCACAGAGGAATTCCCAGTATTGCAGTTCATCTTTTCTCTCTACCCAGCTAAGTTGAAAGGTATTTGGGGGCTGAAAAATGGCTGGCGGTGAAAGGGTTAATATGTATCGCAAGTCATCTTTTACGGCATACAATTATAGTTGGTGGACGCAAAAAAAAAAAGAACAAAAAAAAAGAGGGGAGACTACTGTCGTTGTTTGTTGAGAGTTCTCCCCCCCCCCCCCCCCCCCCCCCCCCCCCCCCCCCCCCCCCCCCCCCCCCCCCACTTAAAAACTGATCAAAGAAATTCTAGTTCGTTAAAACCCCATCTGGTTATAACGGTTGTTGGGAGGCCGGTTATGACTTCTATGACGATCGTTACTGATCATTGTAAAGACTTGAGGAATGAGTGTAATTGGTGCGGAGCTTGTTCGCTCTTTATTCGGGGGGACGAGGATCAAAGACAGCGACATGTGCAGCCATCATAAAAGAGAGGAAAAACATCACGAGGGGGAGAAAGAGTAGCGGTAATAATGCTGACGTTGGTGGCTGTGGCAATGGAAGATGCAGCAGCAGCTGTAAAAATCTCCCCCCCCCCCCCCAACATTTAACATCTGTAACATTGTAACGTTATATCACTGGCAGTTGCGTTTAAAAGTAGTTGCAAGACGTAGTCTATCCAGCGTGTATTGATATAATTGCATTATATTAATATAATAATAATAATATAATAATAATAATAATAGTACATTTATATAGCGCTTTACTTCAGATGAGCCCAAAGCGCTTTACAATCAATTATTCATCAACAGACAACAAAAACAACATTCAAGAGTGACACCAACCAGCAACAGCGCATATACAAAGCAACTCTCTCTCTCTCTCTCTCTCTCTCTCTCTCTCTCTCTCTCTCTCTCTCTCTCTCTCTCTCTCTCTCTCTCTCTCTCTCTCTCTCTCTCTCTCTCTCTAACACACACACACACACACACACACACACACACACACACACACACACACATACACGCACGCACACGCACACGCACACGCACGCACACACACACACACACACACACATAAGCACACACAATTATTGACGCCAGCTCGATCAAACCCCATTCAGTAAGCCACAGCAACCGAGCCGCATGGACTGACCACATACACCAACACACATACACAAACACCCTCACACACAACGTACGCACGCACACAGACACATGCGTGCACACACAACCCACAAAAACCAAAACACACACAAGCACACATGTATGTATGCACACATTCATGCTCACACACACACACACACAACACACACACACACACACACACACACACACACACACACACACACACACACACACACACACACACACACACACACACACCACAAAACACAGCACAAACCTCTTATTCAATCTTCCCTCACGTGCACACAACGATAGACAACTGATCAAATATTTAGGGCGCAGCAGGAAAAAGATGGGTTTTTAGAGAGGTTTTGAATGAGGAGACTGAGTTGGAGTGTCGGAGAGGAGAAGGCAGAGAATTCCAAAGAGATGGTGCTTGACAAGAAAATAACGTTGGCCAGCAGATTTGAGACGGATGGAGGGAATGGAAAGGAGACGAGAATCAGAAGACGAACGTAGTTGGCGAGCTGGGACATATAGATGAAGAAGAGCAGAGAGATACAGGGGAGCTTGATCATTCAGTGACTTGAAGGTAAGGAGGAGAATTTTGTAGTCAATACGTGATTGAACTGGGAGCCAATATAGGGAACGAAGAACCGGAGTGATGTGATCGTACCTAGGGGAGCGAGAAATGAGATGATCAGCATTATTCTGGACCCGTTGGAGCTTAGAGATGAGAATTGATGGACAATGTGACCCAGCACCACGAAAGGGACATTACGTATCTGCGACATGCATGCATTTGGAAACATCAGACAAATCTATATCTAATGATACAAGAACCATTCTTGCATCTTATTCCGTTCCAGAGTTATGAGCATTTAAAATTAGTAGGGTGAGCGTCAGCAATTTTGAGAAAACAGTCTAAAGTCTAGTCCAGCTGAAGAACATGCATCAACATACTGGTTTTAAAGCGCTTATAAAACCATTTAGAGACAATACTAAAGATTGTACTTTATCAATATGAAAGATAAGATGTTAGAGAATCCGAAAATGCCCATAACTCAAAATTGACCCCCAACAAATATATTTTTGACTTTGCAAGCCTGTTGTAAGAAACTAACCCTGCGACTTAATGTCCCTTTCGTGGTGCTGGGTCACATATTGTTTTTGAATTATTCAAGTAATCGTAGTCGCACTAGGATAATGAAACATACCAGTTAAGGGTAAACCTGGTAAAGACCATAAAGACAAGTGCTAACTACTAGGTTTGGAAATAGAAACACATTTGTGAACACAAATTTCAGACAGTTGCTAAAGAAAATTGCCATCGAACATTGTGTCAGAGTTCAATAGATATATCAGGTACCAGAACCATCAGTAGCAGTATAAAAAGTACAAAATTAATAATACGATCTGACTTTCATTATCGCATGTACATTACGGAGGCACGCCTAATTGTTCTGTATGCATAAACGTTATTTATATGCATCGAGTCATTGGCGGGAAATCGACAGGAATC
>CM065695.1:12565074-12570074 GCA_017654935.2 Phymorhynchus buccinoides | reverse complement strand
CAACAAATTAGCTGAAAAGGTTCATAAAATACAGCTTAATGTTTGGTAAGAAAGGCAAGTGTGACAATGCGGGGAGAGCTGAGAAATGTAGGGGGGGGGGGGGGGGGGGGCACATCTTGACCTTTACCGTGAGGACATGAATTATGATAACAGACTTTTGTATCTTAATACATTATATTCCCTTATTGAACCCTATCAAAAATATGTAAGGGTCTTGTTGATTTATCATGGAATAGCCTTTTTCAATCACCCCAATATGATATGACTAGAAATTATTATGGTAAAGTCTTTACTAAGCGATGTAACACTAAAACTAGAAAAAACAAATGTTTTACTAACCGAATTGCTAACATTTGGAATGAGTTACCAGTTGATCTGAAATGTGCACCAAACATTAATACATTAAAAAATCGTCTTGCCGATTCTTCAAATTTGGTTAATATAATTATTTAGAAACATTGATCATTAGATTATAGGAAAATTAAACCGTATACACCTTGACCGAAAACAACTTGTAATTGGTTATACGATGGGACCTGTTAGAAAGCTTCACGGCTTGTTTGGTCCCTAACTACTACTACTACTACTACTACTACTACTACTACTACTACTACTACTACTACTACTACTACTACTAATAATAATAATAATAATAATAATAATAATGTCCATTGTATCCCTACTGTCCGCACCAAAGCCTTTGGCCAACGCTCTTTCGCCTATCAAGCCCCTGTCACCTGGAATCAATTGCCCCACTCTCTCAGACACTCGCCTTCTCTGACCACATTCAAACACCATCTGAAAACCCATATATTTCCAAATTAGCAACTGATCTTTCCCGTCATGACATGGCTTTTGCGCGCGCGCGTGTGTGTGTGCGCGAGTGTGTGTGTGTGTGTGTGTGTGTGTGTGTGTGTGTGTGTGTGTGTGTGTGTGTGGGGGGGGGGGGGGGGGGGGGGGGCGTGTATTGTGTGCTCACGTATGCTTGTCTTATTGTAAACGCCCAGGGCATTCATTTGATTAGGCGTATAAATGCTCATACTACTACTACTACTACTACTACTACTACTACTACTACTACTACTACTACTACTACTAATATGCTATTTTTGTTGTTGCTCCTACTCGGAGTCAAAGAAAAAAGACAACAAAAGAATAAGAATAAGAACAAACTACCTTGGGAATAGTTCAATCAGCTACTGCTGATGTTTGTCAACCCAGTGGAAGGGGCGTAGTGGCTGTTGTCTTCTGAGTTGATATCATCAGTGGAGTTAAGAAGGTTGGGGCTGTGCCGGTCGGGGTTTGTCCCTGGGGGCCGCTACGGTAGCCGGATTGGCCTGACTGGAGCCATGAAACGCTGGGGATATTCTCTATATTTTTAGTTCATTTATTTTCAGTTGCTCCTTTCATTTTGTTTTATTTTTTCTTCCTGCTACTCCACAACCACGCTGCATAGTTATCCAGTTGGATAGCTCAGCGTTACGAGTCAGATTCAGATTCAGAGTTGTGAGTTCTGTTCAGCAGACTGTTGTGAGGAGGGCGTGAACTCGGGAAATCCGTGAACTCACAATTCCACTGATGATACTAAACGACAACAGCCACCCCTTCTGCAGCCAGTCACTCTGGATTGACAAAATACGGTATCATGGTTTGTTTCTGTTTTGTTTGTTTTCTCTTATATTCTTGATTGTCTACTTTTGTTTTTGTTTTATTGAAATTTCCTTGATCTGCGAGACGTTCTGTTTAAAGTTGCCAGTTTTACAATAACGGATGTTATTACGTTTTCCATAAGTGTGTTCTTGAACGTTTTAATGGCGCATAACGGCAGCTTGACGCATCTGCGCTCATAATTGACAGGAAAATGTCTGAGCGATCGAAGAAGAGGAACGTTTTAATGATTTTAATATTGTGTTTTTCGCTACGTTGCTGCACCTATGAATGTTGCTGTTTCGAGATAATGAAATATACTTGATTTGACTTGACAAACCTAAAGGGTGAAAGGATGGGGGTGGAGGTGGGGGGCAGGAAGGGGTTGAATCGGAAGTACGTAACTAAAAATGTAAGACAAGTAAGTAATTTATTGCGCGTTAAGTGTTTTATTTAGCGTTTTATCTTATTTGAGCTAAAAGCACGTGCGAAAGGGCGCGCGCTCGCGCACGCACGCACGCACGCACGCACGCACGCACACGCACACACACGCACACACACACACACACTCACACACACGCACACAAACACACACACACACACACACACACACACACACACACACACACACACACACACACACACACACACACACATTGATATCAAGCAGTCAGGAAAACGTCTTGACTGCATTGATTCTGGCAGAGACAAGAATGAAATTTAAATTTAGAGAGCTATGTTTGGTTAAATCTCTCTCTCTCTCTCTCTCTCTCTCTCTCTCTCTCTCTCTCTCTCTCTCTCTCTCTCTCTCTCTCTCTCTCTCTCTCTCTCTCTCTCTCTCTCTCTATATATATGCCTATATATCTCACACGCACACGCACACGCACACGCACACACACACATTGATATCAAGCAGTCAGGAAAACGTCTTGACTGCATTGATTCTGGCAGAGACAAGAATGAAATTTATTGTTAAACTTAGTGAGATATGTTTAGTTAACTCTCTCTCTCTCTCTCTCTCTCTCTCTCTCTCTCTCTCTCTCTCTCTCTCTCTCTCTCTATCTCTCTCTCTCTCTCCCTCTCTGTTTAAATGTGTGTTATTACTTTTTTGTACAAACAAAAGTATTGTAGGAAAAGTGGCTGTGCTTATCTTTAAAGCTTTGAAAGTTAGACAAGATTTACGTACTGTTTTGTAATGTCAAGTTAATAATGTAATGTCAATTTGTTGTTGTTGTCACACTCACTCCATTGTATGGGCATGGCCTAACAATTAAAAATGTCCTGACTCCTGACTCACTCTCTCTCTCTCTCTCTCTCTCTCTCTCTCTCTCTCTCTCTCTCTCTCTCTCTCTCTCTCTCTCACACACACACACACACACACACACACACACACACACACACACACACACACACACACACACACACACACACACACAGCGAGAGACCATCAAAACAACATGAAAAACACGTTAAATGTTAGAATTGACTCCTATAAAGGTCACGATCTCAATTTTGCTGTGAGATGCGGCAGACAAAGCCCGATTGTGTTACCAAATCACCGACAAGCAGAAACAGTGGCATACAGAACACGTCATTGCGAAATAAAATCATACAGCATGAAGCTAAATTCGGGTATTGATCCATAATAATACATTTCATGACAGAGAAAAGCATACACGGAACTACGCTTTTTTGGTGTACATATATAGGGCCTTCATAATCTCTCTCTCTCTCTCTCTCTCTCTCTCTCTCTCTCTCTCTCTCTCTCTCTCTCTTGAATCCTGTATCCATATGTATCAAATGCGCGAGACTGTTTGATTAATTGTTTGTATATATTTGTGCATGTGCATGTACATTGAAATCAATGATAATTATATTGTATTAGTCCACTTTTTTGCAACCATCCCCAGTGACATGGGCCAATGGCCTATTCATTAAAATCGTTCAGTGTTCAGTGTTCTCTCTCTCTCTCTCTCTCTCTCTCTCTCTCTCTCTCTCTCTCTCTCTTTGTTTGTCTCTCTCTCTCTCTCTCTCTCTCTCTCTCTCTCTCTCTCTCTCTCTCTCTCTCTCTCTCTCTCTCTCTCTCTCTCTTAATTTCTGCCTCTCGCAAGCAGGCCCAGTTGGGTGTACAGCTCACAAGTAAAAATATATAATACACAACAATTGCGCGTGCGCACGCGCACGCGCACGCACACGCACACGCACACACATACACACGCGCGCGCGCAGAGAGAGAGAGAGAGAGAGAGAGAGAGAGAGAGAGAGAGAGAGAGAGAGAGAGTGAGAGAGAGAGAGAGAGAGAGAGAGACACACACACACGTACCTTATCCATTATGGCCATATAACATGGGAACGCAGAAGACGAAGGAGATCAAAATAGTTGTGTTGACACTGAAAACAATGGAGATATTGGCCGTGCCTTAATTAAACAGCCGCCAAACATTTAATCATAATTATGAGGGGGGGGGGGGGGGGGGGAGGGGGAGGGGCGGGAAAAACCACTTCGAACTTACACTGGATTATCTTCTTCTTTTTTTCTTTTTTTTGGGGGGTTGTCGCATGAAAATAGGTAGCTCGTAAAAATAAGTAGACAGGGGTTATCAATCAAAATATTTGGCAGGTCTCAATATATTGATAATACGAACAGACGCCAACAAATGACAAACACATAACTTACTTGGTTTAAACGGTTTTTTATTCAACTATGTCAAATTATAAACAATAACGAGGTAACTGGGTAACAACAAGCATATAGCTTATAACGTACCCGTACACAATACATTACATATAATTCAAATGACGGAAGGTGTGTTCTCACCAATTAGAAAATATGATTTCAATATTTAGAAACATTATTCACAAACTAACAAACAAAGTGAACAAAATAGAAAAACCAGAAAAGAAATGTCACATTTTGGAAAAATCACCACACAAAAAACAGAAAAGAAAGGAAACATAACTTACTTGCTTTGTCGTTGGATATATCGATAATAAGTTAGAAGATAACCACTCCCAATGTCAGGAAGAAAACTCCACGCAAAATTGTCAGAGATAGGCCTACTTCAAGAAAACACAAACACAGAATAACACAGATCACAATCACATAGCTTTCACCATTTATAAACTGTCGTCTGCTACTTTTAGATCTTGTAGAAATGAACAAGGAAAACATACTAATGCGATTGGTCGGCGAAATAAAAGATAAATTTAGATATGCAAATCATCACACTACTACGAACTTAAGACTATTATTAGTCCGTCACCAAGACGGACTATTGCGATCGTCTGGTTTGTCTGTTATTTTGTTTGTTTGTTTTTGTGTGTGTGTTTTTTTCTTCTGTCTGTCCCAAGGA
>CM065695.1:12547574-12552574 GCA_017654935.2 Phymorhynchus buccinoides | reverse complement strand
TTTATTTCACAAAAGTTATGATATCTTTCTTTGCCCAAGCAGCCACACTCAATTTCCACCCACCCCACCCACCCCAAACAACTGATCATACAGAACCTGTAATCAACTTCTCTCCGCTCCGGCTGGCTAATCATAGACGGGAGCACAGTTGAGTTGTTCTGGCAGTCAATTATCTGCTTAGGAATAATAACACCCAGTCTGCTTGCCATATAGCACCACTTCCCACTTCCAAACCCACCCCTCAGTCATCATCACATTTTTCTTCTTCTTCTTCTCTTTGCTGTATTATAAAACTAGCGACTGCGCCTGCTCGATTTCGCTTCTTTGAGGAAAGACTTGCAATGCTTGGCTATGATTTAGTTCTCTAAAAGTGAACGAAGAACTATTAGTATAACCCCAAAAAGCCTAACATTTATGCCTCGTACACAGTTCATGCGGAAATCACATGCGCAATCCTTTAATAAGTACGCGAAAGAAGGGCAAAAATGCACGGATTATGGGGAAATGCGGACACGTGCGCAAATCTTTTCCCTTCTTTCGCGTACTTATTGCGCACAGGGTTTCTGCACAGAATATCCGCATGTATGTGTACGTACCCTTAGGAGTTTTGGCATAACGTTCTCCAACCTGACACGTCACCTATAAGGCCGTGTACACAGGTATAAGCGGATATTCCATGCGGAAATCCGAGCGCAATCCATAAATAAGTGAAACAAAGAAGGGAAAAGATGTGCGCACGTGTCCGAATTTCCCCTATATGCGTAAACTTTTATCCTTCTTTCTTTCCACTTATTTAGGGTTTTCCCCCTACAGAACTTACGCGTCTAATGTAAACCATCGATGTACGTTATAACGATAGGCTTTTGAACGGAGGGATCCAGGACCCTCAAATTTTGCATGCGGGTAGTTACTTAGGGTGCGTACTGATTCGCCATTTCCATTACAATAATTATTACATTCTTGTGGTGGTACCATAGCCAATGAGGTTTAACTGAGGCGTGGTTACTGCTACACATATCTGTATTATTTTTAAAAAGCGGGACTTACTGCTTTAGCACTGCCTCCGGGCATTGCCTCCAGTATTGTTCCCACCATCTTTGTATTTACAAATGCCCCACATGGCCGAAAGGCCGAAGAGGGCGTAAAACCCTGTTTTCACACGCCATTTCCCATCTCGCCACATGGCCAGGAGCGCCCCCTTTTGGGTGATTAGATAAGAGTGCTGTCAAGCAGTGCCATTTGTAATACCGTCCATAAGGGTCTCTGACCGATTGGACGCTAATCTCATCACAAAAGAAAAGAAAAAGTGCCATTTCGCCATTCTCTTAGTGCCATTTTGCCATCTTTATTTAACTCCTTCGCTTCAATATCCATTCCTGGCATTCAGTAAAACGTCACACGGATACTGACGTACGCGCGTGTTTACTCAAACACGCTCAAAGGCGAAAATGTGGATATAGCCTTTCCATCATTCGAATTGGTTTATTCAGGAATTGCTTGAAAAGATATGTATTTCTTCTTCTTCTTCGTTCGCTCAATCAGTTGTCATATGTGCGTAGATGCATCATGCTGCCGTTATGCCACCTCTACTAAGAAATAGTTAGGCCCAGCACGTCCGACTTCGGCTGAAGAAATCTTTGCAAGAGAATTGATAGAAACAAAAGGCAGGAGAATGGACCAAAAAGATAGGAAGATAGCAGATGACAGTAAGCAAAGGGAAAAGGCAGAGTCAAAGAGAGTGACAGATTAGAGGAAGTTACAAGCACAGAACTTCCAGAAGGTGGGGGAACTATTTGTACGAAAGATCCCCCCCCCCCCCCCGGTATTCCCACGGGGGCTATTTTTTTTAAATTTATACTTTTTTGGCATGCTATGCAACTACCTGGGACGGTATTCATGTCGAGATAGCATGAGACTTAGCATGATGCTAACTTAGAAGCTCTTCCAAAAGTCCTATTAAATCCTATAGGACATTGGAAGAGCTTCTAAGTTAGCATCATGCTAAGTCTCATGCTATCTCGACATGAATACCGTCCCTGGTCTTCTCTAACCGAATAGTGGAATGAGCGTTAACATGTGCGCGTGTTGTTGTTGCTGTTGTTGTTGTACCCTGTCTTAAAGACTCCAGGGATCATCCCAACAGCCGAAGCACCTGAACACTAGGGTACAAATGCACCAGCTAGGGATGAGAACATTACGTGTGTGACCGTGTTTTGATTAAGCCGCCACGTGGGCAGCCACACTCCGACTTCTTGTGCATGTTTTCACACATAGGACCTTAGTTTTAAGTCTCATCCGAAGTATTTTCCTCCAACTCACCACAGGTACCCATTTACACTTGGGTGCAGTGACACATATAGGAGTAAGGAGTCCTTGCCAAGGACACAACACCGTGGACCAAACAGGATTCAGACACTGGCACTGGCAAACCTGTTATTGTATGACTCAGCAATTACTCAACACTTGCTTTGCATCACTTTTTTGACAAACGCTGTCGTATATTCCATTGACTTTATTCAAATGAAAATGTAGCCATCTCATTGTCTGGTTATATGACAACAAATCATAATCGTGTGTGTGTGTGTGTGTGTGTGTGTGTGTGTGTGTGTGTGTGTGTGTGTGTGTGTGTGTGTGTGTGTGTGTGTGTGTGTGTGTGTGCATGTGTGTGTGTGTGAGCATGCATAGGTGTCTGTGTATGTGAGTGTTTGTGTGTGTGTGTGGAGGGGGGGGGGGGTGCATGCACGTGCGTGTGTGTGTGTGTGTATATGTCTGTATGTGTGTGTGAGTGCGTGTGAGTTTGAGTGTATGTGTGTGTGAGAGATGGACAGTGTATGCGTGTCTGCATGAGCGTATGAGTGTAGACGACTGTGATAGATATACATAAATGTGCTAGTGGACAATTAGCTGCCATGCTTTATGTAAGCTGTCCTGATGAAGATATCAAAATCAAAACTGTGTATATGTGTTGGTGAGTTTTCTTTCTTAACATGTCATAACCTATAACAATAGAGCTTTTAAGCTTTAAAAGACACAAAATCAAACCTACCCTCAAATTTCAGGATTTTCAGCATAATTATGGAACAAAATCTTCATTGAGGTACGAACTTTGCAAATGCTTGCGAAACAACTGAAAGCTGAGTGTCAGTAATGTGTGTGACCTCCACGAACTTCCATGGCAGCCCGACAATGCCTGCTCATAGAGCAGATGCATTTTTGGACACTCTGCTGGGCAATCCCATCCCACTCCTCCTGAAGGGTCTGCCCAAGCTGAACCAGGTTTCGTGGCTGGTTGACAAGTGCTCGAACGACTCCTTCAATCAAGTCCCAAACATAGTTAATGGGATTCAAGGCAGGGGACCTGGCTAGCCACTTCATTCGCTCGAATGATTCGTTGTCCAGGTACTGGTCCACAACGTGTGCTCTCTATGAATGGGCGTTATCATCCAGTTCTATAGCTCCAGTGTAGTGTCTCACCTATGCATCAAGGATTTCATCCCGGTTTCTGGCTGAAGTCATGGCTCTGTTCAGGAGCACATGGAGGCTGGTCTTTCCCTGCACACTGATTCCACCCCAGACCAGAAGTGACCTCCTCCATAACGGTCAAGCTGGGCCATGTAAACGTTGTGCAATCCCGCCAAAACAAATTGCATAAAGTGAACGCTACTCACTTTGTCAACACTACAGGGAAACTGATCACTGAAGGCAGTGTCAGCAATAATCAACCACATAATTATGCAAATCAAGCAACACTTTCTGCACAATTTGCAAACCAAAACGTGATGCAAAGCAAGTATTGAGTAGTACAGTATATACACAATCACTCGGCCACAACTGCTCCATGTGAGTCTTAAAGATCTGTCCAACGGTTTTCGGACAAACACACAGACATACACACAGACAGAAAGCGAGTTTATAGAGAGACATATAAAGGTGGGGAGAAGTGGGATTTCATGTTAGTGTTTTAGGGGGGGGGGGGGATATACCCCGCCCCCCCCCCTCCCCGCGCCCCCCTTTCCCTCTCAAAAGGCAATACATTATATCTTACTTTTTCGCTTACTGTTGGAGTACTTTTGTTTTTCTGTTTTTTTCATTTGAAAACAGATCTTGAACCCACCCCTTACGTCAGCCCCCCCCCCCCCCCCTCTTTCTACCCCATCTTTCAGACAGTCCGACATCCGGGGTATATGGCTTGCCGCCCTCTGTTAAGCTCGGAGGGTAATCTGGGCCATCTCGTTTTTCCTCGCGTTGCGTGAGAAGTGGCCATAACGAGGCTCTGACAGCGTATCGCTTGTCATAATTTTACGCCGTGTGGCAGCTGTTGTCTGGCAAAGCATCATTGATATGAAATTGGGGGCCTCCCCGCGCCCTTTCGGTGGGTAGTTGGGGTAACTTTCCCTCCCTGGGTCCTTTTTGTGTGTATTTGTTTTTCCTTGGGCTGTATTGGTAGGGAAGGGGAGAAGATTTATGATAGTGACAGTTGTCTTGATGGTGTGTGTGTGTGTGTGTGTGTGTGTGTGTGTGTGTGTGTGTGTGTGTGTGTGGTGTGTGCGTGCGTGCGTGTGCGTGCGTGTGCGTGCGTGCGTGCGTGTGGCGTGGCGTGCGTGTGTGCGTGCGTGTGTGTGTGTGCGTGAGAGAGAGAGAGAGAGAGAGAGAGAGAGAGAGAGAGAGAGAGAGAGAGAGAGAATGAGGAGAGAGAGAGAGAGAGATATAGAGAGAGAGAGAGAGAGAGATTGGTTTTTGCGTGCGATGCAAGCGCATTTATGGCTTTGGTGAGGTGTGTGAATGTCTGGATATCAAATGAATGTCTGTGTGTGATATAGGAGATTCTTCTAGTGTTTCTGTGTACGTGCGTTGGCGAGCGTATAGTTTAATATATATATATATAGTATGAACGAGAAATCTCAGTGAATAGCTGAGCTCCGTACCCCTACTCTGAAAGACAGAAAAGTTAGTATATATATATATACCAGTATGTGCACAACCTTTGACACGGTCTGTGC
>CM065695.1:12540074-12542574 GCA_017654935.2 Phymorhynchus buccinoides | reverse complement strand
ACCCCACCCCCCACCCCCACCCCCCCCCCTCCCCCCCCCCCCCCCCCCGCCTCCGTGTCTATGTGTGACCCTCATTGTACCCCCTGTCTCTGTTGGTGTTCACTCTCATTGTGCCCCCCCCCCACCCCCCCCCTGTCTCTATGTGTCACCCTCATTGTGCCCCCTCGTCTGTATGTGTCACCCTCATAGTGCCCCCGTCTCTATGTGTCATCCTCATTGTGATCCCGTCTATATGTGTCACCCTCATTGTGTCCCCGTGTCTATGTGTCACCCTCATTGTGCCCTCTGTCTCTATGTGTCACCCTCATTGTGCCCCCGTCTCTGTGTGTCCCACTCATTATGCCCCCCGTGTCTATGTGTCACCCCCATTGTGCCCTCGTCTCTATGTGTCATTTTCATTGTGCACCCTTTTCCCCGTCTCTATGTGTCACTCGCATTGTGCCCCCGTCTCTGTGTGTCAACCTCATTGTGCCCCCGTCTCTATGTGTCACCCTCATTGTGCCCCGTCTATATGTTTCTCCCTCATTGTGATTCCCGTCTCTATGTGTCATCCTCATTGTGCCCCCGTCTCTATGTGTCACCTCTCCCCCGTTGTGATCCCGTCTCTATGTGCCTCCCTCATTGTGTCCCCCGTCTCTATATGTCACCCTCATAGTGACCCCGTCTCTATGTGTCACCCTCATTGTGCCCCCGTCTCTATGTGTCACCCTCAAAGTGCCCCCGTCTCTATGTGTCACCATCATTGTGTCCCCGTCTCTGTGTGTCACCCTCATTGTGCCCCCGTCTATATGTGTCACCATCATTGTGCCCCCGTCTCTATATGTCACCCTCATTATGACCCCGTCTCTATGTGTCACCCTCATTGTGCCCCTGTCTCTATGTGTCACCCTCATTGTGACCCCGTCTCTATGTGCCCTGTCTCTATGTGTCACCCTCATTGAGACCCCGTCCGTCAATGTACCCTGTCTGTTCTGTATGTGTCACTGTCATTGTGTCCCTGTCTCTATGTGCCCTGTCTGTATGTGTCGCCCTCATTGTACCCGTCTCTATGTGCCGGGCATGTCTCTATGTGTCATCCTCATTGTGACCCCCGTCTCTATGTGTGACCCTGTCTATCTATGTGTCACCCTCATTGTGACCCCGTCTCTATGTGTCACCTGTCCTGTATGTGTCACCCTCATTGTGACCCCGTCTCTATGTGCCCTGTCTCTATGTGTCACCCTCATTGTGACCCCGTCTCTATGTGCCCTGTCTCTATGTGTCACCCTCATGTTGCCCCCGTCTTTATGTATCCCATGTGTCTATGTGTCACCCTCATTGTGCCCCCGTTCTCTATGTGCCCTGTCTCTGTGTGTCACCCTCATTGTGACCCCGTCTCTATGTGTCCCCTATGTCTATGTGTCACCGTCATTATGTTGGGGGCCCCCCCGTCTCTATGTGTCACCCTCATTGTGACCCCCAGTCTCTATGTTGCCCTGTCTCTATGTGTCACCCTCATGTGTCCCCGTCTCTATGTGCCCTGTCTCTATGTGTCACCCTCATCTCTGTGCCCCCGTCTCTATGTGCGCCTGTCTGTATGTGTCACCCTCATTGTGACCCCGTCTCTATGTGCCCTGTCTGTATGTGTCACCCTCATTGTGACCCCGTCTCTATGTGCCCTGTCTCTAATGTGTCACCCTCATTGTGACACCCTGTCTCGTGTGTGGGCCCCGTCTCTAATTATATTCGGGCCGTCCTATGTGCCCTGTCTCTATTTGTCACCCTCATTGTGCCCCCGTCTCTATGTGTCACCGTTCTATGTGCCCTGTCTCTATGTGTCACCCTCATTGTGCCCCCGTCTCTATGTGTCCCCGTCTCTATGTGTCCCCTCTCTATAGGGTAGTCTTACAATGAATCAGACACGGGCCATAGAGACGAAATTGATGCCACATAGAGACAGGAGCGCATAGAGACGAAATTGATGACACATAGAGACGGAGTTCATAGAGACATAGACCAATAGAGACATGGAGCACATAGAGACGAAATTGATGACACATAGAGACAGGAGCGCATAGAGACGAAATTGATGACACATAGAGACGGGGGCACTTAGAGACGAAATTGGTGACACATAGAGACGGGGGCACATAGAGACGAAATTGGTGACACATAGAGACAGGGGCACATAGAGACGTAATTGGTGACACATACAGACAGGGGCAACATAGAGACGAAATTGGTGACACATAGAGACGAGGGGCGCATAGAGACGAAATTGGTGACACATAGAGACGAGGGGCGCATAGAGACGAAATTGGTGACACATAAAGACGAAGATTGGTGACACACACAGACGAAATTGGTGACACATATATGGAGATGGTGACTCACACAGACGCAATTGGTGACACATAGAGATGGGGCCACGTAGAGACGAAATTGGTGACAGATAGATGGAGACGGGGGCATGTTGGTCAGTAAGCATAGTTGATGACACAAAGAGGTAGTGGCACATACT
>CM065695.1:12525074-12535074 GCA_017654935.2 Phymorhynchus buccinoides | reverse complement strand
AACGATTTCCTCCAGCCGAAGTCGGACATGCTGGGACCTAATTATTTCTTACTTGGGCGCGTAACGGCAGTATGACGCATCTGCGCTCATAATTGACAGGAAACTGTCTGAGCGATCGAAGAAGAAGAAGAAAAAGAAGAAGAAGAAGAAGAAGAAGATGAAGAACAAGAAGAGTAGTCAACTGCAGTTTAATTTGTAATGTACGTTACTTGCAGAAACCAGACGCAGCTGACTTACATAATATCCAGACAGGAGCTATTGAATAAGGACACGTACACATACACGCGGAGATTCCATGCGGAAACCCATGCGCAAACCGTAAATAAGGCCGGGTTCACATTAGACGCGTAAGTTCCGTACGGAAAACCCTAAGTAAGTGGAAGAAAGAAGGATAAATGTTTACGCATATAGGGGAAATTCGGGCACGTGCGCAAATCTGTTCCCTTCTTTGGTTTAAATGATTTTTGATTTTTCAAATGCACATTAAACAAATATTAAGCAAACATAACGGCAGCAACAAGCTTAAAGCTTATAATGTGCCACTTTACTTCATATAAATTTTAGCATGGTGGCTGGTAAGCACAAAAGGATGTTTAAAACAATTAGAGAAAATAAGGATATACATTTTGAATCCTTCGTGAAACCAACATTCGGAAAAATGATAAATCAAAACTTTGTGATATACATAAAACACATACACGAAACGAAAACAAATAACATTCAGAATATAAAATTTAAAAAAAAAAAACCCCCAAAACAACAACAAAACATGAAGATGATGGGGAATACAAAGTTGTGAAGTGAATCAAATACTAATTGTACGGGTCATAAAGCATCTATCAATAGAAAGAAGTTCATGCACTGATACATACCCACATGTACAGATACTGTACATGTACAGGTACTTCTTTGCTTCACTTATTTATGGATTGCGCACGGGTTTCTGCACGGAATATCCGCTTATGTGTGTACACGGCCTTAGTAAAAGAATTGAGAAGATATTCACAAGTATCCGTATTTCCCCTCATCCGTCAATTTGTTTTTTTACCCTTCTTTCTTGTACTTAATTATGGGGTCCCGTACGGTCCTCCCGGTCCGCAAGACACATATGGGAACCCCCCCCCCCCCCCCCCCCCCCCCGTGGGGATACCGGTGGGTCTTTTGTACAAATAGTTCCCCCACCTTCCGGAAGTTCTGTGCTTGTAACTTCCTCTAATTCTGTCATTCTCTTTGACTCTTTTTTTAATTTATTTTTTTATTGACTTTTTTTTTAAACAATACATAATACAATGCAATATATACTTATTTGACTCTTTGCTTACTGTCATCTGCTATCTTTCTATCTCACTGGTCCATTCTCTTGCCTTTTTTGTAGATTTCCTCCAGCCGAAGTCGGACATGCTGGGCCTAACTATTTTTTAGTTAGGCGCATAAAGGCAGCAAGACGCATCTACGCTCATATCCAGGAAACTGTGAGCTAACGAAGAAGAAGAAGAAGAAGATATGGGAAATTGTTCTCGGTACAGTTGAGACCGAGTCCCATAATAATAATAATAATAATAATAATAATAATAATTGTACATTTATATAGTCTTTACCTCAGATGAGCCCAAAGCGCTTTACAATCAATTTTTCATCAACAAATAGACAACAAAAACAGCATTCAAGAATGACACCAACCAGTAACAACGCATACATACAAAGCAACTCTCTCTCTCTCTCTCTCTCTCTCTCTCTCTCTCTCTCTCTCTCTCTCTCTCTCTCTCTCTCTCTCTCTCTCTCTCTCTCTCTCTCTCTCTCTACACACACACACACACACACACACACACACACAAACACATGTAACAACACCGACTCGTTCATCCCCCATTCAGTAAGCACACATCAACTGAGCCGCACGGACTGACCACATACACCAAAACACATACAGAAACACCCTCACACACAACGTATGCACGCAGACAGACAAACACACACACACACACACACACACACACACACACACACACATGCGTGCACACACAACCCACAGAACCAAAACACACACAAGCACACATGTATGCACATGCACACACATGCAACACACACACACACACACACACACACACACACACACACACACACACACACACACACACACACACACACACACACACACACACACACACACACACACACACACACACACACACACACACACACACACACACACACACACACACACCTTCCCTCACGTGCACAGAAGATAGACAACTGATCAAATATTTAGGGTGCAGCAGAGGTTTTGAATGAGGAGACTGAGTTGGAGTGTCGGAGAGGAGAAGGCAGAGAATTCCAAAGAGATGGTGCTTGACAGGAAAAAGAACGTTGGCCAGCAGATTTGAGACGGATGGAGGGAGGGGAGAAGGAGACGAGAATCAGAAGACGAACGTAGTTGGCGAGCTGGGACATAGAGATGAAGAAGATCAGAGAGATACAGGGGAGCTTGATCATTCAGTGACTTGAAGGCAAGGAGGAGAATTGTGTAGTCAATACGTGATTGAACTGGAAGCCAATGTAGAGAACGAAGAACCGGAGTAACATGATACCTAGGGGAGCGAGAAATGAGACGAGTAGCATTATTCTGGACCCGTTGGAGCTTAGAGATGAGAGTTGATGGACAGCCAGCAAGAAGTGAGTTACAGTAGTCAAGGCGAGACAGAACAAAAGCACATACTAGAGTCTTCAGGGCATCTTGAGAGAGGAAACGGCGGATTGAACTAATTCTTCGAAGTTCTAGATAGCAAGACTTGCAAACATTGGAAACATGCTGTTTGAAAGAGAGGGTTTGGTCCAAAGTAACACCTAGATTGCGGACAGATGCTGACAGCTTGATCTCAGTGCCATCAATGTCGACAGAACCTGGGAGAACCTGAGTTTTAATTGTGTGGTTAGAGGCTACAAGAATCATCTCTGTCTTTTCAGCATTTAGTTGCAGTTTGTTGTAAAACATCCATGTTTTAACAGCAGAGATGCACAACTTAGAAGAAGAAATCATTTGATCTAACTGACTCAGGTGGGCAGAAATGTACAGCTGATTGTCATCAGAAAAGCTATGATGTAGAAGAGAATGCTGGTTGATGATGGCGGAGAGAGGTTGGGTATAAAGAACAAAAAGGATAGGGCCTAAGACTGAACCTTGGGGCACACCGAACTGAAGACCTTTTGGAAGAGATGAAGAACCATTGACAACAACTGTCTGTGTGCGATCAGAGAGGTAGGAAGAAAACCAGGAAAGAACAGCCCCAGATAGACCAAAGGAGGTGTGAAGTCTAGAAATGAGGATAGAGTGGTCAATAGTATCAAACGCTGCAGAAAGATCAAGGAGAGAGAGAAGAGAAACCTTGTTTTCATCCAAGGCAGTGAGCAGGTCGTTCGCTATCTTCAAGAGGGCTGTCTCAGTACTGTGACCTGCTCGATAAGCAGACTGGTTTGGATAGTAAAGATCGTTTACCAGAAGATGGTCAGACAGCTGTTTAAGAACCACCTTTTCCGTAAGCTTAGAAAGGAATGAAAGATTAGACACAGGCCGATAATTATTTAGATTTTCAGGATCAAGACTAGGCTTCTTTAAGAGAGGTTTGACAACTGCAGATTTGAAATGAGATGGAAAGCAGCCAGAACATAGAGACTCATTGATGATGAATGTAAAGTAAGGAAGGAGATCATCAAGGCACTGGGAGAAGAGAGATGAAGGTAGAGGGTCTAGTTCACAGGTTTTAGTCTGAGTTTGGGTCAAAATCTTCTTAACCTCTTCAGAGGAAACAGAACGGAACTCAGACCACATACTGCCAGAAAAGGAGGGATCAGGGACTGTTGATGGTGGAGCAGATTGAGAATCAAGATTTTGGCGGATAGTGGCTATCTTGCTGTGAAAGAAATCAGAGAAACGTTGAGGGAGTTCAGACACAGGGATAGAGGAAGGTAGAGGTGTGGACTTTGGTTTACCAAGGAGGGAGTTGGCTAAACTAAACAATTGACGTGAAGTAGTACAAGCGAGAATTTGGGCATTCAAACAAGAGCATTTGGCCTTATCTATAATGTCAGACACAATTTTGTTCATGGCTCGAAAAATCTGTTTGTGAATTTCAAGTCCAGTCTTAACCCACTGGCGCTCTGCACGGCGGCGTTCTTGTTTAGCCAGAGCCATCTCAGGTGCCACCGAAGGATACCACAGCGATGGAGGCCTACTGGAGATCTTGCGACGGATGACAGGGGCGTGGAGGTCGAGTAGACTGGTCAGGAGGTGGTGGAGCTGGTCGGCAGAAGGCTGTAGAGTGGTGTCCAGTCTGGCCCTGAGGTCGGGCCATGCGTCCCACGCCCCAATTTTCCAATAAGCGCAATTGAGCGGCATCCAAAACAAACAAGGCTATAATTATAGGAACATAATGATAATGCAACGTAACACCTTCTCACTTCCCCTGTCAACCCCTCAACCTCCAGTTTTAACCCTTCCGATCCCACTGGCTGGTCTCCACAATGCGTTGAACGCAATGGCCTTGTTTGACACACAGAGACACGTGCGCACGGACGCACGCGCGCACGCACGCGCAGTGTCATTGCGGGGGTGAGCCTGGCTTTTAACCCAATCATGTCGCTTCTGGTGCCCCTGTCTAGTTCCCGGAAAGGCGTTATCGTTTATGATTATTAATGGGGGCGAGATGTGGAAGAAACATCCTTGCACTCCGCTTTTAATGCACGGGCCGATGAAAGAAAGGGGGGAGAAGTGGACAGAGATTGAGGGGGGGGGGGGGGATGGTAGAGAGAGGGAAACTCGAAACTCGAATTTGTTTTATGAAGAGAGAGAGAGAGAGAGAGAGAGAGAGAGAGAGAGAGAGAGAGAGAGAGAGAGAGAGAGAGAGAGAGAGAGAGAGAGAGAGAGGAGGGGAGATAGAGAGAGATAGGGAAAGAGAGAGAGAGAGAGAGAGAGAGAGAGAGAGAGAGAGAGAGAGAGAGAGAGAGAGAGAGAGAGAGAGAGAGAGAGAGAGAGAGAGAGAGAGAGAGAGAGAGAGAGAAGCGGACAGACGGAGTGAGACAGAGACAGAGACAGAGAGAGAGAGAGAGAGAGACAGAGTGAGGCAGAGAGACAGACAGACAGAGTGAGGCAGAGAGAGAGAGCGAGAGAGAGAGAGAGAGCGACAGACAGACAGACAGACAGACAGACAGACACACACACAGACAGAGTTTGACGACTAAAAGAAAGACGACATGCAGTGACATCGATTGCAGAGAGAATCGCTCACACGTGACGTCATAATGGCCGTCAGTGACGGGAACTTCCGGTTTGGAGAGTCGGGTTAAAATGCTGGATTGGAGACCCGCCGAGACAGGGCGAGTCAGGGCGACGGGGATCAGAGAAAGAGGAAATTCTTTCATAAATCATGACCAACATCGGTAATAGTAAAAGCTGCAGCAGCAGCAGCAGCAGCAGTAAACAACTGCAGCAAAAGCGAAAGCAAGAAACATTCGTTTCGCAAAGCTGAATAACCGACGATCCCTGACCGTTCCATTTTTAGACATTCTGTCTCCATAAACGTGATGAATATTATTACAGATATTATGCTGTCTGCTAGTGCAAGTGACTAGAGAGAGAGAGAGAGAGAGAGAGAGAGAGAGAGAGAGAGAGAGAGAGAGAGAGAGAGAGAGAGAGAGAGAGAGAGAGAGAGAGAGAGAGAGAGAGAGAGAGCGTCAACCACAGAGCTACAAAGCTGTTTCATGGCGCATGTGTGTTCGGACCCGTGATTTGAGCGCGCGCGATCATGCGCACACGAGCGCACAGAAAAAATCATGACAACTGTGTTATAGACCATTCATCAAGAAATGTGGAAAAAAACTGCATTAAAATACATGCAAAACTTCGCGAGATATTAGCGATTATGTGTTTCGGGGTTTGAACCCCGTAACTGGCGCGACCTTGACCTTAATGTAAAACTAAATACATCAGTGGATAGCTTGCATCTTGGCAAACTAGTATGCCAAATTTGATGATGATAGACTGAATAGTTTTTGAGAAAAACGGACGAATAGCCGGACGGACGGAGGCACGCCGCCGGACGGACGGACACCGGACGGACGGACCAGACAAAAACAATAGCTCCCCGAACCTTCGGCTCGGGGACTAAAAATACATAGTGTGACAAAAAAAGGACAACAAATCTTAAAAATAGATAAAATATACTCAAAGCAGAAAACAAACAATCATTCAGTCAAAGTCCAAGGAAGGATAAATCAGACCGCAACTGGCGATTTACCAAAGAAGCTACTTATTACTGATGATACATAGAGACATTCTGGGTCGCAAATAACGACAAATTGTTAATCAAAGTTACAACAATTTACTAAAGAAGCTACTTATTACTAATGATACATAGAAACATTCTGGGTCGTAAATAACGACACATTATTAATCAAAGTTACAACAATTTACTAAAGAAGCTACTTATTACTGGTGATACATAGACATTCTGGGTTGTAAATAATGACAAATAATTAATCAAAGTTACAACAATTTACTAAAGAAGCTACTTATTACTGATGATACATAGAGACATTCTGGGTCGCAAATAACGACAAATTAGTAATCAAAGCTACAACAATTTACTAAAGAAGCTACTTATTACTGATGATACATAGAGACATTCTGGGTTGTAAATAATGACAAATAATTAATCAAAGTTACATAAATTTACTAAAGAAGACACATATAATTAATCAGTTGAGGATTAGGCCAAAAAAATTCAGATACAGGAGAGGTGTTCGTTATAAAAAAAAACACCACAATAGTCCAAAATAGCTAGGAACCATAAAACAGAGAAGCATGATCATCAGGTATCGGAGAAGGGTTTTAAAGATACACTGACCCACCACGATTAAGTCCCTTGTTTTTATTCTGGGTAGCTCTGACCCGTAAGCAAATGCCCCCAACTTGAAATTGAGGCTGCTCTTGAAAATGATGTTTCGTTTTCAATTTGGGGGCATTTGTATGGGAGTTAAACCTGGTCAAAATAAGATTTCATACCAACTGTAAGAGGGAAAACACGCGAAACACGTGATCTGGTGGGTCTTTAACAAAGCACAGCTGTCACTTCACTTATTCTCAGTCTATTATCAACAACCATTCCGAGCATTTAACGTCTACAAGAAACAAAGGCCGGTCAATAAACCAAGGAACGTGATCATAACGAGGATGATAATGAAGGCACGAGCTTAATCAACGCATCGTGGGGGGGGGGGGGGGGGGGGGGGGGGGGGGGGGGGGGGGGGGGGGGGGGGGTGGGGGGATCAATCAGTAACCAATAGTCAAGACAACAAACAGACACAGACACGCAAGCAACCCGTCCAGCCAGAGAGGGGTCAGTTGGGACATGACAACAAACAATATGACGATATCAACACGACGGGCCGACATTATTATCCAACCTCTTCCCATTATTATTATATCCACCCACCCCACCAGCCACCCACCCTGGTGATTCCATCCCGATGTTGAGGGTGATGGATGGCAGTCTTTGCTGCTAACGATGCTATTACGGACTGTCGTTGGGGTCTCGTTCGCCATATTAACGTTGATGCCCGCTTCCGATTGGCAAGCGGCGAAAGTGTGATTTATACCACCCTTTTTTTTTGGTGGCCATAGGCCTATTCCTCACTCTGGCTGGTGGACTGATGTCGGTGCCAGACCCTCGCAGGAGTCCGCTTCCTCTAGTACTCAGCTTCACTCAGAGCCTGCCGTGGCATTAACCAGAGGACAGGACGAAGAGACGAGGGAAGAAAAGAAAAGAACAGAAAACAAGAAGAGAACAGAGGAATTGTGATGCCTTAGGACGGGTTCACATTAGACGCGTAAAACCCTAAATAAGTGGAAGAAAGAAGGATAAGGCCGTGTACACACATAAGCGGATATTCTGTGCGGAAACCCGTACGCAATCCATAAATAAGTGAAACAAAGAAGGAGAAAGATTTGCGCACGTGTCCGAATTTCCCCCTATATGCGTAAACTTGTATCCTTCTTTCTTCCACTTGCTTAGGGTTTTCCGTACGGAACTTACGCCTCTAATGTGAACCCGACCGAAGAAAGAAAAGAAAATAAAACAAGAAGAGAAAAGAGGAATTGTGATGCCTTAGGCCGGGTTCACATTAGACGCGTAAGTAGTTCCGTACGGAAAACCCTCAATAAGTGGAAGAAAGAAGGATACAAGTTCTAACCATATAGGGGGAATTCGGACATGTGCGCAAATCTTTTCCCTTCTTTGTTTCACTTATTTATGGATTGCGCACGGGTTTCCGCATGGAATATCCGTTTATGTGTGTACACGGCCTAAGAGTGAACACGGACTATCTCCAGATAGTCCATTGACTTACAATTGAACTTATTGCGGAAACTAATAACCTGCATTAAAACAAAACGACTGAAAATAATATAAAATGGGGATTATGCTGATAATGTTTCTTCAGTCTTTTTGTTTTTTAAATACAAATTATTATCTTTCGCAATAAGTTCCAAAAATACTGAAAATAAGATAAAATGGGGATTATGCTGATATTTCTTCAGTTTTTTTATTTTATTAATACATTATCTTTCGCAATGAGTTCCAAAATAAGTCAATGGACTCTCTGTTATGACTCTGAAAAACTCGATTTGACAAAAATTGAAATTTGTGGAGCCACGCCTACATACATAATAATCTGTCCTTGAGACGAAAACGAAAAGAAAACTTAGAAGAGATGGATGAACAGAGAGAGAAGAGGAGACAAAGGTAGAGAAGAAAAGAGGGCGGACGGGGGGGGGGGGGGGGGGGGGGGAGAAAGAGAGAAGAAAACAAGTGCAACGCCGAGCGGCTGCAAAGTCCCCTCGCAGCATCGCCGAGCTACACCGAAATCGGAATGTGTCGGCTGTACACATACATAAAAACGCATCAAAACAGCACGTAACTACATAAAAACGCATCAAAACAGCACGAAACCGAATAGTTTTTTATATATAGCCTTAGGGTTCGGACCCGTGATTTGAGCGCGCGCGATCATGCGCACACGAGCGCACAGAAAAATTCATGACAATTGTGTTATAGACCATTCATCAAGAAATGTTGTGAAAAAAACTGCATTGAAATACATGCACAACTTCGCGAGATATTAGCGATTATGTGTTTTGGGGTTTGAACCCCGTAACTGGCGCGACCTTGACCTTAATGTAAAACTAAATACATCAGTGGATAGCTTGCACCTTGGCAAACTAGTATACCACATTTGATGATGATAGACTGAATAGTTTTTGAGAAAAACGGACGAATAGCCGGACGGACGGACGGAGGCACGCCGGAGGCACGCCGGAGGCACGGACGGATCAGACAGAAACAATAGCTCCCCGAACCTTCGGCTCGGGGACTAATAATAACAGAAGAGAAAACAGAGTAGACCAGAACAGAACGCAATAGGGAAGAATGAAAATACAATCAGAACAGAGAGAACAGAATAAAACAGAAGACAGCAGGGCAGAATGGAACGGGACGGATCGAAACAGAACGGAACGGAACAGAGCATGGAACAGTACATAGATTCCTAGCATCTCAATATTGTGAACAGTTGCAATAATGCCTTTATGTCTGAAGAAGGCATCTTTCCGCTCAAGCGCACACATACAAACAAACAAGCGCACGGACATAGACACACACAGAGACAGACACAGACGGACAGACAGACAGAGAGAGACACACACACACACATACACACACACTTTCTCTCTCTCTCTCTCTCTCTCTCTCTCTCTCTCTCTCTCTCTCTCTCTCTCTCTCTCTCTCTCTCTCGCACGCACACAAACACACACACACACTCTCTCTCTCTCTCTCTCTCTCTCTCTCTCTCTCTCTCTCTCTCTCTCTCTCTCTCTCTCTCTCACACACACACACACACACACACACACACACACACACACACACACACACACACACACACACACACACCA
>CM065695.1:12507574-12515074 GCA_017654935.2 Phymorhynchus buccinoides | reverse complement strand
GAGGTCCCGTGTGCCCATGCGCTTAGCACACGTTAATCCTAGTAGCAACGAAGAAGTTGTCATTTGGTCAAAATTTACCCCCCCTCCCCTCACCCCATTCCTTCCTTCCTTATCAGTCACACAAAAAATCGCATGCAACAAAACGTGGGTGGCGCGCCTCTTGCTGCGACGCGCTCTCCAGGTGGGAGCAACCCGAATTTCACAGAGACGCCTCTGTATCTATAAAGTACCTAATACCTAAAGAACTCGCATTGACAAAAAATGTTGAAGACGAAATGGGATGCGAAGAAGATTATTTGGTCTGTTGATCGGTGGATTAAAACCAGAATGGCGGGGAGATGAAAGAAAAGGTGGGGAAAGCGAGGGTAAAGGGAGCTCACCAGTTTGAACCATTTTTGTCTCCCTTTCCACTCCCTCTTCTCCATCAAACTACGTAAACTCTCTCCCGCATCCTTCCTTTTAGACCAAAGGAAACATTTCTTGTTATCTCCACTTATAAATATACATTTGTTGCAGTTTTTTTCCATTTTGTTTTAGTCCGCAAAAATGTTTTGATCGATTTATCCTCTTAAAGGTATCGGTACACGTTAACATTATCCACGGGATATTTCTATTTCCCCATGGCAACACAGTGATAGCCCACTCTTAATATGACTTACAACCCACTGTGTTGCCATGGGGAAATAGAAAATCCCGTGAATAATGTTAACGTGTACCGAGACCTTTAGCAGAGTTTCAGAAGTCCAAAATCTCCAGAATTAGAGATGGCCTTTGTAGGCATTTTCTTGAAGACATTTTCTTTGTAGACATTTCTCTTAGCCTCTTTAAACCAGTTTCATAAGTCAAAACTCTCAAGAATTAGAAATGACCTTTGTAAATATTTTTTGGTGGAAATGTTTGGATGGTTGTTTTGTTTTTTCATTTTGTAACAGCTATGTGCTTACAAGTGTTTGTTACTTGCTGTTTTTCCTTTAAAACCCACTGACGCACCACGATTAAGTCCCTTGGGTTTTTTCTGGGTAGCTGTGACCCACATACAGATGTCCCCAACTTCAAATTGAGGCTGCTCTTTAAAATGATGTTTCGGTTTGAATTTGGGAGTATTTGTATGGGAATGAGACCTGGTCAAAAACAAGATTTCTTTCCAGCTATAAGAGGGAAAACACGTGAAACCCGTGTTTTTGACACGTGATCTGGTGGGTCTTTAATGCTGTCAATACTTGGCATTGTAATTGCGTCGGAGCTGCCTTGATGGATTTCTACATTCCTAGTGTATATCAGTGTATTTTGTTTTACATATTATGTCGTGCCCAAAAGGCTTAGCCTGTGTATCCGCTTAATAAGCAAGAACATTTTTCTCAACAGGATTAATGGGTAAGGTTACCTGCTCAATAAGCCTAACGAGCAATGTTATGCACATTAAAGACCCACCAGGTCACGTGTCAAAATCACGGGTTTCACGGGTTTTCCCTCTTATAGCTGGTACGAAATCTTGTTTTGACCAGGTTTGGCTCCCATAAAAATGCCCCCAAATTCAAAGCGAAACATTATTTTAAAGAGCAGCCTCAATTTGAAATTGGGGGCATGTGTATGTGAGTCATAGCTACCCAGAAAAAAACAAGGGACTTAATTGTGGTGCGTCAGTGTGTCTTTAAAGACCCACTAGGTTACGTGTCAAAATCACCGGTTTCACGCTTTTCCTTCTTATAGCTGGTACGAAATCTTGTTTTGACCAGGTTTCACTCCCATACAAATGTCCCCAAATTGAAAACGAAACATCATTTTAAAGAACAGCCTCAATTTGAAGTTGGGGACATTTTGTATGTGGGTCACAACTACCTAGAAAAAAACCAAAGGGACTTAATCGTGGTGGGTCAGTGTGTCTTTAAGTTTAATGCGCAACAGTACTGGTCTGCGCATCAAATCAACTCTAATGAGCAACGGAGTGGGGGGGGTCTGCTTTCGTGAATTCCTCTCAGCACGATGACCGAGCTGTTGATCAACTGATTTAGGCCTGTATTTCAGTCTCAATCAGGGAACTGCTGATATCACACCTAGCCGTTCTCACAGAGAGGACTAGAGAGGTTTGAAAATTGACAACTACGAAAAAAAGAGCACCTTTGGAGCAAGAGTTGTGTCGTCTGCGGTCATAGAGTGAATAGAAAACAATAGAGCATTTGCCACGTGAGGGCGACCTTGAATTGCACTTAGTTGAATTTAGAGAGTTGAATTGGAAAGGTCAGCATAACGCGGGCAGAACGAGTGCGGGCAAATTAGTAGTCTAGCATAGAGAACGAACACGCGTGGCAAATGCCCTATTGGTTCACAGTTCAACAAAAATAAACGCCTAAACAGTCGCAGCTCAGGAACCCCGACAGATCCCCACCAACTCTGTCTCCTGTCCTCACCGTCAGAGATCCTTCCTGGCTCGCATTGGCATCACTAGCCATATACGAACTCATCCAGCATCCTAGAGTTCCACATGGACGAACTGTTGAAGCATGGTCATCATCCTGCTCGGGACGGACGAACGAACAATAACACTGCGTTCTGCTGTGCAAAAAGCGGCCTGATGGATATGACTTTTGTTTTTAAACAGCACGAAGTTATGGAACTGGGAGATGTGAAGAAGCTGGCTGGTAAGGCCAGGAAACGAAGACCGGCTTCAGTTCTACGTCTCTTAGGGATTTAGTTTTGTTTAATGCAATTCGAGAAGCGCATAATTATTGGATACTGACACAGTGTTAAAACAAAGAAGTAACAAAGAACTGTCCAAAGAGTATGCGAATGTCACCAGAGATCAGATCCAGCTCTACCTCTCCCTTTGAGATACCTGCCTGCTGAAAATAGTGCAATATGAACAAATGTGTAGTGAAGCCCATCCTGTCACAAGAGAACAAGTGGATCTTCTTGAACTTCAAAGCCAGCCTGATCGGGACTACAGGTCAGAATAAATCCAGTCTCTCTCTGCCTCTTTCTGCCTCTCTGTATCTCTGTCTCTGTCTCTGTCTCTGTCTCTGTCTCTGTCTCTCTGTCTCTCTCTCTCTCTCTCTCTCTCTCTCTCTCTCTCTCTCTCTCTCTCTCTCTCTCTCTCTCTCTCTCTCTCTCTCTCTCTCTCTCTTTATCTCTCTCTCTCTCTCTCTCTCTCTCTCTCTCTCTCTCTCTCTCTCTCTCTCTCTCTCTCTCTCTCTCTCGCGCGCCGCGCGCGCTCTTTTGATCAAACCTCCGTCCCTCTGTCCCATGTATTGTGGCCTAAGGCCAATGTACATTGAAATGTTCAGTGTTCAGTGTCCTCTCTCTCTCTCTCTCTCTCTCTCTCTCTCTCTCTCTCTCTCTCTCTCTCTCTCTCTCTCTCTCTCTCTCTCCTCTCTCTCTCTCTCTCTCTCTCTCTCTCTCTCTCTCTCTCATATGTGTGGATTTTTCAAAAAATATTACAGAGATAAAGAGAAACACAGACAGACAGACAGACAGACAGACAAAGCATAGAAAATAATCTAATACAGAAGAAATCTAAAATAAAATACAACGGCAACAAAAACGATACGAACTGAACGAACAGGTGGCTGATGAAATTTAATAACTTTTGACTTAGGAACTGAAGCACGGAGAAGCAACCAATGGCTTCGAGCAACAGTAACAACACACAGACAACAATACCACCGCAATAATATATTCCACCCGCCGCCTGTCATTTTGCTACCTTGCCTTAAAACTGTGAAAGATTTGTACGGGTACGAATAAAAGGCCGGCCACACGTTAGCTAAAATCGCAACAACTGTACGATACGATTCGATCACGTCATCTCGAAGCGCGGCGAATCACATTTGTTTTGTGGGAAACCATGTAATCGAATCGTATCGTACAGTCGTACGATTTTAGTGGACGTGTGGCTGGCCCTTTAACGGGAGATTACATACAATATAAGGGTAAGTGGTCGATCTACGCCTCCAACCGCGGTTCGTACGACTATCCAACTTTGTGACGATCTTCTTTTTCTGCTGTGTTCCCAGGCCATATGGCCATAATGGGTAAGGTACGTATGTGTCCGGTTTTAATTTTGTACTGGTCTCACCGAAGCGTACAGCCAACACATTCCGATTTCGGAGG
Organism: Phymorhynchus buccinoides; assembly: GCA_017654935.2. Taxonomy (NCBI): domain Eukaryota; kingdom Metazoa; phylum Mollusca; class Gastropoda; order Neogastropoda; family Raphitomidae; genus Phymorhynchus; species Phymorhynchus buccinoides. The sequence continues at coordinate 12,510,967 of CM065695.1, read as the reverse complement.
AGCTCAAAGGAGAAAATACTTAGATTTTTTTGGAGAGAACAAAAAAGGCAGGATAATGGGCTATTGGCCCATTATCAGAAAGATAGTAGATGATAGAAAGTAAAGGGGAAAAGACAGAGTCAAAGAGAGTGGCTGATTAGACGAAGTTACAAGCACAGAACTTCCAGAAAGTGGGGAACTATTTGTACGAAAGACCCCCTCCCCCACCCCCCCCCCCCCCCCCCCCGATATCCCCACGGGGAGGGTGACGATCGAAATCTGTGAGGCATGATTCTGATGAAATACTACTGTTTAAATGAACCTAAATCAAATTTGACTAGTTTCGTTCGCTTTAATCGTGTAGACCCCAAACGCACTAACTACACGAAATAGAGATACAGATATTTCATCAGATTCGCGTTTACGTTTGTGGATTTACAAATTAACATAGAAGCGAGTAGCATTTAATCAGATTCGTGCCTCACAAATGTCGAAGCTGGATTCGTACGACTGCAGTCGGACGTGTGGATTGGCCCCTTAAGATTCTAAGACTTGGTTGAAAGGTGTGGGATGGGGTGTGGGTGGGGCAGGAGGACGAACGAAACTTTTAAAGACCCACCACGATTAAGTCCCTTGTTGTTGTTTTCTGGGTAGCTGTGACCCACATACAAATCTCCCCAACTTCCAATTGAGGCTGCTCTTTAAAATCATGTTTCGTTTGGAAATTGGGGGCATTTATATGGGAGTCAAACCTGGTCAAAACAAGATTTCTTGCCAGCTATAAGAGGGAAAGCACATGAAACCCGTGATTTTGTCACGTGATCTGGTGGGTCTTTAAAGACACACTGAGCCACCACGAATTTTCTGAGTCGGTATGGCCCACTTACAGACTTTCTTTGTATACGATCGAGACTGCTCTTTAAAGTGATGTCTCGTTTTCGTGCATGAGGAAATTTGTATGGGAGCCACACTTGATCAAAATAAGATTTCTTACCAGCTATAAGAGGGAAAACACGTGAAAACCGTGATTTTGACTCTTGATCTGGTGGGTCTTTAGAGACCCACCACGTCACGTGTCAAAATCACGGGTTTCACGGGTTTTCCCTCTTATAGCTGGTAAGAAATCTTGTTTTGACCAGGTTTGACTCCCATGCAAATGCCCCCAAATTGAAAACGAAACGTCATTTTAAAGAGCAGCCTCAATTTGAAGTTGGGGACATTATTTGTATGTGGGTCACAGCTACCCAGATAAAAACCCCAAGGGACTTAATCGTGGTGCGTCAGTGTGTCCTTTAACAAAACTAGTGAGGTTGAGTGGGGGTGGTAGAGGACAAAACTGGGGTGGATGATAGGAGGAGGGGTGGGTGGGGATTTAGAGAAATCATAAAGTACCTGCCTACAGAAGCTTACCACCCAACAATGAGATAACAATGACATCAAAGGATCAACGGGGGGGGGGGGGGGTGACATTGAGGACGACAAGCCATACAAATGTATTCTGTTTCATGTGTGTCTGTCTTTTCTTGTCAATGTCTCTATCAGACTATTTTTTCTCCCTACTCTTTCTGTTTTTCTTCTTGTTCTTCTTCCTCTTCTTAACTTCTTCTTCTTCTTCTTCTTCTTCTTCTTCTTCTTCTTCTTCTCTTCTTCTTCTCTTCTTCTTCTTCCTTCCCTCTTCTTCTTCTTCTTCTTCTTCTTCTTCTTCTTCTCTTCCTCTTCTCTTCCCTCTTCCTCTTTCTTCTTCTTCTTCTTCTTCTTTTCTTCTTCTTCTTCTTCTTTTTTTCTTCTTCCTCTTTTCTTCTTCTTTTCTTCTTCTTCTTCTTATGTTTCTTCTTCTTCTTGTTTCTGTTCTTGTTCTTGTTCTTCTTCTTGTTGTTCTTCTTCTTCTCCTCCTTCTTCTTCGTCTTCAAATTTGTCATCATCAACTTCTTCTTCCTGCGTGCGCGCGTACAGGCATGTGTGTGTATGTCTGTGGGTGAGTGCGACTGTTTATATGTGTGCATATGTACGCGCGCGTGTGTGTGTGCGCGCGTGTGTGTGTGTGTGTGTGTGTGTGTGTGTGTGTGTGCGTGTGTCTGTGTGTGTGTGTGCGCATCTTGAGAGAGAGAGAGAGAGAGAGAGAGAGAGAGAGAGAGAGAGAGAGAGAGAGAGAGAGAGAGAGAGAGAGAGAGAGAGAGAGAGAGAGAGAGAGAGAGAGAGAGAGAGAGAGAGAGAGAGAGAGAGAGAGTTCCTTGGTGTTTTTGCATGAATTGTTATTATTATATTATATATTTTTTACTTTTATCATTTGTTTTCTATGGTACGTTTTCTTTTCATCGTTCTCATGGGCAGATTTGCAAAACGGCCTTAAATGTGCCTACATCTTTAACCATTGAAAAGTTAAATCAATCAATCAATCAATCAATCTATCAATATTCTTCTTCTTCTTCTTCTTCTTCTTCTTCTTCTTCTTCTTTTTTTTCTTCTTCTTCTTCTTCTTCTTCTCTTCTTCTTCTTCTTCTTCTTCTTCTTCTTCTTCTTCTTCTTCTTCTTCTTCTTCTTCTTCTTCTTCTTCTTCTTCTTCTTCTTCTTCTTCTTCTTCTTCTTCTTCTTCGCGACTTACTCTTTCTTACTTTCTTTCTTTCTTTCCTTTCCCTTTTCCCGCTTTCTTCCCGCACAATAAAGCCCACTCTTGTGTGATGATAATATTGCGACAAAATTTCGCCGCGCTTGGATTGCCCCGACACGTCCGACCTCCCCACCAGAACAATCCAAGACCAACAGGAGACCCGTGGAACTATTGAACAACTCTTCAATAACTGCTCAATAACTCGTCACACACACACTTTCTCCTCAGCCCCCCAAGGAAGGTCCCGTGGGGTCAACCAATATACCTCTGCTAACAAATTCACCGCCGCGTTTGCTTCTTGTATAATAATAATAATATATCTGGTTCTTCGTTCAATCTTCAATTCCGCAACCGACAAAGTTCTCTCTTTTTTTTTAATCCAAATTTTAATAATAAACATTTTTTCCCCTCCTCGGCTATTACTATTATGTCTTTGAGTGTGGCGTGTTTTGGCGTAACTTGTAAGCCTTTGTTGGGGTTTTCCATGTTGCACAAAAATCCGCATTGATGAAGAAAAGGTAATACTTTCAGGGTCGGACCAAGTGATTCGTAAGGGGGGGGGGGGGGGGGGGGGGGGGGGGGTCCGCAGTGGTTTAAAGGAGCTTCATAGGTCCCGGGTTAAGGTGCAGTGTTGTTTGTAGGGGGGGGAGGGGATCGAGTCATATTCCTACTTTTCACACTTGTATAAGGTACCATGCTTCTTCTTCTTCTTCTTCTCTTCAGGGCACACAGTCAGTATGTTGACCATTCTGGCTCCTTTGGAAGAAACAAAAAGAGACTGAAAAATGCGGGGCCGGTCTGTTCTC
>CM065695.1:12482574-12487574 GCA_017654935.2 Phymorhynchus buccinoides | reverse complement strand
GTAGAGAGAGGGAGAGAGAGAGAGAGAGAGACGAATTGACGCATCCTCCCCTACATCCTCCCCCACATCATCATCATCCTCTCTCTCCCCTTCTCTCTCTCTCCCCCCCCCCCCCCCCTCTCTCTCTCTCTCTCTCTCTCTCTCCCCCCCCCCCCCCCCCCCCCCCCCCCCCTCTCTCTCTCTCTCTCTCTCCCTCCAAATGATGCATATAACACACGCGTTATTTAATTTCAAACACGCACGCCACCATCCACCCCGTCCCTATTTCCCTCCTCCTTATATATATTACAGTTCTATCCATACCCACACACACACACACCCATCCATCCATCCATCCACCCATCTACCCCCCCCCCCCCCCCCCCCCCCACATGCACAACTACCCACCCGCCCACCCACCCACACATACACACACTTCCCTTCCCCAATACCCCCCTCCCCCCCCCACACACACACCACCACCACCACACGTTTGTTGAAATTCAATACCCCAAGCAGACACAAGACTGCGATTGTTCAAAACAGAAACTGAATCCATAATTTGAATTCGGAGCATGAGGGCAGACTGTCACTTTGCCATTGCCTGCAGGCAATGTTTATGAACGCTTCTGATGACAATGCTGTCATTCAATGTGTGGCTATAATACCAAAAAGCCTGAATAAGCATACAAAGAGCTCGCACTGCGCAGCAGCTGACTGAAGCCGGGTTTTGGGGTGTGTGTTTTTACTCCCACCCTTTCACCTACACTACAGCTGAGGATCATTGTGAACTCACTCAATGCCTACAACAACGCTAAGGCCGAGTACACATTAGACGCGTAAGTTCCGTACGGAAACCCAGAAGTAAGTGAAAGAAAGAAGGGTAAACATTTGCGGATTAAGGGAAATTCGGACACGTGCGCAAATCTGTTCCCTTCTTTATGTTAATCATTTATAGATTGCGCACGGGTTTCCGCACGGAATCTCCGCATATATGTGTACACGGCCTTACAATTCCCACCTTCCACCTTTCCACCTTCCAGGCGGGGAGTGAGAAAGGTGGCTTCATTCTTTTGCAAGGTTTGCGAGGCTGCGAGGTCATTACTCTTTGTGACATTTAGGATTTTGGGTCATACTAATAAACATAGCCAGGTTTCCTTTCAGATAGCGAAGAAACTAAGCATTCTGCCGTAGTAGTACATCATTGTCACCGAAAGTAGCAATTAAGTCATCAGGCAAGCGGCTCATTGAACAAGCTGCTCAATCCTGTTAATAATTGAAGATGAAAGGTGAAGGGTCACAAGGTCAGGCTGAGAGGTCACGACGACAATGAACCAGTGCTAGTTTCTCTAGATAACGGTCGCCGCGCGAATAACGCTTACGCCAAACGGGGCCTAAGAAACACCCTAAACGTTTGCGAAGGTCAGATAACTCTTTAAGCTTACTCTTCATTTTTTGGAGAGAGAAAAGGGCTGCTATCATAAGGGAGATAAATCATACCTCTCTGTCAGTTTGTACAAAGTTTCGATTTCACCCACGTCTATTTGTGTACAGAAAATTAAATTTGCAACATATTATGCCATCTAACATGATGGAAAATTAAGAAAGAGCACTCCAAAACACTTGCGTTTGTTTAATTTGCTAAAAAATAGTTACATCATCCCGTATTTTTTCACGATAGACTAAAGAATACTTGCTGTGGCAAGCTTGTTGTTTCGGTCTTCCATTTTTTAAGTTCAAGTCTCGTCACGCGAGATATAAAAAAAAAGCCGAAAGTATTGATAATTCCCATGATCCTTCAAATAGTTTGTCGCTTGCTACCTCGATCACAGCCACAAAACGTGTTCGACAAACGTCGGCAAAAGAGGTGTTTCTTAGTACCGTTTTTGCCGATTTGGGCTCACGCTACGCAACGTTAGCCCTTGTGAAACGGACCCTGGTAGACTGGTTCGTTGTGACTTAAAAGGCACTAACAGCATTGTAGCACACAGAATCGAAAGTGGACAAAAGTAGCTTCTGTAATTACGCCACACACTGCCCAAATGTAGAGTGACACAGAGGTAACGCGTTCGCCTTGTGTCAAGTAACCCCGAGTTCGAACCTTGGTACAGGGGATTATTTCCTCTCACTTTGCACTAGGCCTTACGGTCTGATCGTGGAGTCTTTCGGGTGAGACGATAAACACGGGGTCCCGTGTGCCCATGTACTTAGCACACGTTAAGCCCAGCGGCAACGAAAAAGTAGCCATTTGGTCAAAATTTACCCCCCCCCCCCTTTCCTTCCTCATCAGTCACACAAAAATTGCACGCAATTTTTTTAAAAATAAATTGGGTGGCGCGCCTCTGGCTGCGACGCGCTCTCCAGGTGGGAGCAACCCGAATTTCACAGAGACGCCTCTGTGACAATAAAGTACCTAATACCTAATACCATTCCTTTCCTTCCGCCCCCTTCCAATTTCCCCTGAATTGAATCATGTAGCAACAAGTGACCACCAAACAAGAAGCATTCAAGATTGATTGAAAGGGCTTATTATATGAATTTTAAAAAAAAATGCCTCTTAAAACGAAAGGACAACATAAACTACATATTCGTCATAATTAACCCTTTCACCGCCAGCCATGTTTCAGCCAAAAATGTCCATTAAATGTACCTGGGTAGAGAACAAAATCCATCTGCAGTATTGGGGATTCTTCTGTGACATATATAAAACAAGGTCTATCCTTACTTCCCAAACTAAGACAATAGGGTCTTTGGATAATATACCCCAATTTGATGCCTTTTAGTGACATAGGTGTTAAATCATTGTGGTGCTAAAATGCGACTTTGGCGGTGAAAGGGTTAAAGGCATAGGCCTATCCAAGACACTGTATCTAAGCTTTCTGGGCTTACTTCAAACAAGATCCTGAAAGAGTAACTAAGTTTTAAAATAACAAAACTGAAGTAATGTACTCCGACCAAATAAAAGTAACTTCATTTCTCTTAAAACACGAATAATGTGTTCGCTCGCTCGCCCGTCTCTCTGTGTCTCTCTCTGTCTCTGTCTCTCTGTCTCTCTGTCTCTGTCTCTCTGTCTCTGTCTCTCTGTCTCTGTCTCTCTGTCTCTGTATCTCTGTATCTCTGTCTCTGTCTCTCTCTCTCTCTCTCTCTCTCTCTCTCTCTCTCTCTCTCTCTCTCTCTCTCTCTCTCTCTCTCTCTCTCTCTCTCTCCTGTTAATTTATGTTATTTCTGTTGGCGATGTTCCTGTGTCTCAATGTTCATTTATAGTATTAGTTATGTATTGCATGCTTGGAACCAAGGACAGAATGGAAGACAGAATGGAATTATTATCCCTGTAAAATAAAGTATATGAAGTCTGAAGTCTGAAGTCTGAAGTCTGAAGTCTCTCTCTCTCTCTCTCTCTCTCTCTCTCTCTCTCTCTCTCTCTCTCTCTCTCTCTCTCTCTCTCTCTCTCTCTCTCTCTCTCTCTCTCTCTCTCTCTCTCTCTCACTTTTAACACGACATAGCTCTTTGTTGGTTGACTGACAATAATAAATATCGAGCATGCCTAAGTCTTTTTTTGTTTTAACTTTCCAATAAAACAAAAGAAACAGAAGTAATAAAAAGAAAGAAAACGAATATCAACATCAATATAAAGAAAACAAAACAACAGCACTCCATCCTCATCCTCCCACCTCTAAGCCCCCCCCCCCCCCCCCCCCCCCCCCACACACACACACACCACCACTACCCCCAAGCCCCACCACCCTCTTTACCCGGCCAGAGGCCGGGGTTTTGCGATTGGTTTGTGTGTGTGTGTGTATGTGTGTGTGTGTGTGTGTGTGTGTGTGTGTGTGTGTGTGTGTGTGTGTGTGTGTGTGTGTGTGTGTGTGTGTGTGTGTGTGTGTGTGTGTGTGTGTGTGTGTGTGTGTGTGTGTGTGTCTGTGCATCGATTATCTTAAAAAAACTACTGTTTGGACTTTGATTAAAATTGGCAGAGGGGTAGACAGCTTGAAAAGGAAGCTTCCTTTCGTTAATCAACACCGTGCTGACCTTGACCTTGAAGTTTGACCTTGAAAACCGAAATTTCCTTCTTTGGGCTATGTAATTTCCCCCCAGCTTTATTTCGTGAACTAGTGAACAGAATCGCTTCAAATTGTGTGTGGTGGTGTACCATGGTGCAAGGAAGTTTGTATAAAAGTTCAGCTGTATCTCGTGAACTAGTGAACAGAATCGCTTCAAATTTTGGGCTATGTATTTTATGCGTTCTGTAAGGGTGGAAAGTGGTGTGTTTATTCGGGGGTGGGGGGGGGGAGGACATAACTATGGCCGGGTTGCATTGTCACAATGCCTTGCTGCCGCTCGGCGATGCACTTACAATGCGTTGCTGCCGCTCGGCGATGCCCTTGTTGTTTTTGTTGTGGGGTGTTTTTTCCCCCTGAAACTTGATCTGTGAAAGAGTTCCCCTGTCACAGCAATCTACTAAATAGTGCCATGCAATTACATGCTCGCACTATGATACTATTACTATGCTATGCTATAGTATACTATGCTATGCTATGCTTGCATTCACCCTGAGAAAGAAAGAAAGAAGGGGTGTGGTCGATTGCTTTGTTATAGTACTGCAATGAACTTACTGCTCGATGACTTCGATATTGTTTTATGCGGGTATATTCAGTCAGACTTGTCAATACCTCGCTAGGTGTACATACATATATACGCACAAACTTCGAATGCAAAATTGTAGATTTGTTTTGCTTCGTTTTCTTCTTTCTGTGTGTGTTGTTTCTTTGTTTTGATGAACAAAAACCCGAACGCCCGCATTGTTGCTAGTAATATTTGGGAAATGTATTGACTTCCCTTTATCAAACGCAATCGTGGACTGTTTCTTGTTTTCTCTCTTTCTCTCTTCTTTCTTTCCTTTTTTGTCTTGTTTGTTTTGGCAAAGTGTATCTGGGTTAAACGTTTTCACTCGCATTTCATAACTTAAAAAATACAACGATAACTGCGAGGGTGCCAAAAAAGCACCAATGTGTTGTCAATAT
>CM065695.1:12457574-12467574 GCA_017654935.2 Phymorhynchus buccinoides | reverse complement strand
AAATCTCTGAGTTTCCATATATTTAGGATACAAACCAATAGCTTTCTCCCCCGCCCTGCTAATTTTTCAGTCACCCAAACAACCCACAAATCACCGTCTCGGCTCCCTCGGCCTACCCTCAGATAGCTAAAGGCGTTTTTTCAGACAGTCCGATTTTGTCGATAGAAACAGGTCTGGAGATCCATTTATTTGGATTTTCACTGAACGGTTTTGTTGTGTGTGGGTTTGTTTTTCCTGTCCCATCTCCCGGGCCGTACAGTGGCGTTGTTGTTGTTGTTGTTGTTCTTCTTCTTCTTCTTCTTCTTCGATCGCTCAGACAGTGTCCAGTCTATTATGAGCGCAGATGCGTCATGCTGCCGTTATGCGCTTAACCCTTTCGCCGCCAAAGTTGCATTTTAGCACCACAATGATTTAACACCTATGTCACTAAAAGGCATCGAATTGGGGTATATTATCCAAAGACCCTATTGTCTTAGTTTGGGGAAGTAAGGCTAGACCTTATTTTATATGTGTCACAGAAGAATCCCCAATACGGCAGATGGTTTTTGTTCTCTATCCAGGTAAATTTAATGGACATTCTTTGCTGAACTATGGCTGGCGGTGAAAGGGTTAAGTAAGAAATAATTAGGCCCAGCATGTCCGACTTCGGCTGGAGGAAATATTTTTGAAAGTTATTCTTGAAAAGAAGGCAGAAGAATGGACCGGTAAGGCAGAACGATAGTAGATGACAGTAAGGAAAGGGAAAAGGCAGAGTCAAAGAGAGTGACAAATTAGAGGAAGTTACAAGCACAGAACTATGCAAAAGACCCCCCGGTATCCCCACGGGGTGTGTGGCGTTGTTCCTACCACGCCACTCATTCCTAGCTCCAACTCGCAGCCACAGCCTGGTACATCAGGTCTTAGAATCCGAAATCAACAGTCGAAGGGGAGCGAATAAAGAGAAAGAGAAAGGCCTATGCCATGCCGTCAGGAGGCAACCACCAGAGGAGACACTGCGCTGCTGCTGAGCCACTTCAGTGGAGTTCAGTAAAGCCTGTTCTGAGATAACATACGTTAGGACATCACCTACTAAGCCGCCCCCCCCCCCCCCCCCTACTGACGACAATAATAATCGTCTTAGTCACGGAGCCAGCGAGAGTGAAGTCCTCCACCTCCGAGGGCGCCACCACGTCCGTCCGTCCGTCCGTCCGTCCGTCAACCGCTCCCCAGAACATACCGATGGCTTGGAGTCAAAACGGACTATCTTTAGATAGTCCATTGACATATTATTGGATTTATTACAAAAACTAATAACTTGTATCAAACAATGACTGCAGAAATATACAAAGGGGGTTATGCTTTTTTTTTAAATATTTCTGCAGTCTTTTTTTTTATACAAGTTATTAGTTTTCGTAATAAGTTCAATAATATGTCAATGGACTGTCTCAAGATAGTCCGTTTTGACTTCAAGCCATCGTTATTTATTTTTAGTGAACAGTTGTGTTCAGCTAGAGTGAAAATTACAACCTATTTCTCTTTACAAAATTGGACAATGTGGGGGGGAAAAGAAGGGCCTTATGAGACACACACACACAAAACGAAATTCTCAGCCGCCCTGAAATCTAAATCTGTCCCAAAACGATTTAGTCCCCTAGCTTGAAGCACGGAGAAAAGATTTACGTTCGACAGAAACACAGAGCGAAGATTAGGGTTTCAAAATCTCATTTACTTTATCAAAAAACCTCCCTTTGCGCTGTATGGCTAAAAATCTTGCTGGAAGATGGCTGGCTGGTGGGTCATCTTTCTTTCCTTTTTGGCTCACTCGTGTTAACAAAGTTAACACGAAGTGAGTCTATAGTATGATAGTTGTTCGGTTGTGTGTGTGTGTGTGTGTGTGTGTGTGTGTGCGCGTGCGTGTGCGTGCGTGTGCGTGTGCGTGTGTGTGTGTGCGTGCGTGCGTGCGTGCGTGCGTGCGTGTGTGTGTGTGTGTGTGTGTGTGTGTGTGTGTGTGTGTGTGTGTGTGTGTGTGTGTGTGTGTGTGTTGCGTCCGTGGTCTAATCTCCAATCATTAACGTTGGCATTTTCTCGGAAAATAGAAGGCGTACATTGTTCAATCTTTGCATACACATAGATGATTTATGCAAGCTTTCAAACAATAATAATTTGAATAATTAAATACTTGAAACAACACTGTAAACAGATAACAAACAGATAACATTTTAGATTAGTGGATTAGAGAGTATTCAACAGGCAACATGAGTTACGAAACTCATCAACACTGAAAGCCTCGATAACTCATTGGTAGAACGCCTGTCTCTCACGCCAATGGTTCCGGTTTCGATTCTCGGCACGGGCACTTTTTTTTTAATATTTTCTTTTTAGTTGCATCCACTAACGATAGTTTCATTGTACTTTAAAATGTTATTCGCAATCTTGTACTTTAGACACCCCCCTCAATCTTTGTTTGCAACACCCCCCTCAATCTTTGTTTGCTCAAGTTCAAGTTCAAGCTATTGTTGTCCCACGTGTGCCTGTTCGAGTGAGCCTTGAAGGCTTTGCCTCTTGTTTTCCGTTTGGTTCCTTCCTTTCCTTTCGTTATTCTCAATTATCTGTCGGGTATGTGTGTGCAGATAAATCCTGACAATCCTCTCCTCCGCTAGCAGGTAGGGGTGGGAATCGCTTTCGAATAAAAAGTTTGGTAATGAGAGAGAAGATAAAGTTACAAAACTCCGTCTTGTAGTAAAGGGAGGGTGGTGGGTGGGTGGATATTAAATAGAGAATGAAGGAGAGAAAATAGAGAACGCTGAACGCTGAACGGTTTATTCGAATAGGCCATGAGCCCCTTACGAAGGGGAGGACCATGTTACAAAAGCACATAAAGTTTTGTTACAAAATCATTATACGCCATAATTCTATCCAAATACAAAAACCATACATATTTCATTGCAGAATATCGAACATTTTTCCACATTTGTACAGGTATATAGCTAAATTTCTTAGAACGTTTTCATTTTGTGAGAGGGAGAGAGAGAGAGAGAGAGAGAGAGAGAGAGAGAGAGAGAGAGAGAGAGAGAGAGAGAGAGAGAGAGAGAGAGAGAGAGAGAGAGAGAGAGAGAGAGAGAGAGAGAGAGAGAGAGAGAGAGAGAGAGAGACGTGAACAGAGAGACAAAGGGAGAGAGAGAGATAGAGACAGAGAAGGACAAGGAGCAAAAACAGGGTGATGTTAGAGGATACAGGGGTAATAAATTAAGGGTAGGACGGGATAAAAACAATAACAAGGGGGGGGGGGGGGGGGGGGGGGGGGGGGGGGGGAGGGGGGGGGGGGGGGGGATTAATGGGAAAGAATGGGAAGAGGGTGGGGGTGATGGCAAGCGTTTTAGCTTGTTGCGTATGTATGTTTTCTCACTTTCAAAGTGACTGATTCTGGAAGTCTTGACAAAGATTAATAAATCGAAATGTTCACATATGCTGAGCTTTTTGTTTTGGTTCTTCCCCCCCCCCCCCCCCCCCCCCCCCCCCCCCCCCCCCCCACCCCCACCCCCACCCACAGATCTGTTTCAAACATTAGGAGAGAGAGAGAGAGAGAGAGAGAGAGAGAGAGAGAGAGAGAGAGAGAGAGAAGAGAGAGAGAGAGAGAGAGAGAGAGAGAGAAGAGAGAGAGAGAGAGAGAAAGAGAGAGAGAGAGAGAGAGAGAGAGAGAGAGAGAGAGAGAGAGAGAGAGAGAGAGAGAGAGAGAGAGACAGACAGGCAGACAGGGAGGCAGCAGTCAGACAGAAAACGAGAGATAGAAAGACAGGAGAGAGAGAAAGAGAGAGAGAGGGGGGGAGAGAGAGAGAGAGAGAGAGAGAGAGAGAGAGAGAGAGAGAGAGAGAGAGAGAGAGAGAGAGAGAAAGAAAGAGAGGGAGAGAGAGAGAGAGAGAGAGAGAGAGAGAGAGAGAGAGAGAAAGGCAGAGAGAGAGAAACAGAGAGACACAGACAGAGAGACAGGAGACAGTCCTGAGACAGAGAGACAGACAGAGAAAGAGACACCCAGACAGACAGAGAGAGAGTAAGGATACTGAAGTTACAAAAACAAAGCTATAGAATAGCGAAACATGACTTGTGAGGCAGACAAAGAAATCAGAGAAAGAGGGAGAGGGTGGGTCGGAAAAGAGAATGTGGGGAGAGAGAAAGAGACAGAGACAGAGAGACAGACGGACAGACAGACAGAGACCAGGGGTACAGAATGGAAAGACAAGAAGAGTTGATTCAACTTGCCTGTGTGTGTTCACACACATGTCGCCTTCTTGAACACACACACACGCGCGCGCGCGCACGCACAGAGAGAGAGCGAGGGGGGGGGGGGGGGGGGAGGGAGAGAGAGAGAGAGAGGGGAGAGAGAGAGAGAGAGAGAGAGAGAGAGAGAGAGAGAGAGAGAGAGAGAGAGAGAGAGAGAGAGAGAGAGAGAGAGAGAGAAATAAAGAGAAAGAGAGAATGAATGAGAGAGAGAGAGAGAGAGAGAGAGAAGAGAGAGAGAGAGAGAGAGAGAGAGAGAGAGAGAGAGAGAGAGAGAGAGAGAGAGAGAGAGAGAGAGAGGAGAGAGAGAGAGAGAGAGAGAGAGAGAGAGAGAGAGACAGACAGGACAGACAGACAGTTAAACACACAGAGACAGACAGATGAGAGAGAGAGAGAGGGAGAGAGAGAGAGAGAGAGAGAGAGAGAGAGAGAGAGAGAGAGAGAGAGAGAGAGACAGACAGACAGACAGACAGTTAAATGAGACAGAGACAGAGAGAGAGAGAGAGAGAGAGAGAGGGAGGGAGAGATTCGAGAGAGAGAGAGAGAGAGAGAGAAGTCGAGAGAGAGAGAGAGAGAGAGAGAGAGAGAGACAGACGGACAGACAGACAGTTAAACACACAGAGACAGAGAGATGGAGAGAGAGAGAGAGAGAGAGAGAGAGAGAGAGAGAGAGAGAGAGAGAGAGAGAGAGAGAGAGAGAGAGAGAGAGAGAGAGAGAGAGAGAGGGGGGGGGGGGGGAAACGGAATACAGAAACAGGAACAGAGACAGAAACTGTAGCACGTGCCCCAAAAGAAACTGACGTCTCCACAGGACATTGAAGTGCAACATCAGACACCCCCCCTCCCCCCCCCCCCATCCCACCCCACCCCACCCCACCCCCTCGAACATCCTTTGGTCTTTTCATCCCCCTTCCCCTCAAATATTTGACCACCCTGACCCGTCAAAATGCGCTACTGCTGCTGGGCGACAAGGGAAATGTCACCCATTCCACCCCACTCCACCCCACTCCACTCCACCCCACTCCACCTTCACGACCGATCTTTGCTCTCCAAACATGCCCCCATCATTGTAACATCCACCCCCGCCTCTCTCCCATAATCTCTTTAACCCTTTCACCGCCAATGTCGCATTTATGCACCACAATGATTTAACCCCTTGACTGCCAGAGAAAATGAAAGAAAAAATCATTGGGCAAATCATGCCGTGAAAAAGACAACTGATAGAGCCAATCTGGCAACATGGTCTGGGGATATAACTCTCTTGACTGTGTTAGAGCAAAAACAAGCATGTCAGGGTTATTCCTCTTCATCTGATGACATCCTCAGTTATGTCACCAGGTCAGTACGTGATACGTTGGTGGCAGTCAAGGGGTTAACACCCATATCACTAAAAGGCATAAAATCGGGTCCTGTTATTCGAAGACCTTACTTTCTTAATTTGGAGAGGTCTATTGGCCTATAGGCCTATTGCACATATTTCACAGAGGAATTCCCAATATTGCAGAGAACTGTTTTTTCTCTACCCAGTTTAGTTTAATGGTATTTGGGGGCTGACAAATGGCTGGCCACCGAAAGGGTTAAGACCCCGAGTACTTTAGAACCACAGCGAATACCTAGGCATATAGTCTGTCTGCTTGTGCGAGAATTAAAATAATAATATGGGTCTCATGATCCTAGAGCCACTTGACACTTGACGCTTCAAAACTTTATGACGCAAGGATGGAGATTTTGGGCCAGGCCTGTTCTTGCAATCTGTCCTAAACTGCCTAAACTTGTAGACAAATATCAATGAAAATTGAGCAGTGACTAAGTGCGAGAACTTGTGAATGACTGGATGGATGAATTGAATCCATAATAAGCGCACGCACTCGTTTACGGGCAAGTTCCGCGCGGAAACACCGTAAATAAGTAAAAGAAGGAATGGGAAAAAAATAAGCGCTCGCGTTTCCGTGTACGCAGCCTTAGGCCGGGTTCACATTAGACGCGTAAGTTCCGTACGGAAAACCCTAAATAAATGGAAGGAAGAAGGATAACAGTTTACGCATATAGGGGAAATTCGGACACGTGCGCAAATCTTTCCCTTTCTTTGTTTCACTTATTTATGGATTGCGTACGGGTTTCCGCACGGAATATCCGCTTATGTGCGTACACGGCCTTAGAGTGAAAACAAATGAGAGATCGTTTCCACCATCCTTCTTCCCCCTCCCCCTTTATCCCGAAATTCTCCGATCGTTCATACTGCCAGAGATGGTCATTTGTATGAATGGACCCCTCCTGCTACAGTGATTATTTTCTTAAGTCCCCCATAAAAAAAGGTGGCGCTCGCGAGTTAGAGCTAACCGCACGAGCAAACTGGCCAGGCGGTCGTCGCAAACCATCCACGAAAGTAAACATGGTGACAGTATGGAT
This sequence comes from Phymorhynchus buccinoides, assembly GCA_017654935.2. Taxonomy (NCBI): domain Eukaryota; kingdom Metazoa; phylum Mollusca; class Gastropoda; order Neogastropoda; family Raphitomidae; genus Phymorhynchus; species Phymorhynchus buccinoides. The sequence continues at coordinate 12,460,911 of CM065695.1, read as the reverse complement.
GGCTATGATCTGTCTGATTTTCTGAGTTTCATCACCCTCCCTCCCCTCTCCCCGGTCAGCTGGGGTCAAAGCCTGGGTCACGGACCTCATCGTCGTCATTGTCATAACCGGCGAGTATCATAGCTGAGATTGAGGTCACTGTACACGTGAACATTTTTCACTCTTTCCCCATGGCAACAAACACAGTGGGAGTATGCAAGTAATCAATACATCTGTATCGTTAAAAGTTCAGGACTTTCCTGGAGTTGCACTGCCTCCGGGCATTGCCTCCAGGATCGTTCCCACCGTCGTTATATCTACTAATGTCCCATGTGTGTCTGTTTCAGACCGGAGGACGTTAAACGGATTTTCATCTTCAGTATACAAGTTATATTACACACCCGTGTTGCCATGAGGAAGAAATGAAAAATGTTCACGTGCATTGAGACCATTAGAGGAAATAGTGGAAATAGATCTGCGTGAGAGAAAGTGGAAAAAGAAGAGAAGAAAGAGAAGAGGCAAAAAACTTTGGTTTCCTGATGTATGTTCACGAAGGATTTGAAATGTACCTATCTTTATCATTTTTTCTTTGATAATGTTTAGATGAACCTGTTTAGTCTTGTATTTGCTAGCAGCCATTCAGAAATCCATGCATAGTACGTTGGCACAGAATCAGCTTTAAGCTTGTTGTTGCCGTTATGCTTGCTTAGCATGAGTGTAATCATGTGCTTTTTGGTAAATAAAAATCATTTAAACCAAGCAAAGAAGTGGAGAAGGAAAGGGGGAAGAAAGGCTTGCGATCATAAAGAGATGTAATAAAGAAGAACGCGATGAGAGAAAGAGAAGGAAGAAAGAAAAATAATAATGGCAAAGCCATGTAAACGTAGTCCCAGTTACTAGCAACACCCGCACACATATACTCCCCCTCACACCCACCCACACACACACACACACACACACACACACACACACACACACACACTTGCTCAATCTGATGAAAGTGGGTGCACACCCTTAATCGGTGGGGTGCACACCCTTAATCGGTGGGGTGCACACCCTTAACACGGAGACATGTCTGCCAGCACTCGGCAACATTTTAACGCCACGTGGCATAGTTGGTGCTACCATGTCTTCTACTCTTAACATTACACCCCCAAACAAAATTTGAAATGATTCCATGCAGTATTTTATAAAAGGGTGAAGAAAAACAGAAACATGTCTGCCGCCCGGCGACATCTTATTCCCGGGGCATAATTTATGTACCAACGTATTACACCCTCGCTCAACATTTGAAGGGATTCCATATTCTAGTTCACGAGATATAGCTCAGGCATGAAATATACAGAGCAAAGAAGGAAATTTCGTTTTTTATGGTCAGACTTCAAGGTCAAGGTCAGCATGCCAATAATTTATGCTCAGGTGTCTTCGACTGTAGGTCATGCACCACCACACAAAATCTGAAGCGCTTCTGTCAATACAAATGTGGAAAATATGACAAAAACACCCATTTTTTGACCCCAACCACTTTGAAGATCTAAACATGTCCATGACCTTGACCTTGATCGGTACCCCATCCTCAGAATTGTCACAATGATGAAATATTTAGCTGTCAGTATGATCCAAAAACCAAGCAATAAATAGCAGTTTGTATGTTCTGGCTGAGACATCATTAGTAACATTTCAACAAAAAACAGGGCACTAGCAAAACTTCTCAAACAAACAAATAGTCACCTTGACTTTTTACTGAAAGGCTGGTTTCAAGGCCGCAGTTCCTTTCCCAGAGAGAAGAGCTATCACTGTGGATTGAAAAATCAGTACTCTTTTCCCCAAAGGCATTTTTGTTTTTCCGTCCAAACACTTATACAGAATGAAAGAAAATCTGTTTAACGTCCTCTGGTCTGGACCAGACACACATATGGGACATTCGGTGCACCACACTTCGCCGAAGCTCACTTCGCCAATGCTCACTTCGCCAAACCACACTTCGCCAAATCATTAGCCCGGCATAACACTTCGCCAAACCACACTTCGCCACAAACTTAGGTTAGTGATAGGGTTATGGATAGGTTAGGGATAGGGTTAGGGATAGGGTTAGGGATAGGTTAGGGATAGTAAGAAAATAACAGAAAGTCACAGGAAACCATTTTGGGCGAACAGTGCTAGAACAGTCCCGTCAAACAAAAATTCAAGACAGTGATTACTTGTGAACACTTTGTCACCAAAGCCAGTCATTTCTTGGCGAACTGAGCAGAGTGGTTTTTGGCGAGATGTTACTTTTCGTGCACTAGCGGCCTTGGGGAGGGGTTGTCGGTGCCGAGAGTGAACATCAAAGGTTTGGCGAAGTGTGCTTTGGCGAAGTGTGGCGCACCCGGGACATTAGTAGATATAAAGATGGTGGGAACGATCCTGGAGGCAATGCCCGGAGGCAGTGCAACACCAGGAAAGTCCCGAATTTGTAACAATGCAGATGTATAACTCATTGTGACTAAACACAGATACCCGATTCCCCCCTATTTTATTGTGACAACGCAAGTGAGCAGAGTTATGCAGAGTTCAGACAGAGACAGACAAAGACACAGACAGAGACAGAGATAGATAGAGAGACAGAGACAGACACAGAGAGGCCACACAGAGAGACACAGAGAGAGACAGTGACAGAGACAGAGACAGAGACAGCGAGACAGAGAGACAGAGAGACATAGAGAGACAGAGAGACATAGAGAGACAGAGAGAGTTGAACATGGAGTGACAAACAGACAAAAGAGAGAAATAAATACAAGGAAAGTTGTATTGACCGTAACTAGAAACCCAGAGAAAGAGATAGCCGCGAACGAAGCAGCATATTCCCTGTTGGACAGCATGTCATTGCTACAAATGGTTGATGATGAAGTTATGATGAAAACACCTAAGTTGAAGTGTACATCTTTTAAACTCTTTGAAGTCACGGCTGCGTGTATCTGTTGCTACAATATATTCACTTTAAAGGCACACTGACCCCACCACGATTAAGTCCCTTGGGGTTGTTTTTTTCTGGGTAGCAGTGACCCACATACAAATGCCCCCAACTTCAAATTGAGGCTGCTCTTTAAAATTATATTTCGTTTTCAATTTGGGGGCATTTGTATGGGAGTCAAACCTGGTCAAAGCAAGATTCTTTACCAGCTATATAAGAGGTGAAACCCGTGAAACGCGTGATTTTGACACGTGACGTGGTGGGTCTTTAATATATAATTATTCTGTTGAGCAACTCAGCAAAGACTAAAGGGGAACACACACACATACACACACACACACACACACACACACACACACACACACACACACACACACGCACACGCACACACACACACACACGCGC
>CM065695.1:12447574-12450074 GCA_017654935.2 Phymorhynchus buccinoides | reverse complement strand
ATTATAAAGATCCTGGAAAAAGAAGATTTTGAATGAGAATACAGATAGTTGTTTTTGTTTTGTTGTTTTGGGTTGTTGTTGGGTTTTTTAATTGTAAAGATTTTATAAAAAAAAATATTTTTTAAAGTAGAAACATTTAATTTTATAAAGATTTTTTGAAACATTTTTGAGAAACAAGTTGAGTTTTTGCATAAAATCTAACTTTATTGTAATAAAAGTGTTTATTTAAAAGATAGATCTTTCTATTTTTTAGTTAGCTTTTTGTTTTTATATGAACTAGCGCAACGCCTAGTACTGGCAATGCACCGTACTGGCAACGCCACGTACTGGTTTCGCCGCGTTTCTGAACCGATTCGCTGCCGGTTTGGCACACCGATAGTCACTGTCCTCGGTCATCTACCTACCAAATTTGAAGTTAATCGGTCCAGAAATGTCGGAGATACGGGCGCCGAGAGTCCGGCGGATACGCATTTTGCGCATTTGCCATCACAGCAAATTTGAAGCGATTCGGTCAAAAAACGGCGGAGTTATGAGGCCCGTTTTGTGTTTCAGACAGACACACACGGACACTTGGCTTTTTACTATATGAATGATGTGTGGGGGGTTTTAGCGTCCAGTGTATGACTTTGTACGGCAGCCAATCAAAAATGTTCCGTATTTATTCTAAGCCAATCAAAAGTTTCATTTGTATTTTGAGTTTCTATTTTTAGCTAGCTTTTTTTGTCAATGATTTTTAAAAAAATCGTCCAGTGTCTGATTGTGTACGGCACAAAACCGTCCATTGTTTATACTATTATCGTTTTCTGCTTTGTCTACTTTATTGCAAAGCAGCAAAAGACACTTAAAAAATATATGTGCGACCTCAGATATTCCACCATTTTAAGAATGTTAATGTGTATGTGTGTGTGTGTTTCCAATGTTCTCGCGCGCACGCGCACACGCGCACATCTAGAGAGACTGAGGCAGACAGATAAGCACAGAGAAGATAGGTAGAGAAAGACAGAAACACAGGCAGACACATACAGAGAGAGAGAGAGAGACTTGGTCAATGAATCAAACACCTTAGAGAGCACAAATTTTTGATTTTAATTTCCTTTCCAACAACATCTTTAACAAGGGCGTCGCCGAGCGGCAGACATGTCCGTCACCAACAATGCCACGCACTTGCGACACCCCGTAGCAGTCACACCCTGACACAAAATTGGAAGGGATTTTGTCTTCTAGTTCACGAGATACAGCTTGAAGAAGAAACATATAGCGCAAAGAAGGAAATTTCACTTTTCAAGGTCACACTTCAAGGTCAAGATCAGCATGGTGATCATTTATGCTCGGATGTGTTCTTCTGTAGGATATACAGTACCACACACAATCTGAAGAGCTTCTGTCAAGTACAAATGTGGAAAATATGGCGTAAAACCCAATTTGTAGACCCTACCACTTTCAAGGCTTACCTATCTCCCGGACCGTGATCTTGACCTTGATCGGTATGCCACTATCAGAACGGGCATAAGCCAAAGTACCTACATGCCAAATTTGAAGACTCTAACACTAACGGTGTGGGAGTTATGGCCCCTGAAAGATTTTTCGGTTTTCAAGGTCGTACGCCAAGGTCAAGGTGACGACGGCAAACCATTTTACGCGGATGCCTTCCTCTCATGGTGACACACCAGCACACAAAACTTGACGTGATTCGGTCAACCCGTTCGAAAGATATCCTTGGGACAGACAGACTAAAAATGGCAGCAATTATCACACACACTTATGCACCCACGTTCACCCACACACACAGACACTGACACATACCCACCCACCCCCATTCCAACACACATGCATAATACACAAACATACGCTGGGCTATACTATGTTATACGCTCAACCATAACCAGACAGACAGAGAATGGATTAATAATATTGAAAGCAGATAGAGAGAGAGAAGGGAGGACGAACAATAAATTTGAACTTCTATCACATACTAAGAGGGGAGAGAAGTGACAGGAGAGGGAGATAGGTTAACAGGTAGACAGACAGACCTATTGACAGACAGAGAATGAGAAAGACGGAGAGAGATGGGGGGGGGGGGGGGGGGGTGAGAGAGGAGAAAGAGAAAACGGGAGAGAGAGAAGGGGAGAGAGACAGACAGACAGAGATCGAGAGAGAGAGAAAGGGAGAGAGAGGGGGAGGGAGAATTTAACAGATGGATGGACAGACAGTTACAGACAAACAGGCGGACATACCTTAGAGAGCACGAATTTTCTACTTTAAAGGTCTTCAACCAGAGAGAGAGAGAGAGAGAGAGAGAGAGAGAGAGAGAGAGAGAGAGAGAGAGAGAGAGAGAGAGAGAGAGAGAGAGAGAGAGAGAGAGAGAGAGAGAGAGAGAGAGAGAGAGAGAGAGAGAGAGAGAGAGGGAGAGAACTTGGAGAGAGACAGAGAGAGAGAGAGAGAGAGAGAGAGAGAGAGAGAGATTTCAATATCGCTGACATTTCAGTCCTTTTATTTGCAC
>CM065695.1:12402574-12442574 GCA_017654935.2 Phymorhynchus buccinoides | reverse complement strand
TCTAGAATAAAGGCCGGCGAATGGAAGGCCGAAAGTTAGATGACAGTAAGCAAAGAAAATAAGGCAGAATCCAAAAGAGGAAAGTTTCAAGCACAGAACTTCCAGAATGAATGAAAAATGGTGCTTTACGTCCTCTCGGTCTGGAACAGACACATATGGGACATTTGTAAATACAAAGATGGTGGGAACAATACTGGAGGCAATGCTCGGAGGCAGTGCAACTCCAGTAAAGTCCCGATTTTTTTTAGCAATACAGATAGGTGTAGCGGTAACCACGCCTCGGTTAAACCTCATCGGCTATGGTACCGCCACAATTGTATAGTAGTTAGAACTTCCAGAAGATGGGGGAACTATTTGTACGATCCCCCACCCCACCCCTCTCCTGCTATACCCACGGAAAGCGACGAAACGCCAATTTTAATGTGATAAAGGGGGTAGAAGATGTAAGATTTGAAAGAGAAGCGAGTTGGCGACGAAAGGTAGCGAGAGATAAGCCCCTCAAAAAGTTAGAAAGATGATTGAAGGAACACAAAGAAGAAGAAGAAGAAGAAGCAGAAGAAGAAGAAGAAGAAGAAGAAGAAGAAGAAGAAGAAGAATCAGCACAGTATAAGCTTCAAACTTGTTGTTACACTAATAATATTAATATTATTGTCTTCCTGTGTGACTATGTTTTGAAATGAATAAACATATGTTTAAACCAAGAAGAAGAAAGAAATAACGAAAAGAAGAAATAGTAACCACACACACACACACACACACACACACACACACACACACACACACGCACGCACACACACACACACACACACACACACACACACACACACACACACACACACCATTTCCACAAAATTTGTTTCAACCAAGAAGAAGAAGACAGAAAGACAGAAAACCAGATAGAAATAGTAACCACACACACACACACACACACACACACACACACAAAGTATTATCCCTTTCACACATAATTCTTCTTCTATTATATTCAGATCCTAATCCGCAGGCAGTATTTGTAACCGCCGTGTAAATATTGACCTCATGTGTGTGTTATTGTACCATCAGCTGGCTTCTTCTCTTCAACCACGAATAATAACATAAGCTTATATTATTATTAATGTTATTAGGTAGTCAGTCCATGTCGACACCCTATGGAGTGGCACGTTATGTTATTATGATGTTTGTACTAGCGTTTATAATCTGACTAGGCCATTGTGTGGGCCTACCAGGGAACATTAGGCTCGGTGTACATCTCGTGTCCTGGCTAATACAAAGCATCTGTTTTGCTTCGTTCTGTGTTTTTCTCACACCTGCTGCCATGTCTTTCACACCGACTGGCTGTGCGTTGTGTACGCATTTGGTCCTGCTGTCGCCCCATGTTGTTTGGGTCTTGGAGGAGAGAGAGAGAGAGAGAGAGAGAGAGAGAGAGAGAGAGAGAGAGAGAGAGAGAGAGAGAGAGAGAGAGAGAGAGAGAGAGAGAGAGAGAGAGAGAGAGAGAGAGAGAGAGAGAGAGAGAGAGAGAGAGAGAGAGAGAGAGAGAGAGAGAGAGAGAGAGAGAGAGATTAATTCTGACTATTGACCCACAACACACATACATACACACGCGCGGGCGCACCTACGTACACACGCACGCATGAATGTGGGTGGGTGTGGGTGTGCGCGTGTGCGCGTGTGTACTAAAACTGCTTTGTCCTTCGATACCCCGTAGCGATGAGAGATACATAATGTAAAGATGTTTTGTTTGATTGATTGATTTAATTTAAAGTCTGTTCATAACAATGGTAATATTAGACTTAAAAAAAAAATATATACGTAAAGAAATCAATGAATTAAAATGAGGGGGGAAAGTATGTGTGTGTGTGTGTGTGTGTGTATGTGTGTGTGTGTGTGTGTGTGTGTGTGTGTGTGTGTGTGTGCGCGCGTGCGTGTGCGTGTGCGCGCGTGCATGTGCGTGTGCGTGCGTGCGTGGGTGCGCACACTTACGTGAGTGTACTTATCAACAACAATTCAATAACAGCAACCGTAAACTAATGAATCAATTATAATAAATGAACAATCCGAGAGCTGGATGGATATAGCCATTGCAATGTCAATCATTTCAGGGCTGTAAATAAAATGATGTCTTTTAAAGGCCCTAAGGTTGCTATATTTATCTGAAAAGTGTTGTATAAGGCAGTTAAAACTGGACATTCAAAAATAATATGATGAATAGATAGAGTTGGTGACCACAAGCGCATTCTACATCTTGAGAAAATTTGGTCTTCCATGAATTTTGACGAATTTTGTAAATTAAACCGGACAAAGATCTTTGACACAGTAACACTTTTGTTTTCGTGGGAAGTTTTTTTTTAATTGTACCTACAATTTTAGAAATTAAGAATTTATTTCATGATTTTCCAGTTTTAATGTACTGTCTGAATGCTTTCGAAGAGCACCTTCTTTTGCTAATGTATCGACTATTTCATTCCAGTAAATACCACAATGTGATGGAATCCAACAAAACTCCACAAGAATTCCTTTAGCCATGATAGAATGTATCATGAATTTGATATATAAGTTACATGTTATATGGGCACAATTTCATGAAATGGGCAAAATGGCTTGCCCAGTTCGTGAAATAGCCAATTTATAACTTGCTATTGAGAAAAGCAATATGAATGAAACATAGTTTTTGTTCATTAGTACACATGGATCAAGAATTGGTTCAAACGAATCAGAAATATCATCTGTAGATGAGTTGCATTTGATAAAACGTGTGATTCAACATGTGGCTCAGGCATGCCTCAGCTTAGCATCTGGTCGAGTTGGGGGGCAGGATTGGGGTGCAAATACAACGTAGAAACGTGTGATACCATTAAATCAATCTTGATCAATACTTGTGTGAATGGGGATTCAAAAATGTGATATACATTGTCCATTTTATAAATTGGGCAAAGCATTTTGCTCATTTCATGAAATAGGCAATTTCACGGATTGGGCGTAACATATATATATTTATTTATTTATAATATTATATAACCCCAGGAACACCCCCAGATCCGCCCTGATAATAAGGGAAAGCCGAGCGTTTCAATCATTTAGAACAGTCGTATTACCGCTGTGCTATCGCGAACCCTTCCTTGCCTTTGGGTTTTTACAGCGTCACAGTCACAGAGAGAGAAGTAAAGAGCCAGCGACAAGAGGTCCACATTGCCTTGTAGATTGATGAGTTTCACAGACACTGAGCGAGAGAGAGAGAGAGAGAGAGAGAGAGAGAGAGAGAGAGAGAGAGAGAGAGAGAGAGAGAGAGAGAGAGAGAGAGAGGAGAGAGAGAGAGAGAGAGAGAGAGAGAGAGAGAGAGAGAGAGAGAGAGAGAGAGAGGGAGGAGAGAGAGAGAGAGAGAGAGAGAGAGAGGGAGAGAGAGAGAGAGAGAGAGAGAGAGAGAGAGAGAGAGAGAGAGAGAGAGAGAGAGAGAGAGAGAGAGAGAGAGAGAGAGAGAGATTAATTCTGACTATTGACCCACAACACACATACATACACACGCGCGGGCGCACCTACGTACACACGCACGCATGAAACGCGCGCGCGCGCGCGCACGAACGCACACGCACGCACGCACACACACGCACACGACAAACATAACATGGGGGAGGGTGGGTGGGTCACTAGAGTTCCGTTTTCAATGTCCAGCTATAATGTTCATGATAAATCTGATTTATGTCAATGGATGTTATAAATGATATGAAAATCTCATCCATTTCAGACGCTTTCTTGACAAATAGACACGTACTTTCTCTCAACTGCCCCCTCCCCCCCCCCCCCCCTTCTTCCCCAGGCCCCGAACCCCCTCTCCCTATAACAATTCTAAAGGCAAAACACTGCTTAGACGTTCTTTAAAAGACACCCCCCCCCCCCCCCTTAGACGTTCTTTAAAGACACCCCCCCCCCCCCCCCCCCCCCCCGTCACGTATCACATTCCCTCTTATGCTAAGAAGATTTTCTTACCACCAGCTATAAACGTATAAGAGAGAAAACAGGTGAAAGCTGTGATTTTGACACGTGACGTGGTGGGTCTTTAAAAGGCAAAAAGAGGAAAGAATTGAGAGAGAAAATGGAGTTTTACGTCCTCTTGGTCTGAATCAGACACATATGGGACATTTGTAAATACAAATATGGTTGGAACAATACTGGAGGCAATGCCCGGAGGCAGTACGAAACCAGTAAAGTCCCGATTTTTTTTTATTAATGCAGATAGGTGTAGCGGTAACCACGCCTCGGTTAAAGAGGAAAGAATTGAGAGAACGAAAGTAGGCTATAAAGTGCCTGCTACACCACATACTATTCGCTTTCAATGCGATGCGATTTTGACGTTGTGAGCCACGATTCGCACGTGACATTCTCGTGTATTGGGTCAGCTTGAGCGAAAATAGCAGAATTATGTTTAGACGGACGTGTTTCACGCGAATCATGACTCACATCGTCACAAATCGCATCGCCTTGAGATCGGGTGGTATGTAGTGTAGCAGGTCCTTAACCCCTTCACTGCATACAGAGAGGAAAACAGAGACATTATCGATTTTCTTATAATCAAATATAAAAGAGACCTGCTGAACTCAATCTGAGAACATGGTCTGGAGACACATCTTCCCCTGTCTTGTTTAACCCTTTCACCGCCAGCCATATTTCAGCCACAAAAATTCCATTAAATTCACCTGGGTATATAGAACAAAAATCCATCTGCAGTATTGGGGATTCTTCTGTGACATAGACAAAATAAGGTCTATCCTCACTTCCCAAAACTAAGACAATAGGGTCTTTGGATAATAGACCCCAATTCGATGCCCTTTTTAGTGACATAGGTGTTAAATCACTGTGGCGCTAAAATGCGACTTTGGCGGTGAAAGGGTTAAAACCGAACACCATCACTCCAGGACTACGACATCAAAAGTTACGACATCTTCAATGACATCACACACCACGTTATAGACGTGGGACTGGGCAGGGAAGGGGTTAAGGGTGGTGGGATAACCGAATGAAAACAAAGCCCAGCCAAACATCGTCAATGACATCACACATCACGTTATAGACGTGGGACTGGGCAGGGAAGGGGTTAAGGGTGGTGGGATAACCGAATGAAAACAAAGCCCAGCCAAACATCGTCAATGACATCACACATCACGTTATAGACGTGGGACTGGGCAGGGAAGGGGTTAAAGGTGGTGGGATAACCGAATGGAAACAAAGCCCAGCCAAACATCGTCAATGACATCACACATCACGTTATAGACGTGGGACTGGGCAGGGAAGGGGTTAAAGGTGGTGGGATAACCGAATGGAAACAAAGCCCAGCCAAACATCACAAGCAGAAAAAAGACAAGAGGGGAAAAAAAAAGGTGGGTGGCATTTACATCAATTCATCAAGTTCACGACGTGACAGAGACTTGTAATCCCCGGTAAAGGTAAAGATGTGCCCCCCCCCCCCCCCCCCCTCCCCTCAACCCCCCACCCCAACCCCCTCTTACATTTCTCAGCTCTCCCCACATTTTCACACCTGCCTTTCTTTTTTTACCAAACATTAAGCTGTATCTTATCAACCTTTTGAGCTAATGAATTATCTTTGTTGAATAATTAATCGCAGTCACGATAAAGGCCATTATCTAATAGGACACCCACCCCTATGTAGTGCAGTACACACAACAGCCGCGGAGCATTTGTCACAGTCCTGGTTCATTGCGGTTGTTGTTTTTCGTCTTGCCTTTATCCTAACTTCATCATTCCCAATCCACCCTCTCCTCTGCTAAAAAAAATAAAGAAAAGAAAAAACCACCACCTAAATTTCAGAAAGAAAGAAAGAAAACCACTACCATGTTGGTTGCCACATCACTTCTGTACCCTCAATTTAGGTGGGGGGTTTTAAATTTTTAAATCTTCCCTCTTCAGTCTGACAAGCAGCTCCCGACGTTGTCATCATCATTATATACGTCGTACAAACACTATTTCCACGACTTGATAGCCAAGTTTCACGATATAAATTTTTTTTTTTTTAAGTTTCAGTTTTCAACAATCGCTCTACTCCCAAGAAAGGGAATAAAAAAAGATTCCCGAACTATAACTGCCATCCAGCCAAACCACTACGGTAAACAATCTATGGATCCTATGCATGATTTACCACCTTCTTCCGTCTCTTTTCCTTCTTTCCCTTTCCCTCCCCCTACGACTCGGTTGTTGTTTTTTCTTTTGCCCCGCCCGCCCCCCTTTTCTATTTCTCTCTCTGCGGCAACCATCATAAATTGATGGTGGATTTTGACAAGACAAGCTCTCTCTCTCTCTCTCTCTCTCTCTCTCTCTCTCTCTCAGCTGATTCTAGTTCTAGTAGAGAGCGACGAGAAGAAAAGAGAGAAGAGGCGAGGAGAGCGGGCGGCGGGTCGGTGTATTGCGCGGAGCGAGCGCTTTAGGGTAGGAGGGGCCAAAACCGGTCCGTGAAACCCCCAGCCTGTTCACGTCATAATTTGAAGCCGTTTGACTCGCAGACATTGCCTGCCACGAGGCTTCACAACTCTCCCTCCCTCCCTCCTCTCCTTCTTTCTTTTTTAGTTCGTTATTGTCGTTGTCTCCTTTCTTGTTGTAGTAGTAGCAGCGCTGCTGTCGGTTCTTACTACTACTACTACTACAACTCTCTCTCTACATTACAATACAGGTCCTTGGCTGCTCTGTCGGCGCTAAGTTTGCACGCGAAGAGTCGTTTTGGTGTGATTAGCGGGAGATGTTGTTTTGAGCGAGTGACAGAGAGAGTAAAAGAGACAGGGGTCTTGTTCTCAGTTCTTGTTCGGTTGAAACGAAATGTGAAGGAGCGTTCGCTTATTGGCATCATGAAACCTGCCTGTGATTGCAACTCACTCACGCACGTTTTATTGACCGGAATTAAACATTATTTTGTAAATTGAAATATTCGTGTAAAACGTGTGCATGTGCAAAAATCAACAACAATGCCATGGGATATGTGCTTGAAAAATGTGTATCTACTTTCACCACCCCCACCCACCCCTTTGGGGTTCAGCTGGCCTGATTTGTGCGTTTTATCGACGATGGTGACCACGACGACGACGACCCTGAATACTGTTGATGTGAGGAGTGTACGTGCATTCTCAACCACTTCTGCACCTACTGTATCCTAGGAGAAACGCGTGATTGTGCGGTTGTGTTCTATTGGATTCAAGTTGATTTTATTCATGAAAAAAAATAATTTTGGACAAAAGTATGCCTCGATCTTGTGATGAGCAATAATGTAAACAATCCAATACGGTAAACTATCTACCTCCATCCACCCCAACCCCACCCCAATTCACCAGCATTAATTGTGAATGATTTCTACCAGCATTAACTTAAGTTTTGAATTCTGTGTTTGTGTTTTCCCCTGCGCTTTGTGTTATAAATTGATTCCCGGGCAGCTTCTGTGTGGTGTTACACTATCAAGCTTGGAAGAAAAAAAGATGTTTTTTTAAATTTCAGTTACGCTCACGTGACCACAGGAAATACGTTATTTTTTGCTTAATTCTGTATATAAGTGTCAACGGATTGGAAACAAAGAGAATTCAAGATTTGTTTTTCCAAAAAAAGCACACGTGTTGAAACATACGCTGGCGTACATTTTGATCGCGGTTACTAGGCCTACTAAACTGTCTGGAGTCTACCAAAAAGATTCTACTCAGACTAGCCGTGGACTTACTTTTCTTCAGTTGACAAAGCGAGACGATTGAGCAACAGAAGGAAGGGTAGTTAGTGTATACATGTAGTACATGTGTATGTGTTCACCCACCCGTGACTGCTGAGCCAGCCTGTGTGCCTACTACCCTACCCTACCGGTTATGGGTGGAGGATTCATCATAAACTGATCGCCCAATCAGTATAAAGCTGGGAGGGAAAGGTGGGGGAGGGCGAGAGGGGCTAGTGTCCGTCCACACCAAGAGATGCTGAATTAATGGTCAGTCTAAACGCCTTGCTCCACAGAGGTCGGACCTCCATTCTACGGCTCGTCAAACGCTCAATTGTTACTTTGCTCGCGCGCTGCAAGTCTTCAGTTGTGTTCTCCATACTGTGTGTGCGCGCGCGAACCCGTGCGTGCGCGTGTGTGTGTGTGTGTCGTTCGTGCGTGTGTGTTTGTTGAGCGAGCTCGCTCTAAACTCACCACCGACCGCCAAGTTTTTTTGGGGACATTCCAACTCTCTTCAAGCCTTCTTCAAGAATTGTATTGTGTGTGTGTGTTAGGGTGTGTTTTCTTTTTTGTTTTGATTTTACTCTCCACGCAGTGTGCCCTCTGGAAACAGTCCCACAGTCAAGACTGTCCGCCAACAACTTTCCTTCCTCCGACACAAGAGTTGCGCACCCCTGGACCAATCAAAGGACGCCTTACAAACCAACCCCCTCTTGTTGTGGGGAGGAGGGGAAAGGAAGTATGATCATCTGAAAAGAAAAAGGAAGAGCAGGAGGAAAAGGTTTGGAGGGTGGAAGGAGGGCTAGCAATAGCTTGGCATAATATAACTGATATTCATAATTTAGACGAGGCGAGAGGCGGAGGGCGCGCGCGGCGGGCCGAGAGGCGTATGATTGTGGCCGTATTATTGGTTTGCCCCCCCACCCCACCCCTCCCCGGTGTCAGTCGAAGAAGCTGTCGGGAACTGTCTGTCCGTCATCTTATCACTTGCTGGCCCTCGGGCAGACGACAAGGGAGGTGTGCGCTTCAACTGGGATCGTTTGCATCGCTTGTTAGCTAATCGGCGCAGACGACCGACTACTTTTCTCCATTTATTCTCTTCGTCGCCATCGTCGTCGTCGGGACGGATTGTCAGTGTGTTTAGTAGTTCAGTGGTTCAGTGAGTGAGTGAAGTGAATGGACTAAAAAAATAAGAAAAGGACTTTATCCTCGTCGTCGGTGTCATCGACGTTTTTTTTGTTTTTTTTTAAATCATCGTTATCTTTCTTCATCATCGTCATGTCGAGACGGAAGCAGTCCAACCCTGCTCGTCATTTGGACGGCGATAATGAAAACCGTAAGTACCTTATTTGTTATTTTAATGAAAATCGTAATTTATTTTTTTTACTGATTTTTAAAAAAAATTTAAACTGGGGACTGGTTTATTTTATGGTTTCGAGTATGGATAATTAAAGAATCGAGTCTAGACTTTCGTATAAATTGTCCGACACAATTATGGCTTCTGTGTGTAACATTATTGCCTTCGATTTGTCGAAATCTTGTACTTTTGCGTCCTGATATGATATTCTAAATTTTAATCATAATCAGTTATATTTGTGTGAGTTTTGCTTTCGGGTGTCAACTTAAATATCAACTTAAAAGTAAAATAGGAAAAGTACATCAGTATTCAAAATCGGTTTTCAAAAGATATCGGATCGATCAATAAACTGCTCATAAATTATCAGCGCTTGATTTTATTTTCAATCAAATTCATTTACTTATGAGCAACTATACCTTTTCTAAAGTATTTGTCTAAATATTCCAATATCTATCTTTCGACCTGGCTAATGCAGATAACATTAACGGATATTAAATATTCACTTTCCAGATAAGCCCAGTGTATGTGAAATTTCACCCCCAAGCGGATACTGTTATGTTACTTAAATATATCTGCTACACACAAAAAGATTAAAGATTGTGATGGACAAAAACTGTAGGCCAATTACTGAATTAGCTTGCAGCTGTGATGTTGTCAATATTTCTTCTTGTTGGCCTTTCTCCAGGCTGTTTCTAAACAAAGCTTTACTTTTGACATTTGATTCACTGGCATTTGTGAGCTTCCAATATTGATTGAAACTCAACACCGCTGTTCATGCCTTGGCTCTGCGGTGATAAAAGCATTGTTCATTATTAAATCGTTAGACCTTTGTATCGCATTGCTCAAAAAGTGAAGCAAAAAAGGATAGGGTTGGATTGACAATTTTCAAATTAGCCTTGTACATCCTTGATTATGTTTCCACCTGCGTTTCTTTTTCAGTTGAACAGAACAAATACAAATGTGATCATTTTAATTTGGTAATAGTAACAGTAACAATGATGATGATGATGATGGTAATAAGGACAACAAGGGAGAGGCGTTGATAATATATTTATTAATATCGTGTTGAAATGATGGGTCATCGGGTCCCATGTATTATGTAATGAAAACAAACAATACTTCCGAAAATGTTAACAGGAAATGTTCCGATTTAAGCTTTCACTGTTTGGTCAAACCCATTTCCCCTCTATTCACTTCTCGTCCCATCCCCCACTCTCCACAGACACACGCACATGGTACACCAACACACACACACAAACAGAGAGAGAGTACACACACACACACACACACACACACACACACACACACACACACACACACACACACACACACAGATGGTCACTTTCACTGTTCTACCAAGCGCTCTCTTTTTTATCACTTGTACTACAAATCGGATTGTCCCCATCTTTCACACGGCCTTTGGCTATACAGTAATACACAGATACCTCTTAGATGGTTCGTTCACACCTGGATAACAGGACAGTGAAGTACAGGAGTGGGTAGGTGGAAGGGTGGGGTGGGGGTAGGGGTAGGAGGATGGTCGTGAGGGAAAGGAGGGGGTGGGATACAAATGGAGGACTTTATTTCATGAATAATGTTCACGACTATCAACCGCGTTGCGGCCATCTCCACATCGACCCAAGCACCAGAACAACTTGTTGTCCCTAAGGGCTTTTTCGCCACGAGGACGTAAAACCTCCACTCAACAACAACACTCATCAATAAATTTCGATATCTAATTAACAAAGGGGAGGTGGAAATACACCGAACTCGCGGTAATTGTTCTTCTCTTGTAAGAAATATGTTGACATAAGCCTACTTTGTAGATGGTTTTAATTAATGCATTGGTGAAGAAGTACTATACAGAACGACCCCCACCACCCCACCCCTCTATACCCGCCTTCATACCACCGTCCTACGGCTACTTGTTCGTTGTCGCGTGAGCACACTTTAAATAAAAAAATTCCACTTCGAATAATGGCATTCTAATTTAATGCTCAAGTAATGCAAAATGATGAATATATTTACCACTCAATTGAAGAGAATGATTGTAGTTACCATCAAGTTTTCGTTAAAAAAAAGGTTTCTTTGTTATTGATTATCGAAAAAGTCCAAAACCCTTGACATTTTGGAGATCTATATTATTTTTTGTTCTTATTGACGACACTTTGAATTTCGAGAGAGAGAGAGAGAGAGAGAGAGAGAGAGAGAGAGAGAGAGAGAGAGAGAGAGAGAGAGAGAGAGCAATAACTTAGGCAAAAGTCTGTTTTGAGAGGAGAAGGAGGAGGAGTAGAAGAAGAAGAATTTATATTTTGCACGTTGTTTCTCTCCAGTCTGCTAAGCATTGGGGTTTTTTTTGTGCCTCGATGGCACTGTCATTGTAAGTGGCACGAGTCAACATTAATTTGTTTCGTAAAGTTTACACACAAGACAAACCTGTTCATCGTCTCTCTTGACTGTTTAGCTGCATGAAATCATGAAATGGACCTGTTTTTTTGTGTGTGCCTCGGTGACACTGCCATTGTAAGTTGCACGAGTCAGAATTTGTATTTTTTTTTAAAAGTTAAATTATACGCAAGACAAACCTATTCGTCATCTCTCTTGAATGTTTAGCTGCATGAAATCATGAAATGAACCATACGTACGGTACGTACACTCTACTAGTAATACAGTGGAGCCTCCCTTATAAGACCTCCCATTATAAGACTCCCTCCCACATAAAACCTACTTCTCTGAGACTGACATTACCCTTCTTTGAAAGTATTAACATTTTACCTCCCTTATAAGACCTCATTTTGGATGATTTTTTAAGGTCGTATAAGGGAGGTTCCACTGTATAGTGTGGGGTCTCTGCACTGTGGTGCTGAATATAATGTACAAGCCTTCATTCGTGACAACTGGCTAAACCTGTTGTTCTTCAATAACTGCTAGTAGAGAGGTATAGTTGATTATGGGGAGCCATATAATTAATGAACTCTTTCTCCGTCGTTCACTGCTTCTTCTCCCTTGACAACACCACCTCTTGTGTTGGTAGGGCAGGTGTGCACGTGGGTCCCATCGGGTGTTTCTTTTACATTCATTTCATGTCGTTCATTTCCTCCCTTGACTGGTTTCTGAGTCTCCATCCATTTCCCATCATTACTCTCTCTCTCTCTCTCTCTCTCTCTCTCTCTCTCTCTCTCTCTCTCTCTCTCTCTCTCTCTCTCTCTCTCTCTCTCTCTCTCTCTCTCTCTCTCTCTCTCTCTCTCTCTCTCTGCGCCTGTCTCTGTCATATGATACATGATATTATCATGTCCCATCATGTCAATCCAGGCACTATATGATATATTAATATATTTCAGCCTTTTGCCCTTCTAGGTTGTCTTATATGAATTGTTGTTGTATCGGCAAAACCGATCAAAATCTCTCTGTCTCTGGTTTAAACGTTTTTATTGTCTTTACATAACAAACATACATAGCAACAAAACTGAAACAACAACAAGCTAGGTTTATGGCGTGCTCAGTATAAGAAAAAGTGCATATCAGACAACATAGACGGATTTAAATAACTATATGCTCTCTCTCTCTCTCTCTCTCTCTCTCTCTCTCTCTCTCTCTCTCTCTCTCTCTCTCTCTCTCTCTCTCTCTCTCTCTCTCTCTCTCTCTCTCTCTCTCTCTCTCTCTCTCTCTCTCTCTCTCTCCCCCCCGCCTCTCTCCTCTGCTCTCTCTCTCTCTCTCTCTCTCTCTCTCTCTCTCTCTCTCTCTCTCTCTCTCTCTCTCTCTCTCTCTCTCTCTCTCTCTCTCTCTCTCTCTCTCTCTCTCTCTCTCTCTCTCTCTCTCTCTCCCTCTCTCTCCCCCCCCTCCTGAGTCTGAAACCCACGTGGTGGTTTTGTCTCGCGCCATTTGTTTCCCCCTTCATGTGTCAATGCATTGGTCAACGACCAGATAAGTGCTACCAAAGTAAACATCCAACGGTGTCATAAACTGATTAACATTTTTTAAAAAGGCAATGCAAGGGGTTATCATCGACATTTCGGTCAGCTGTGGTTGTAAAAGAATAGGAGGGGTGGACAAGACCTGTTTACTCTACTCTTTTCGAGTAGTATTCTACTCAATGTGGACCTCTACTACTCTTCAAAATGGAAAGTAATGCTCTAATTACTCATTTGCAGTGAACATTGTTTGATGGTTTAACCATTTCACCGCCAAAGTCGCATTGTAGCACCACATTGATTTAACACCTATGTCACTAAAAGTCATCAACTTGGGGTCTATTATCCAAATACCCTATTGTCTTAGTTTTTGGACGTAAGGATAGACCTTATTTTATGTCACAGAAGAATCCCCAATACTCCAGATGGATTTTGATGGCTGTCGGTGAAAGGGTTAATGAAAAAAACTACACATTTGTTCACCCAAAATACTCATTTCAGATATCCAGACTACTCAAAGCTTGTGCAGGGGGTGAACAGGTCTGGAATAGGAGGTGTGGGGGAAGGGGAGGATGTAAGGGTGGCCACGAGAGGACACATTTTGAAAGGGGGGTAATGTATTTCTTACTGTTGATGATGAAGGTTCGTGTGAGCAGACGGCTTTGATTTTTAAATAAAATGTCGAAAGACTGTCGGTCTGCAAACGCACCATTACCCCCCACCCCCACCCCCCACCCCACACGCACGCACGCGCACACGCACGCGCACGCACACACACACACACACACACATACACACACACACACACACACACACACACACACACACCTTCTCTAACTTTTTATCTATCATCTCAGTGTTCAGTTTGTATGACTCAGCGTGCTCTCTGTACGCGCTCAGATTAATTATAATTTCAGACACGCACTCACTCATTGCGACAATGTATAATAACATTCACATTTTATATAATTATATGCATGGCACGTGCACGTCTGAATACAATTTTCACGAAACAATGTAGGCTGTTCGCGGACTGAGCTCAATCTTGAACAATAGAAATTAAAAAGAAGATAACAAAAAAAGGATTGAATCCTTTCAATTATTTTTCTTATGAAATGAAACGTGGTTTATGAAAAGAAACGTGATTGTTACGCTCAGTAGGGACCCCACATTCATGTTCGTGTACATACGTGCTCAGTTGGTATAGTGAAACAATAAAAATAATCAAATGAGGATGTCATCAATTGTCATACATATTAATTAATCGATGCATTGTGTCTGTCGTCACACGCACAGGCCATACTTTCCCATTGCCATTGTCCAAAACTATACCACGTCGCTCAGTCCGGTACACACATGTTGAAAACTGAAACGTGCTCGGACATAAACTATACAAAGTGAAACGGAATGCAGCTTTGCTCAGTCAGAATTAATAGACATTGTCCATAATAGTATTGCAATTAATTATTTTAGTGACGTGAACGTCGAGTGGTGAGTAGAAAAAGGAAGGGGAGGGTGGGAGAGGGGGGGGGGGGGCGTAAATGCAAATAAATAGACAGAACTGAAGGTGGAGGATGGGTGGGGGGTGGGAGGAGAGGGGGGGGGGGGTATCGCAGTGGTGGGGGGGGGGGGGGGGGGGGGGGGATCTCTAGATCTTGAAAGATCTCCTGTTACCTACACTATTGATTAAAATAAAATAACACTTGAAAGAGTTTTTGTTTTAAGTCTGGAGACCAACTGTGCTTCCTAATATTAGTAATTTATAAGTATCTCCCTGAAGACGGAATGAGGCTGCTCACGTGGCGGGGTAATCGAAAACGGTCACACACACACGGTAATGTTCTCATCCCTAGCTGATGCACGTGTACCATAGTGTGCAAGTGCTTCGGCTGTTTGGGATGATCCCTGGAGTCGTTTAGCCAGGGCAAGCCAACATAGCCAACGTGGGTATAGTTATAATCCACGTGAGCGTTAACCTGTTTAATAAGTGATTATCATCGAATACATGCCGTGGAATTATGCAGTCCAGACCAGTAACCTTCAATTAGCCTTCCAGTACCACACAAAACCGTCGCACTCCCTTCACACGTTTGCTCGCTTCGTTCCTCTCTGTTGACCAGTAATAACAACAATCATAAAGATTAAGTAACCCATACTTCTCATTAATAACCGTAGACCGATTATTTCATCAACGTTCCTTCGCTTCATGCTTTAACTAAAGATCAACGATCGCAGAGAGCTCGATGGCTTGGAGTCAAAACGGACTATCTTTAGATAGTCCATTGACATATTGTTAAACTTATTTCGAAAACTAATAACTTACTGAAATATCAAAAAAAAACCCCCTTTTTATATTTCTGCCGTCATTGTTTGATACAAGTTGTAATAAATCCAATATTACAACAATGGACTATCTAAAGATAGTCCGTTTTGACTCCAAGCCATTAATTTACTGTTCGATTCAGGTTTTGTATTTTCATCAGATAAAGATAATAATATTAAACCCCTATATTATAGGGGTTTGTGGGTACTATGATAGCAATAAAGAGTGAGGCCTATGATCAATGGTGGTGGTGGGGTTTGAGAGGGTTATGATGACATCTATAGCTCAATTAATGATAGTGCACGTGATGCTTGATGATTACTGTGCTGGGTGTGTCAATTAGTGACCGGTGTATGACCTAATTGGATCAGACATTTCAAGAGCCATAATATGTATATTTAGCTGTATATAATATATAGATATACTATAGCAAAAACAACAACTATGGACCATGTGTGAACAGTTAGTTGCACGGGGACCAACACACGTGAGGTGTGTTCACAACACACATGTTGCGAGGTCAATTAATTAAAAATGATTATGATAATAATAATAATAATAATAATAATAATAATAAATGATAAGATGAAATTGATGACGTAGGTGTAATACTAGTTATACTAGATTATTATTATTATTATTATTTTAAAAATTGATATTTATGAGGTTATTTTTTCTGGCATTAACTGATTTTTTTTTTTTAATTTTTACATCAACCAAATTTTTTAATTTTATTATTATTATTATTATTATTAGCAAGACAACATGCTGAAAATAAAGCAAACAAGAAGAAGAAAGACAACAAAACAAACAACAGCCATCATCATTGACAGGCAAACTAATGACATTAATTAACTACAACAACAGTGTGAGTCATAATTGAAGGGAACTGAAATTGTGTATATTTTGAGATAGCCAATACTTTCGAGTTAAAAAGGACTTTTCAACATAGAGATTATTATTATACTGGGACCAAAAAATCATTGCGAGTTATCCGTTCTCCACTGTATATGAATTTGAACCCAAACAAATTCATTCAGTGCTTCAGTCTTGAGTCTTGAATCTCCTGCAGAGGCAATAGGAATTGTTCGGAAATAATTAAGGGGAATAATTTCATGGTGTGTAGGAGTTATCTTGCCTAATTCAATCGGTCATACAGGGGAAGTTACTCTGCCATCAGGTAAATCCCCAGCCCTCGATTCTTGTGTTTGATGAGACACACAGCATGTAGAACTCAGTGCGTCGTTCTGAACTTGATGTAATTTGTATTTTTACGTCGCTAAGTCGCATCCTGCGGTCTCGAGCTTCGACGCCATTGTTGCATTGTCGCTCTGGTATTTGACCGAGTAATGGAGGTAAGCAACTCTAATGTTCACGAAGTGGTCTCCCCTAGTTGTTTTTTTCTCCGAAAATCGTCTATTAATGAGCATGAACATTCACAGTTTGGCCTCCGATTCTCCGTTGTTGTATTGGTTTTTTTTACTCTCTCATCTCCCCCCTCCGTCCTCCGTCTCCGCCCCCCCCCCTCCCCTCCCCTTATCTCATCTTCTTTATCTCTTTTCCCCATCTCTGTCCATTTTCTGTTTCGCAATCTGTCTGCGTATAATCTGAAATATGTATGGTTTCGATTTTTTTTAAAATTGCTAGATGTTAGTTGCTGCTTTTTGTTTTTCTCTTCTTTTTTAATAGTTATTTTGTATTATGTTATTCTCCCTTGAAATCACACTTTTTGGTGAAGTGCGCGCGTGTGTGTGTGTGTGTGTGTGTGTGTGTGTGTGTGTGTGTGTGTGTGTGTGTGTGTGTGTGTGTGTGTGTGATTGTGTGTGTGTGTGTGTGTGTGTGATTGTGTGTGTCACCTTGTACACTGATTGTGTGTGTGTGTGTGTGTGTGTGTGTGTGTGTGTGTGTGTGTGTGTGTGTGTGTGTGTGTGTGTGTGATTGTGTGTGTGTGTGTGTGTGTGTGCGTGTGCGTGTGTGCGTGTGTGTGTGTGTGTGATTGTGTGTGTGCGCGCGCGCGTGTGTGCGTGCATGCGTGCGCACTTCTGTGTGTTTGCATACATGTGTGTGTGTGTGTGTGTGTGTGTGTGTGTGTGTGTGTGTGTGTGTGTGTGTGTGACCCCAGAGAGAGAGACACACACAGAGAGAGACAGGCAGACATAAAAGAGACAGAGAGAAAATGAACTGTAAAATCCAAACCTGTTCATCATCATGATGACACATTGTCATCATCATCATCATTATTATTATTATTGTTATTATTATTATTATTATTATTATTATTATTATTATTATTATTATCATTATTATGATGATGATGATGATTATTATTTGTTTTTCCCGTTCTCGCTTACAGCATACTACTCAATCACGAGTATGCTGTGGTTATTTTTTTAAATTGTGATTATTATTGCTATTGCGCTATTGTCCTTATTGATATTATGCTTCTTGTCATTTATATTGGCTTTTGCATGATTTATTTCCTGTTTCGCATATTTATTGCACGTGAAATGAATGTGCTGTTGTTTGGCTGCGCATCCAAACTTCGTCTTTGCGGGTGTAGTATTTATGTATTTATGTATTTTTTTTTATTGTATTTTTTTTATTTGTTTGTTTATTCATCGTCGTTATCATCATCATCATCATCATCATCATCATCATCACCGTTGTCGTCAGTGTTGTTGTTTTTTATAATTGAAATATCTAGTTTATCAATAATATCTATATTTTGCTTGATCGGTGTTTTATATGTTGTAATAATCCTGCTTTCTATGCTAGATCCTTATTTTTATTTTTTGGTAGAGAGTTTGCACTCTGGCAATATCTTATTAAGTCTTGGGAGAAGACAATGCTTCAAGTAGGCAGCGAAACATCTATGCCTTTGTCTCTCGCAACGTTTTGTGTTGTATGCCGTGCTTGCAAGGTCACCAGTGGAACTGCTTGTATGTTTCTGCAGTTTTGCGAATGCGGCGCACATTTCTGTGTATGGATGTTTCTTCGAAAGGTGAGCACTGCTAGGTCCGGTTTAACCCTTTCGCCGCCAGCCATTTTTCAGCAAACAATGTCCATTGAACTTAGCTGGGTACAGAAAACAAATCGTCTGCAATATTGGGGATTCCTCTGTGACATATTTCAAGTAATGCCTATTCTTACCTTCCAAAATTATGAAAATTGGCTCCTTGGATAACAGACCCTGGTTGGAGGCCTTTTCTTGACATGGGTGTTAAATCATTGTGGTGCTAAAATGCGACATTGGCGGTGAAAGGGTTAATTTGATTTGAAGCTTAAGCAGCAAACAAACGCGAACAACACAACAACAACAAAAACAAAAAACAATGATGAACAACAACAAAACTAAGGGGAGGAGAAACTTTCTCTTAGTACCAAAGGAATGGTCAAGAACTTGATTTTAAAATGCTGTGACCAGAATCTGAAATTGGAGAGAGAGAGAGAGAGAGAGAGAGAGAGAGAGAGAGAGAGAGAGAGAGAGAGAGAGAGAGAGAGAGGTGGCGGAGGGACAATTTTATGTTTTGTTGTTGTTGTTGTTTTTTTGTGACATATGTCGACTGAATGTCTTGGGTTTTTTTTCCCCCACTTGTTGGATGCAATGAACAAGATAGAGATTTCATAAGTGGAAATAAATGAGTGAATGGGGTGGGTGGGAAGGTGGAGAGAGTCAGGCGTACGGCTTGTAAAGGAGTAAGGACTGGGGGGGTGTCATGGGGGACCGGGGAGATAGAAGTGGAGATGGAGGAGGAGGGAAAGGTGTGGGGGTGCTGGGGTGGGAGGGAGAGTAATGGCTATCGATTTTCTGCTGGAGTGAGTGAGGAAAAGGCAAGGAGAGGAAACTCGGGTTTCACTCGTCAGGTGTTCTCTCCTATGGACCGCGGAGATTTGGGGACTTGTTGGTTCGTAGCTGTTTTATTTCTTCCTAACAGCATGACTCTTCTTTCTTTCTTTCTTTCTTTCTTTCTTTCTTTCTCTTGTTTTTGTTTCCTTTTTTATTCTTAATTGTCTGTTTGTAGTCATTTTGTTTTTGTCTCGTCTTGCTTTTACTGTTTGTCTCTTCCAAGAAAATCAGCTTCGGCAACAACAACAACAACAACAACAAAATGTTCACAATTGATTTCAGCTGTCGAATGTTTTTTGGCGAAAGCATGTGGAATCGTCATACCCCTCCCCCCTACGCCCATCATGTTTACGACCCTTAATCTCAAAGTCTGCTTCTTTTAGGTTTGCTTCTTTTAGTTTTATGGAAGTAATCCCATGCTGATACTAACACTACCCCCACCCCCACCCCACCCCACACACACACACCCTGTGGGGATACCGTGGGGGGGAGGGGGGGTGTCTTCCGTACAAATAGTTCCCCCACCTTCTGGAAGTTCTGTGCTTGTAACTCTCTTTGACTCTGCCTTTGTCCTTGCTTTGTGTCATCTACTATCTGACGAATTTACATGTTTGCCGATTTTGTTTTCATTCCAAACCAATGTTGTGGAGCGTGAACAAACTACCCCACCCGGTGACTCCTCCTCCTAGTGCTAATACTACTACTACTACTCATAACCCCCCCCCCCCCCCCCCCGCCCCCATGTTTCCACGACCCCTCCCCTCCCCCTTACCCCCCGCTTAGCCCCTCTCCCTCCTCCCCTCCCCCCCTACCAATTAACTTTTAAGTGGGAAGGGTTAAAGGCAACGCGAAAAATTGCCGTTTAATTTTAAAGCCTTCCGATCCCAACCCCCACCCCCCCCCACCCCACCAATCGGCCAATTTCAACCTTTTTGAAAAGTGAACAAGCCCTTTCACGTTTTGTAGTCAATACAACGGGGACTTTCCCAGTGTTAGGTACGTACCATGATTTGTGGAGCATTCCCCACAACAAGACAGGTAAACAGGTTTGTTCAGCGTTTTGTTAAAGATCTGAGAGAGGAGGGTTTCTCTTGTGGGGGAGAGAGTTTTGAAGCCTCACAATACAGTATTGTTGTTTGGAAAGACTGAAGTTGGCCGGTACTAGGGTAGGGGGGGGGGATAAAAAAAAGAAAAAAAAAAGAGCGAGCAAAGAATAACTTTACTAGAGATTTGGTGGGAACATGGAGAAAGGAGATGGGGGTTTAGGTGAGGGCGGGGGGTGGGGCTGGGGGTGATAGTTTGGCGAGGGATGAGTGTGTGTGTGTGGGTGGGGGTAAAGATGTGAGTTGTCAAAACGGTGTTCAAGAAAAGGGGGAAAGGAGTTAGGTTTGGAGACAAAGGGGGGGGGGGGGGGGGGGGGGGGGGGGGGGAGGGGGGGAGGGGGGGGGTGGTTGTTAGTAAAAGTATATGGCAAGTATTGTAGCTTTGTGGCAAATTAACCTTTATTCGATCAAGTGTCACCTTTGTGTTGTTGTTTTTTGTAGATTTGTTAAAAATGTATTTGTTTATAGTCATTCGACCAAGTGTCACGTTGTTTTGTTGTTGGTTTCTTTTAAAAATGTTTTTTGCATAGAGCACCATAACCCTCTGTGGTTTCGTTCAGTATCCTTTTCACCGACAACCGAATGCTATATATATTATTTACCTGCGTTGTGTGTGATTCACGTCCCAAAGAGTACGATACAGCCGTCAAAGTTAGGTCTGCAAACAAAAAACAACACCGTCGTCTACAGTAATGCTCTTCTTGATTACACGTTTCAAATTATTATTTTTACAGTATTTGGGATTACTTTACCGTGAGTTGTATCTCGCTTTAGCGCAATAGGATCGTGAAAGAATGCAGAATGTTATATGCTTTCGCCAAAAGGACCAGACTGAATTCCATCCGTTGATCCATTCTGGTCTTCACGTGGAACCAGTACGGGTACGAATTACTGCTAAATGTGTCGATTGTGAACTCGTTTCTGGTTGGTTTTTTTGCTTGGACACACACACACACACACACACACACGCACGCACGCACACATACACACGCGTGCACGCACACGCACACATATATACACACACGCGCGATCTAATATCTTATGCAATCTAATATCTGTATCTTTTGTGCATTTTTAAGACTTAATCATTTATTTCTTTTGTGCATGTCTTGTGATTATTGATTAAACTGTAAACACTTCTTTTTTTTAATAACGTACGTGATAGTGAATTATATAATTATACAATGATTATTTTTAAAAAATGACGTGAATGTGGCGGAGGTGAAAAAGAAGAAGAAGAAGAAGAAGAAGAAAATGGAGTGATGAAATTCTGCTTAACGTCCTCCGGTCTGGGACAGACACATATGGGACATTAGTGGATATAAAGATGGTGGGAACGATCCTGGAGGCCGTGCAACACCAGGAAAGTCCCGAATTTTGTAACAATGCAGATGGGTTAAGAGTAAAGAAAATGGAAATTCAAAGAAGAAGAAGAAGAAGAAGAAGAAGTAGAAGAAGAAGAAGATGACGACGACTCAAAAAGAAGAAAAAGATTGTCACACACACAAAAGGAAGATGCAAAGACAAAAGAAGACGGAATAAGAAAAAAAACAGAACAGAAAGAAGAAGAAGAAGAAGACAAAACGACGGATGAAGAAGAAGAAAATGTTTAGGTTGTGTAGATCTCGGGGGAAATAGCAGAAGCAGTAGAAATGACATGTGCAGACATGCAAGTGCCACCGAGGAATCCGCCAAGGGAGTTAACTCTTTGTGCCACTTTTCCAGAGTTATCGCCCATAATTTGCCTGAAGGGGGTGGTGGGATAGTAGTCGTAATGGTGGTATATTTTTTTTAATGGTTTTTTTATTTTATATTTTTTATATTTTGTGTGTGTGTGTGTGTAGTTTGAACTTTTTTGTTTTAACAAATGATGTGTCTGAGAGAGGTTCAAGGTAAAACGGGGGGGGGGGGGGGGGGGGGGGGGGGGGTGGGGGGGGGGGGGGGGGGGGGGGGGGGGGGGGGGGGGGGGGGGGGGGAGAAACGTGTGGTGGAGACGTGGTGGAGGGGGGCGGAGGAGAGAGAGGGAAGGGGGGGGGGGTGTGCACAAATGCAGTGACTTGGGTTATTCCCCTAGGGAAGTCATTGTCAATTTGAACTTTTTTTGACAATTCTTTTTCGAAGCCGGTTTTTTTTTCAAATGAGATTTCTGTCCCCCCCACTCCCCCCTTCCTTCCTTCCACCTCCCCCTCCCTCCTCCTCCTCCTCCTTGTTTTCTCTTCTCGGGCGCATTTTTTCTCACTCATGGCTCTCTGCCACCCCCCCCCCCCCCACCCCCCCACCCCCCCCCCCCCCCCCAACCCCCCACTCTTTCGGAATTGAATAAAGATTTGTTTAATCCACCTCTTTCCGCTCGACTTGCCCTTTTCGCTTCCTTACCCCCCCAAACCCCTTCTCCATTATTTATATTGTTCGTACCGTATTATTATATGTAATAACCGTTGAGATATATTTATGGTTTGCAGCATTGAATATTAAATATGATCATTTGCTGCATTCTAATAAGTGAGCGCGCCGCGCCCGTTGCAAGGTTTTTTTTGAGGATCATTTAAAGGAACTAATTCATGTTCCGGTGAAATATTTTCTTTAAATTTCTTTCATATTATTATCAATAACACTCAAACACGCGCGCATTCAAGCACAAATACTTACATTTGCGCGCGCGCGCGTACAACACACACACACGCACACACTCACACACAACACACACACACACACACACCACACACACACACACACACACACACACACACACACACACACACACACACACAGATACACTCGCGCGCACACAAACACATACTTACATTTGCGCGCGCACACACACACACATGCACACACGCACACTGGGTTGTGGGTGGTTGGGGTTAACTAAGCGGTCTGAATCAACTTTATCAAGAAGCGAAAAAACGAGGGGTCTTTTGTTACTCTGCGATCGATGTTCTGTTCTTTCTTCTTTTTTTCTTTTCAAACACCCCACCCACCCCACCCCAAGCCCCACCCCACCCCCTTCTCTCTCTTTGTAATTGTGAAACATGGCTGTAACAAAGACGAAAAGCCAAGTGGGCTTTGTTTTCATCTTCAGTGCTCTCTCTGCCTCGCTCATCCCCATCTCTCTCTCTCTCTCTCTCTCTCTCTCTCTCTCTCTCTCTCTGTCTCTCTCTCGCTCTGTCTCTCTCTCTCCCTCTCTTCTCTTCTCTCTCTCTCTCTCTGTCCTCTCTCTCTCTCTCCTCTCTCTCTCTCTCTCTCTCTCTCTCTCTGTCTCTCTCTCTCTCTCTCTCTCTCTCTCTCTCTCTCTCTCTCTCTCTTTATTTCTCTCTTTCTCTGTTTCCCCTCTCTCTCCTTTCTCTTTATCGCTTTTTCCCCCTCCGCCCATCTCACTTCTTCCTTGTTTTGTGATTGCTGACAGAGAGAAAGAGAGAGAGAGAGAGGAGAGAGAGAGAGAGAGAGGAGAGAGAGAGAGAAGAGAGACAGAGAGAGAGAGACAGACAGAAACAGAAACAGAGACGACAAATAGCCAGACAGATAGACAGACAGATAGACAGAGAGATACAGACAGACAGACAGCACGAAAGACGGAGAGAGACAACAGAGAGAGAGAGAGAGAGAGAGAGAGAGAGAGAGAGAGAGAGAGAGAGAGAGAGGGAGGAAAAGGTAGACAAAGGTAGACAAAAGAGGGGAGGGAGAGGGAGGGGATTTTAAAAAAAAAAAAAAGAGAAAAGGCAATATAATAAGGCGAAGAAAAAGAAAGTTGGGATGGGGAGGACAAAACCCCCAAACTAAAGCTCCGAAGAGACAGATTTGTAGAGAGAGAGATAGAGAGAGAGAGAGGGTGAGATGGGGAGAGAGATAGAGAGAGAGAGAGGAGGGGGTAGGAGGAGGGAGAGAGAGAGGGAGGGTGGAGGGAGAGAGACACGAGACCGAGACCAGAGACACAGAGAGAGAGAAGAGAGAGGAGAGAGAGGAGAGAGATTGGAGAGGAGGAGAGAGATGAGAGAGAGCGAGAGTGAGTCTGACAGAGTGGTGTTGTGAGGTAGGAACTCTCCCTCTCTCTCTCTCCTCTCTCACGCTCTCTTCTCCTCTCTCTATTCTTTTTTCTCTCTCTCTCTCTCTCTCTCTCTCATCTCTCTCTCTTTTTATCCTTTTTTTGTTGTCGATTCTACTTCTTTTGTCTATTGCTATGTCCATTGTTCGTTTGGGTTTGTTGTGACCTTCTTTTCAAAAAATGTATTGCTTGTATTTTCCTGGTAAAATTCCGCCAATGTTTTATACTGTGTAATTCGTTTTGAACTGAGCACGCCATAAGCTCTGCTTGTTGTTGCTTCAGTTATGTCATAGTTGTTGTTCATGTTGATTTGGACCAAAATAAAACATTTCAAACGAGAGAGAGAGAGGAGAGAAGAAGAGAGAGAGAGAGAGAGAGGAGACGAGAGAGATGAGAGAGTGAGAGAGAGGAGAGAGAGAGAAGAGAGAGAAGAGGAGAGAGAGAGAGAAGAGGATGGCGGAAGGGGGTAAAGGGATGGGTGGGTGGGTGGGGTGGAGGTGTGGTTACGATTTAACGTTCTTGTCGCAACATGGGTCAGCGGACGCCGGCAGATAGGGCAAGTGAGGTCAACAGCGCCCCACAACTGGGAGCGGATAACAGGATACAAGTGTGCTAGTGTGTCCACAGACTTTAGACTTTTTTCTCAAAATTGCAGACGCTCACCCTACTAAAACATTAATCCTTTCGCCGCCAGCCATATTTTATCCTAAATTTTCCATTAAACTTACATGGGTAGAACAAAGATTTTGTCTGCAATATTTGTGAACTCCTCTGTGGCATGTATAACATTAGGACTATCCTTACCTCCCAAAAATTAAGAAAACAGGGATCATTGGATAACAGATCGATATTTCAAGGCTTTTTATTACATGGGTTTAAAATCTTTATGGTGCAAAAATGCGACATTGGCGGTGAAAGGGTTAAATGCTCATAACTCTGGAACGGCAAACGTTGCAGGAATGGTTCTTGTATCATTAGAAAGAGAATTGTCCGAACTTTCCAAATGTATAATGTTCTCAGAATGGTCAGTTTGATACTTAATGTCCCTTTGGTGGTGCTAGGTCACAATTGTGCTAATGGCATTAGGAGAGTTTGGCTTTGAAGATCATTAAATACTTTTTGTTTGTTTGTTTAGCAGTTCGCTTTGTTTATATTTTTATGCAGTTAATGATTTGATTGTTCGATTTTTTTTTAAATTGCCTCTAAGATAAAGTTTTCCTTTTTTTCGCTTTGGTTTTCATAGAGGACAGGGGAATCATCCTTTCTATCCTATTCCTTCATTCCGATGACTTTTACTGCTCAAAGCAGTGCAGCTAAAAATAATAAAAATGCATGCTTGTTTCTCTGCATAGGCTTGTGATAAGGAATCAATGGCGCGTGACGGAACGATGGCCCAGCACGTGCACAGCGTGTAAAACTTGGGGTTTGTTGGCAAGCAACCTGCGGAGAGAGAGAGAGAGAGAGAGAGTTTTATAGAGAGAGAGAGAGAGAGATTGAGGGCGAGAGAGAGAGAGAGAGAGAAAAGCGAGCGGGATGGGGGGTGGGGGATTGATGTGAGTAAAGAAGTTTGGGGCGAACTAGCGGACGCTTGAAACTGGCCGACGTATTGAGAGAGAGAGAGAGAGAGAGACGAGAGAGAGAAGAGGAGAGAGTAGAAGAGAGATGAGAGAGAGAGGGAGAGAAAAGAGAGAGAAGAGAGAATTTTATTGACCATTAGCAAACAATGCTCCAATGCCAAGGAAGCACGAACCATGAACTAAAGAATCTAAGCCTAACTGGCGACTAAATCAGTTCGTAAGAGAGAGAGAGAGAGAGGAGAGATGAGAGAGAGAGCGATGGCCGAGAGACAATTGCTGAGATGATAGAGAGAGAGAGAGAGAGAGAGAGCTTGATGTGGAAATGGATGGAGACTCAGAAAATCAGAGAAGTTCGTTTATTCACAGGAGAGAGAGAGAGAGAGAGGGAGAGAGAGAGAGAGAGAGAGAGAGAGAGAGCATTGATGGGAAATGGATGGAGACTCAGAAAATCAGAGAAGATCGTTTATTCACAGAGAGAGAGAGAGATGAGAGAGATGCGAGAGAGATGGAGGATGAACTGAGAGAGAGAGAGTAGGAGGAGAGAGAGAGAGAATACGAATGCGAATACGAACAAAGAAACACAAAAACGCACTAGTGAAAGAAGTGAGGGTTTGATCGATTTTCTGAGGATTGAGTAGCAGGAAGGAGGGACGGGAAAAAAGGAAGAAAAGAATTGAAGGGGGTGGGGCCGGGGGGCCAAAAAACTGGAGAACAGAAGTCGAGACACGTGTTTAGCTTTTCAACGCCTTGTTTATGTGCTTTCTCATTTAAAGACCCCCCACGTCACGTGTCACATTCCCTCTTATGCTTGGAAGGTTTATTTAGATTTCTTACCAGCTATAAGAGGGGGAAACACGTGAAAACCACGATTTTGACACGTGACGTGGTGGGTCTTTAAAAAAAATGTAAACATAATAATAGCCATTAATAGGTCCATTATTAAGTGCCAGTGACGACGCGATCTTAAAGGTGGGTGTCATGTTTGAAATTTTGTCGGAAGTGATTCATCGTGAAACAATGCAATAAAATACAATTAAAACTACACCTAATTTTTTTAATGCCTTCGAGGGTATATTTCTTAAAGACTACATGCAAGGGTCTTCTTTGTTGTTGTTGGATGTTTATTATTATTATTATTATTATTATTGCTATTATTATTATCATTATTATTATCATTATTATTTATTATCATTATTATTATTATTGTCATCATCATTATTATTATTTTATTACATTATTATTATTATTATTATTATCATCATTATTATTATTGTTATTGCTATTATTAGTATTAGTATTATTATCATTATTATTATTATTTCGACCAAAACGGCAAGCGAAAACTAAATAAAGAAAACATAGGGGAAGTAAATGCCACAGCAATGCTGCTTCTGTTGGAATCGAATGGTCAAGGTAGCTGCTGTTGTTGTTGTTGTTGGTTTAAACAAGAATTTATTCAAGAATAGAAAATCATAACAAAGCAGCAATACATTTATGAACTTCGAGTACAACAAGCTAAGAGCTTATAAAGCGTACTCTAATATTTAAGTTGCAGAGTAAGGACTGCACACGCAAAACTAATCTAACATTGAAAAAATAATAACATAAAAGCAACAACAGTAGTAAACACTGTTGTTGTTGTTGTTGTTTGTGTTTTTGGTGGCTTTTTGTGTGTGTTAATTATTGTTAGCTTTCATGTGACGGATCATTATCATTGTCCTACATGCTCTTTATTTATTTATTTTTTTACAAAGTAATTTAGTAAATTTAGTGTTCCATAAACCACCCCCCAAAAAAGAACAAACAACAAGAAGGAAAAAAAATATTTTTTTTTAGAAAGCTCAACAGATTCTTCGATTGAATACCAAAAATGATATAAGCCTATGGCTGGTACCCACGTGTCGTCATATCCGGCCACAAGGAGCGCCATATTATGGGAGACAGCCATCTTAGTCACTAACTTTTTCTGAAAAATGCCAGATCGATGCTGCGTATTTGGCTGTTCCAATTCGAAACTTATTTAAACTGTATTTATAACATCTGGATGTTTTCTTTACACATTTAGATAACATTTTCACTTTGCTTACACACAAATAAGGACTAAGATGGCGACACTTCCGCTGGAATGGTCGAGATGCGCACGCAGGTGGGGGGGAGCCATAATAAAATGCAATTATTGCAATCCATTCTTGACTTTAACCCTTTTGCCGCCAGCCATTCTTCAACCAAAAAATATAATGAAACTTAACTGGGTAGAGACATAAAGTTATCTGCAATATTGAGAATTTGTCTGTGAGAAGCATAAAATTAGGCCTATCCTTACCTCCCTAAATTAAGAAAATAGGGTCTTCAGATAACAGGCCCTGACTTGATGCCATTTAGTGAAATGGGTGTTAAACCATTGTGGTGGATACATGCGACATTGGCGGTGAAAGGGTTAAAAAAACCCCAGCAATCATGGGGTTATTACATTGTTTTACTTATTTTATTTTTAAAACTATGACACTCTGAATAAATCGTTAGGGGCATAACATTCTAAAACTTTGAAATGTTTATTCGAAATATCAAAACAATATTAATATTTATTTTGAGAGCAACACCTGTCAGTGCCACTAACGTACTTACCAGTATCACCCCCCACCCACCCACCACCCAATTGTTTTTAGTTTTACAACGGGATGAACATTTTTCTAGTGTCGAATAATATGCAATTTTGATTCTTTGATTATGATTGTGTTCTTCGCATCGTCCGTATACACATAGACCTTTGTGTGCATGTTCATTTACTTGTTATTTCCTCTTAATGTTCCCTTTTTGCTTGTTATTTTTATTTCTTTAATTCATTGTTATGTTCTGTTCCAGTGTCTTATTAATTCTGGCCAGCCAATATGGTGTAACATGTCTGTGTTTGAGCGCCTTGTATATTAAGCTTCAAGCTTGTTGTGCTCGTTTTCATTCGTTTATGTTGCTGCTATGTTGATTTTTCAATGCAATTCGTTTAAACCAGAACGTAAGGTTTAATAAAGAATATAATAAATGGTTTTTTGGGGGGTGAGATATATGTTTAGTCACGTTTTTAAGCGAGAAATACAGTGCCTGATTTTTATTATTTGGGTTGTTGTTTTTTTAAAGCGGGGGAGGGAGATGAGGATGAAGAGGGGTGGATGAAAGGGGGGTGGGGGTGGGTGAGATGCTGTTGAATATTCAAACAGGTGATCATTTTATTTTAGTGAGCCGAAATTGGACATTGCAAATTCATAGCATTATTCCTTGTCGCCATTCCAAAATTCTTTGCAGTTTTATTTTTTTTAATATAATCAATATAACAAAAAACCGAAACGTTTTGAAAGAGAGACCGACACAAAGGGAGAAAGACGGAGCAAGGCTGGAAGCAAGAACAAGATTCAGAGAAGTAAGAAGAGGAAAAAACAACACCACCCTAACACATTGATAAAATAATTATTGAATTTACAAAGTAATGCGCTCAACTGCAGAGAAGGGGTGGGTGAGGGGGTTGGTGAGGGTGAGTGGGGGGTTCAGAGAGAGGCGAGAGAGTGAGATTGGGAGTGTGTGTGTGTGTGTGGTGGGGGGGGGGGGGGGTTACTTACGAGCGAAGCCTTTGCATAAAACGCATGTATGAGAGACAAAGTGGAGAACCAGAGGATGGAAAAAGAAGAGTGTGTATAATAAACTTGGAGAGAGGAATGATGGAGAGAAGAAAAAGGAAGAAGAGAAAGGTGGCTAGAAATTGGAAGGGAGTGTGTGTGTGTGTTGTGTGTGTGTGTGTGTTGTGTGGCGTTGTGTGTGTGCGTGTGCGTGCGTGGTGTGTGTGCGTGTGTGCGTGTGCTTTGGTGCGTGCCGCGTGTGCGTGCGTGCGCGTGCGTGTGCGCGCGCGCGTGCGTGCGTGCAGTGCGTGCGTGTGTGTGTGCGTGCGTCTCGTTCGTGTGTGTGTGTGTGTGTGTGGTGTGTGTGTGTGTGTGTGTGTGTCGTGTGTGTATGGGTGGGGTAGAGGGGCGGCATTTCGTATGTGTGTGTCTGTGCGTGGAGGAGGGTGGGATGGCGTGGGTGGGGATGGCGGTGGAATGTGTGTGTGTGGGGTGTGTGTGAAGTGGGGTGGGTGGTATGGGGGATGTGTGCGTGTGTGTGTGTGAGTGGGTGGGTGGAGGGGTAATATGTGCGTGTGTGAGTAGGGTTGGTAGAGGGGGAATGTGTGTGTATGTGTGAGTGAGGTGGGTGGAGGGGGAACGTGTGTGTGTGTGCGTGACAGAAGTGAAACTGACAAGGGTAGCGACCAATTACGCGCGTGTTGCTCCTAAAGCGGTTGTAACCGATGACACAACGGGTTCGCCACCCTCCATGAAAGGTTGTCAATTTATTTTTGCGTCTGCTGGCTACCGCTCACTCACGCGCGCGCGTGTGTGTGCACGCCTGTGCTTTCTGGCTGTGGTGCGCCTGTGTGTGTGTGTGTGTGTGGTGTGTGTGTGTGTGTGTGTTGCTTTTTTTTTTACCTGTCACCTTCCATCCTCTCTCCCCGACCCGTGCCTCGCACATCAGCGTCGATTAAATTATCATCCTTCTGATTAGATTCTTCGCTGCTGCGTACATAGCGAAGAAAGTGATGGGGGGGAGAGAGAGGAGTGGGGGGGGGGGGGGGGGGGACAGAAAGAGAGAGGCAGAGAGAGAGCAGAGGCGCGAGAGAGAGACGGAGAGAGGCAGAGAGATGAGAGAGAGAGAGAGAGAGAGACATTTCAAGGATGGGAAATGCCAGCGTAACATTGATGACCGCGCTTCTACTACCCTTCTACAGGAGTTGAAAAAAAAACCAGTGATGACCGCTTTTAGATCGCAAGGTTGACATTACAACACCCCCCCCCCCCCCCCCCACACACACACAGGGGAACACACACCCTCACCCTCTCCCTCCCCAATCTCCATCTTCCTCTCTCATATCTTCAGCAATCTTATACTTTAGAACACACCCCCACCCCCCTCATGTGTACGATATTTATCAACCTTCAAAGTCTACTAGTTTCAGGTTTATGAAAAATAGTTCTAGGCTGATCCTAACCCTATAATTTTCCTTCCCCAAGAATGGCCGAATGTTGCTTCTCAAGTGAGCGGGGTTTTTTTCAATGCGAAAGTTTTTAGTGGGTGGGGGGGTAGGTGTGGGGGTGGGGGTGCTGTAAAGTATGAGATAAGTCTTTTCTCTACCTCATACCCTTTCTCTCTTGTAGCACTGTCATTACATAATCCCTTAGCACACAGCCCTCCCCGTCTTTCCCCCACCCTTGCACCTCTCTCAAATCCCTTCTCTCTCTCTCTTGACCTCTCTCTCTCTCTCTCTCCTCTCTCTCTCCTCTCTCTCTCTCTCTCTCTCTCTCTGCTCTCTCTTCTCTCTCTCTCTCCCTATAATCTTTTTCCTTGTTAAATAAAGTTTTTCAGTGTTCGATGTCTCTCTCTCTGGCTCTCTCTCTCTCTCTCTCTCTATCCTCTCTCTCTCTTCTCTCTCTCTCTCTCTCTCTCTCTCTCTCTCTCTCTCTCTCTCTCTCTCTCTCTCTCCTCTCTCTCTCTCTCTCTCTCTTAGTATCTCTCTCTCTCTCTCTCTCTCTCTCTCTCTCTCTCTCTCGCTCTTCTCTCTCGATCTCTCTCTCTCTCTTCTCTCTCTCTCTCTCTCTCTCTCTCTCTCTCTCTCTCTCTCTCTCTCCCCCGTTCCAGTTAAGTCCCTGACAGGCTGATAGAAAGAGCAGAGAAAAGGTGTCTGTAGATATGACATGACAAATGGCGCGACGGGGGGGGGGGGGGGGGGGGGGGGGGGGGGGGGGGGGGGGGAGGCGAGAGAGAGAGAGAGAGAGAGAGAGAGAGAGAGAGGAGAGAGAGAGAGAGAGAGAGAGAGCATCTGAAATGGATTTTCAGTCGTTGTTTTTCCCCGCGGATCCCTTTCAGCATCCCTTAATTTATTAATGGGTTGAAGAACGAAGTTTAAAAAATATATATGAAAGAGACAGACAGACAGACAGACGGAGACGCACAGAGATAGTAATACAAAATCTTCTCCTTGTTACATGTTACTTAAAATTATATGTGTTTGTTTATTTAATATTATCTTCTTAAATGTATGTGATTGTATGCCGTGCCACAACATAATTCTCTTCATGAGATACTATAGTATTCTTGAGTCTTGAGACAGACACGCAGACAGAGCAAATGAAACATCGACAGACAGTGTGAGTCGAGAAAGCTCGCGTGAAAGTTTCGAAGTAGAGAGAGAGGAGAAGAAGAAGAAATGTAAGAAAAGGAACACAAAAATGGAAGGGGGAAAAGTTGACATTTCCAATTTACCACAGATGCCTACCGCCGTGTAGCAGTTAGTTGAGAGAGAGAGAGGGGGGGGGGGAGAGTGAGAGAGAGAGAGAGAGAGAGAGGAGAGAGAGAGAGAGAGAGAGAGAGACGAGGAGAGAGGAGAGAGAGAGAGAGAGAGAGAGAGAGAGGGGGGGGGGGCGGCTTGTTACTGCATCAGTTGTCTTGTGTTGTATGTTATTTTTGTTTTTTGGACAATAAAATGCTTAAACCAGAGAGAGAGAGAGACGAAGAGAGAGAGAGAGTTGAGAGAGAGATGAGAGAGAGAGAATTGAGAGAGAGAGAGAGAGAGAGAGATTGCGTGAGACTCCTGAAGGAAAGGGAGGGGGGGGTATGAGAAGATGATTATAATGCTTTACAGGACAGGTGAAGGAGCGGCTAAGTAGCGTATGGACTTTAGAAAACAAATTTGACCTGTGTTAGTTTGAAAAGCAGCAGAAAAGAATCGACGAAAAGAAAGGGATAGTGGGAGTGAGTGAGGGGAGGGGGGTGGTGGGTATGTGACAGGAGACGGTGATTAGATAGATACATAATTATTATTTTTTGTTAGGGCAATACGGTAGATAGGTATTACAAAACTTTTTTGTTACTGCAACTGTTATAATAGGCTCATAGTTATTATGCATCATCCCTTCGTTTTTTTTCCCCACAGAGACGTTTACTTTTTCTTTTTTGGGGGGGTGGGGGGTGGGGGGTGCAGGGGGGGGGGGGGGGGTTA
Source organism: Phymorhynchus buccinoides (assembly GCA_017654935.2). Lineage (NCBI taxonomy): Eukaryota > Metazoa > Mollusca > Gastropoda > Neogastropoda > Raphitomidae > Phymorhynchus > Phymorhynchus buccinoides. Next base: position 12,409,652 of record CM065695.1, on the reverse strand, counting down.
GTAGAAAAGGGGTTAGAAATGAGACGCATAGTTTAGCCGGCGTCTTTTCACTTTTAAATCCGGTGTTGATTTTTCATCTTTGGCATGGCAAGTGGCAGTAAAAAAAAAAAAAAATGGAAAAAAAAATCCCCCCCCCTTTTTTTTTCTCCTTCTTCCTTAAAAAAACCCCAACTAATCTTTATTAGCAACACCAATTATCCTCTCAAATCTCCCGACAGAGATACTGTTGACCCCCATACTTCAGTTCTCTCTTCACCCCGGCCCTCATAGTCATACCCTCCTTTTCGTTTTATGTGGTCATCAGTCGCCGCTCCCCACTTCCCTCGGTTAATAATCACAAACCTCCATAACCCCCCATGACACTCTTCTTCGTCCGCGTTGTATTCTCTCTCTGGTTCTCTCTCTTCTCTCTCTCTCTCTCTCTCTCTCTCGCTCTCTCTCTCTCTCTCACATCTCTCTCTCTCTCTTCTCTCTCTCTCTCTCTCTCTCTCTCTCTATCTCTCTCTCTCTCTCTCTCTCTCTCTCTATCTCTCTCTCTCACACACGCTCTCTTCTCTCTCTCTCTCTCTCTCTCTCTCTCTCTCTCCTCTCGTCTCTCTCTCTCTCTCTCTCTTTTCTCTCTCTTACTGTTTTTCTATCTCCCTCTTTTCTTTTTTTTCTCTCTTACTGTCTCTCTATCTCACTCTCCTCCTCTTTCTATTTTTTTTCTTTTCTTACTCTCTCTCTCTCTCTCTCTCTGTCTCTTACTGTCTATCTTCCTCTACCTCCCCCACTTTCTCTTTTTCTTACTCTTTCTCTCTCTCCTTAACTCTATCTCTCTCCCTCCCTCTCTTTCTCTTTTTCTACCTCTCACTGTCTCTCTGTGTCTCCATCCGTATGTATTATTAGCTATATGCCATTGCTCACCCCACCCCCCTCCCCACTGTTCCCTTGTGACATGGGCAGAAGGCCTAGTCAGTAAACTGAGTTGACTTGAGTTGAGTCTCTCTCCCACCCCCCTCTTTTTTTTGGTCTTTCTCTCTCTCTCTCTTCTCTCTCTCTCTCTCTCTCCTCTCTCTCTCTCTCTCTCTCTCTCTCTCACACACACCACACACACACACACACACACACACACACACACACACCACACACACACACACACACACACACACACAAACACACACACACGCACACACTGGGACTCCACATAAGCGAGGTACCTGGAGCAGAAGACGCTTGAGGTCCTCAGATAAGGCCAGAGTGGAGGGGGTGGGGGGTCGGGGGGCTCAACCTGTCATCCAGCGACCTTTAAACGGATCACTTTCCCAGCTCGCCTCTCTCTAGCTTGGACACCACCACCACCACACTACCTGTGACGACAACTATTAGCCTTCTTGGCTTAATCTGCTCCCCCCCCCCCCTCCTCCTCCTCTTCGTCCTCCTCTCTCTCCCACCACCATCCTCCCCTCACCCCTCCAGCCTTACCACCCCACCCCACCCCCGCCTACCCCCAATGCCACCCCCGATCCGTCTTGGCTTTCACGCACGGCACCCGGAAAGGATGAGCGGAAGGGGAAACAGGAAGAGTCGACCGGAAGAAAATCAGCTGTACTAGGACGAACGGAACCACTGATAATTTATGAAGGGTGCATTAGTCATGTTACTGGTTTAGGTTAGTAACATAAACGCTGAAGATTCGGTGGAAAATTGCGTTTGATGAATTATAATGGTCGTGTTTGCTCTTCCCACACTGGACGAAATGAGATTAGGGTGCTGGCATTCTTCTTCTTACGCTTATTTCGTTGTTGTTGTTGTTGTTGTTGTTTTGTTGTTGTTGTTCTTTTTCTTCTTCGTCGTCGTCGTCGTCGTCGTCTTCTTCTTCTTCTTTCTCCTCCTCCTCCCCCTTCTTCTTCATCTTCTTTTTTTTTTCCTTCCTCTTTCTCCTTCTCCCCTTTCTTCTTCTTTCTCTTCCTCCTCCTCTTCCCCCTTCTTCTTCTTCTCCTCCTCCTTCTCCTCCTCCTCATGCATGGATCATAGAAAGGTTAAGGCTTTTCGACTGGTCACAATCCTAATTACCCGAGTTAGGCTTCGGACTTAGAGTGGGTGAACAGTTACTTTAGTGTTGAGAATCTTATTCTTCGGTTTGTGTGTGTGTGTAAAGGGAGGTCGTACATCGAGGCTAGCAAGGAAATGTTTTGTTGCGCAATGTCACAGTCACCCCCTTCCCCCATTACATAAAACCCGAGCAGTTTCATTTCATTGTTCTGTCGAAAATGAAAATGTATGGGAAATTGTGTTTTTTTTTAGAGATTTTTGTTATTAGCATTAGAAAGGAAAGATAATTTGTTTCAAATTTTATACTCGTTCGTGGAGGTAGCAATATCTCTCTCTCTCTCTGTCTCTGTCTCTCTGTCTCTCTGTCTCTCTCTCTCTCTCTCTCTCTCTCTCTCTCTCTCTCTCTCTCTCTCTCTCTCTCTCTTCTCTCTCTCTCTCTCTCTCTGTCTCTGTCTCTGTCTCTCTCTCTCTCTCTCTCTCTCTCTCTCTCTCTCTCTCTCTCTCTCTCTCTCTCTCTCTCTCTCTCTCTCTCTCTCTCTCCTCCAATTCCAAATTCTGTATTTTGTCCCAAGGTCAATCTACAACTACATTTTCCTGAGCTCTCGAGCTCTCTCTCTGTCTGTCTTTCTGTCTCTGTCTGTCTGTCTGTCTGTCTGTCTGTATATATGTCTCTGTCTCTGTCTCTGTCTCTCTCTCTCTCTCTCTCTCTCTCTCTCTCTCTCTTCTCTCTCTCTCTCTCTGTCTCTCTCTCTCTCTCTCTCTCCCCCCCCCCCCGATCTCCCCTCTCTCTCTCTCTCTCTCTCTCTCTCTCTCTCTCTCTCTCTCTCTCTCTCTCTCTCTCTCTCTCTCTCTCTCTCTCTCTCTCTCTCTCTCTCCCTCGCAAGATGTAAACAAGCCATTGTGTGCTTATTCTTTTTCCTCAATAAACAAATGTTTCAAATATTTCTCTCTCTCTCTCTCTCTCTCTCTCTCTCTCTCTCTCTCTCTCTCTCTCTCTCTCTCTCTCTCTCTCTCTCTCTCTCTCTCTCTCTCTCTCTCTCTCTCTCTCTCTCTCTCTCGCTCTCTCATCATTACGAGAGGAACAGCCCACATTCCCCTGTCATCCAGCAGACCCTCGGTCAAGGAAAGCGACCGAAGGAAAATGAAGAACGAACCACACGACAACACTCTTCGACTGAACAAGGACAGGACAGGATCGACCTGGGTATTGCACTACCTCCAGGATCGACCCACTAGCTTTACATACAGACATTTCCTTTGCGTACCTACCTACCTGTTCCAGGTCGGAGAACGTTTAAGACCCACCACATCACGTGTCACAATCACGGGTTTCATGTGTTTTTTCCCTCTTATAACTGGTAAGAAATCTTCTTGTGATCAGGAATGCCCCCAAATTCAAAACGAAACCACTTTATAAAGAGCAGCCTCAAATTGAAGTTGGGGGAATTGTGTATGTGGGTCACAGTTACTCAGAAGAAAAAAACAACCAAGGGACTTAATCGTGGTAGGTCAGTGTGTCTTTTAAGGTCAGTTTTCTCTCTTTGGCTGGACATAAGGTGCATAACCCCCCTCCCCCTCCTACCCACCACCACCCACACACGTCCGAGTCTCCTACTGCTTCCCTCTCAAGATATTAGGTATTAGGTACTTTATGGTCACAGAGGCGTCTCTGTGAAATTCGGGTTGCTCCCACCTGGAGAACGCGTGACAGCCAGAGGCGCGCCACCCAATTGGGTGTTATTTCCATGCAATTTGTGTGTGACTGATGAGGTAGGGAAGGGGGGACGGGTTGGTACATTTTAACCAAATGACAACTTTTTCGTTGCCACTGGGATTAACGTGTGCTAAGTACATGGGCACACGGGACCTCGGTGTATCGTCTCATCCGAAAGACTCCACGTTCAGACCGTAAGGCCTGGTGCAAATTGAGAGGAACAATCCCCTGTACCCAGGTTCGAACTCGGGTTTACTTGACACAAGGCGAACGCGTTACCTCTGAGCCACTCTCTCAAGAACACGTGTCCACGATCACATTTCCGACCCCCTTTAAATCCGAGACGTAACGTGGACCAGGACCGACTACTCGACGAAGTGACGGATCTGGCCCTGTCGTCACGAGTACGCCGTAGACAGTCAACACGGGGAGTAGTATGTATATGAGGCTAAACAGCCAAATCGGTTTGGGAGTTTAGTCTAAATTACATACTACAGGGCAGCGATGGCTTGGAGTCAAAACGGACTATCTAAAGGGTTATCTGTAGTCCATCGACGTATTATTGAACTTTTTGCAAAAACTAAGAACTTGTATTAAAAAAGACTAGAAATAATATAAAAAGGGGTTATGCTTTCTATTTTATTTTCTGAAGTATTTTTTTAATACAAGTTATTAGTTTTCGAAATATTATTATCTAAAGTTTTGACTCCAAGCCATCGAAGTCTGCCTGTCTTGTCCTGTCTAAAGACGCACTCATGACTCCTGGACCTGCCTGAAATGGTATGGTGGTCGATCGCGTCAGCGATGTGTAGGGAGATAACTCCCGTGGATTGTGGTTGGAGATTAGGAGTCGCGTCCCTTCCCCACTTGGCTTGTTTGGAATGGCGCGAACGAGCAGTGAAAGTTAAGCGATCTCATAAGGAAGGACCAGGTTAAATCTTGTCCACCCCGAGTGAAGGAGGGGAGTAGAAGTCCGATTAGGTCCTTGACCAGCGTAGGGTTTAGTGTCAAGCTCTAGAGGTATCAGTACTGTCCTGGAGTTTGGGGGGCTATTGTGGTGATAGGCTTTAGATTGAAGACGAACTTTTCTCCATGATAATTTGAGCCACGCGACTAACCGTAATGTTTGACCAAGCTTAATTTTAGCGGTGACGATCATTTCCGATGTCAATGGTAATGACGACGATGATTTCGAAGTTAGACTGAGGGTCCACGAGATAATGAGCTTATAGTTAGTGTGCTGTCTGCGGTGGGGCAGAGAGAGAGAGAGAGAGATAGGGAGGGAGAGGGGGAGAGAGAGAGAGAGAGAGAGAGAGAGAGAGAGGGGGGAGAGGAGAGAGAGAGAGAGAGAGAGAGAGAGAGAGAGAGAGAGAGAGAGAGAGAGAGAGAGAGAGAGAGAGACGTTCTGAGACGTTCTGAAATTAGATTATGGGAGTTTAATAGAGAACTAGGATTTTTTTGTTTATTTATTTTATTAACATGGTGACTGTCATTTTTCTTTTTTTTCTTTTTCACAATTTAGGGTTTTAGTTACCCATGTTATACGCTTTCACGGTGATGAACATCTGAATCTTTCTTACATCGCTTTTATTTCCTAATGTTCTTCTGAACAGCACACCCATGCGTATGTACATACATTTAAAATGATCTTTGTTTGTATGGCCCCCAAATGCCATCCACACATCAAACCCTTTCATCCAGTGTCTCTTCTTCTTTATTTCTTCTTTCTCTTTCTTCTTCTTCTTTTTTGTTGTTGTGGACATTTAACAATGCACGTAGACAAGTTCTAAAGTAGTTTGGAACCAAGAATGATTACAGAATAATAATAATCGCACTTAGCACACGTTAATCCCAGTGGCAACGAAAAGGTTGTCATTTGGTCAAAACTTACTTCCTTCCTCATCAGTCACACAAAAAATCGCATGCAAAAAAACCAACAACAGTGGGTGGTGCGCCTCTGGCTGCGACGCGCTCTCCAAATGGGAGCAACCCGAATTTCACAGAGACTGCATCTGTGACCTAATACCAACCTATGCCTAATAAACGACGAAAAGGAAGCCTAGTTCAGCTTAAAATGAAACGGAGCAATTCGATAGGCCGGAAGTGATGTTTATTGCGACTAATACGGAATATGCTCTTTAAAGCGGAGCTAAGGTTACCCCGAAGCTTGTTTACTCAAAACGATAAGTAAACAAATAACTGACAGAAGATACTGAGAGAGAACGGAGAAGGATTTAATTATTACAGTAAAACTGTTGGGTGTTTTTTTCCTTCTCCTTGCTAAATGAGAGCTTACGTCCATAACATAACTGGATCGTTTTTTATCTCTTTGAAGAAAGCGGAGCTGCGGACGGATGTATGTATAGATCTATAAATATAACGTTGTTTGTTTACTTTTCTCTAGATTCTGTTTTTTATTGAACCTTTTTTTTAACAGTTTACAATTTTGCGGAAAACACACAAACAACCTTACTAAATATATTAAAGAAGAAAAAAATCAAACACACACAACCCCCGCAACAACCAAATAAAGATATTAGAATCAACAACAATGAGAGAGAGAGACAGAGACAGACACAGACAGACAGACAGAGAGACAGACAGACAGAGAGAGAGACAGATAATTTATTAATTTATTATGTGCTTTGTTGGTTTCCCTTTAAAACTTTTCCGCTCTTTCTTATTTTGATTTTGGCTCTATTTTGATGTTGGTCTTTCCTTTTTGTTGTTGGTCTTTCATTATCTCGCTGAAAACTTTTTAAATGTAATATTCCATTTCAACAAGATAGGGTGCTTAAGAGACAATACGATCATTTTTGCTCGTTAAATGGCTTTAGTTACACAGAATTCAGAAATTAGTTTTGTGTCATTGAAACATTGCTTGAGAGCGGAAATGATTTTTTAAAATATTTGTTGTTAACCCCGTTTATGGTTTGTATTAAAAGAATCGAAATCTCTTTTATTTCATTGTTGTTTTTACCCGCTTTCAACGGCTTAGATGTTGGCGAATTATAACTATAATCATTGCTTTGTCATTATCCTGCTCCGTTTTTATTTCCTCCAATTTTCCATCTCTCGATCGCGTGGACTGTTTGTTTAAAGATACACTGACGCACCACGGTTAAGTCGCTTGTTTTTTTCCTGCGTAGCTGTGACCCACATACACATGTCCCCAACTTCAAATTGAGGCTGCTCTTTAAAACGATGTTTCGGTTTGAATTTGAGGGCATTTGTACGGGGGAGTGAGACCTGGTCAAAGCAAGATTTCTTTCCAGCTATAAGAGGGAAAACACGCGAAACCCGTGATGTTGACACGTGATCTGGTGGGTC
>CM065695.1:12395074-12397574 GCA_017654935.2 Phymorhynchus buccinoides | reverse complement strand
GATTTTTGTTGTTATTGTTGCTGTTATTTGTAGGTAGAAGTGTCATTTAAAATAACAGGACACCCCCTTCCTCTCTATCGCCTCACCCTACTACTCTCCACTCATCCACCCCCACGCTCCACCCACTATTCTCCCCCCCCCACTCCACCCACTACTTCCCACCTACCTGATCTCTGGCATAGAATTTGACAAAGTATCAAACTTATCCCTGAGACGCACAGTGGCCCCCTTTGTCCTGAGCCCAGCTTGCTTGAAGTTGCTTGCGTTAACTTGCCTAATTTATCCCGCTTCCGTCTTATCTTAAAACTGCCCCTCGCTATCAGGAACGGTCACTCCCTAGAGTCTGTGATACCTCAAGAGACCCGGGCGTTTATGTCCCCCTGCCCCTCAGAGAAAAAAACTCCAACAAAGAAACGTTTGTTGCGTTGTTGCGTCTGATGGGGAGCTCACGATTAGATGGTTCAGTGGTGTGTCATCTTGTTTGAAGGGAGAGGGAAGTTGAGGAGCCAGGTGGCTGGATGGAACTTCTTCACTTGTCTACTTATTAGCGTGGTAGGGAAAGGATCGGTGCCACTTGTCTTGTAATAATAGTAGTAGCCACGTCAGAATGGGTCTCGCAGACCACACGACAATTGGGGTCTTTGTATTTTGTGTGGTGTGACATCTTCCTCTCACTTCTAGGAAGCTCCTGGCAACTCTATTAGTAACCTCCTCTCCACTCGTCCACTTTATGTTATCTTTGCAGACCTGTTTACTACCCCCTACACTAAGTCTTGAGCAGTCTGGATAGCTGAAATGAGTAGTTTTGGTGCGAAATGTGTGGTCCTATTCATTATACCGTCAAACAATATTCACTGAAAATGAGTAGAATCTAGCATTATTTTCAATTTTGAAGAGTAGTAGAGATCAAAATGGAGTAGAATGCTACTCGAAAAGAGTAGAGTAAACTGGTCTGTCTTTGCATCTCATTCTTTCTGTCACCTTTTTTGTCTCGTGTGTACCCCCCACCGCCACCCTCTTATTGGACAACGAACTTACAAATCCCAAGCTCCCAACAAATGCTCAACGTCGAGCTTTACATATGATCTACACTATCCTTCCTGGGTTGGAGTCATGGCGTCTCTTAGTTACGTATTATACAGTTTGGGTCTATTTATATCATATGCATGGTCAGACCCGAAGCAAGCATTATCTATCCATTCAATATTTCAATCAGTGGAATCATGAGAGGGCATCGCTTTTACCTTCTCTAACTTTACTGTGCTTGTCTCGCTCTCTTCGAAATAATATAGTCGTTAATAATTTGCATACACCACCACCCTCTCACCCCTTCCACCACCACACACACCCTACCAGCACTTTTCACTGTTCTTCAGAGTCAAAGATAATGTATCTAGTCTACAACCTTCTTATATATAGCACCTTGTCAAGAGTTTCTTCAAACTTCTGTTTCAATGTTCGCTCTGTTTTTCTGGCCAGACACAGCTTTCTGTTATTAGTGTATGTGCACAGAGGCCATCTTTGTATCGGTAACGCATCTGCTACATAATCGGGGCAGTCTGGTGATTTTGACAGCCCTCGTGTTAATTCGGAAGTTACGTGATTTGGAATGAAGGGAGAAATAGGGTGGAAATTGGGTTTCGACTAAAACCCCCAAAAAAAACACGTATAGGGGATCGTACAGGGGGTACATTCCCTTGACTGAATTTTGTAAGCTTCTCTGTGGTTGGCTGGTTACGTCCAATGGCAATGCATCATTTGTATGTGTTCGGCTATGTAGGAGGATTTTGATGTTTTCAAAGCTGTTGAGTGACTTTTTATCGGACTGTTTTACAGGACATTGTTTATCACACCATAGATGTGAGGAAAGAGGAGATTACAAAGGACAGAGGTTTGACAGGGATTGGACAGTAACCGTGTAGACGAACCACACGAAAAAAATTGATGTCGAGGCAAAAGTGGGGGAGTACTGGACGAGAGCTTTTTTGTTTGGGGCTCTCTCACATCCCTGAACTGGACAGAGGTTTACCGGTTTAACAGGCCGAGGTGGGGGGAGAGAGAGAGAGAGAGAGAGAGAGAGAGAGAGAGAGAGAGAGAGAGAGAGAGAGAGAGAGAGAGAGAGAGAGAGAGAGAGAGAGAGAGATCCCTCTTTCTACATCTTTATCCTTTCCTTCCCTATTGTCATCTTTCTTCATTCCTCTTTCTATATATTTCCCCCTTCCCTTCTGTTCCCTCTTGTCACGTCAGATATCATCACACAAAAAATCAAAGACTTTTCTTCTTCTTCTTCATCCCCGGTAGTCCCCTTTCTTCCTTCCCTTCGCTCTTTTCTGTTCAAAGTACAATACAATATAGCTAGTAATATCCATGAAAAACCTCTTTCACGTGACCGCCCGTTGTTAGTTATGGAATTAGATCTCTTTTTTTTTCCTCCTCGGTAATCAAAACGCCCGTCAAAAACTCGCTACACACCACCACCATCACCGTATAACGTGGGATC
>CM065695.1:12380074-12387574 GCA_017654935.2 Phymorhynchus buccinoides | reverse complement strand
CTTTTCCCTTTGCTTACTTGTCATCTACTATCCTTCTGCCTTACCCGGTCCATTCTTCTTGCCTTTTTTTTCTTTCAAGAAACACTTGCAAAAAAGATTTCCTCCAGCCGAAGTCGGACTTGCTGGGCCTAAGTATTTCTTAGTTAGGCGCATAACGGCAGCATGACGCATCAGCGCTCATAATTGACAGGAAACTGTCTGAGCGATCGAGGAGGAAGAAGAAGAAATCGCGACTTTGGTATTTGATGGGAAAGACGTTCTGGCTTTTCTTCTTCTGAAAACTCAAACTCTTTTATTTGTCGTAAAACCATCAAAGGGAATTATTAACGCAGATGTGGTAAGCACGTACCACGAAAGGACCTAAAACGGGAAAAAATGAAGGGAACCTTGGTAACTTGAAAGGTAAAGTAAACGTAGCGTATAAAGCGTATTATATTCGCGTAATCATTTTACTGCAGGAACTCTTCTATTTCCCAGACCTGCCTCTTTTGCGTATAACACAGTGAATCCTCCCTTATAAGACCTCCCATTATAAGACTCACTCCCACATAAGACCTACTTCGCCGAGACATTGCCCTTCTGTGCAAGTATTAACATTACCTCCCTTTATAAGACCCCTCCCTTGTAAGACCTTGGATGGTTTGTGAAGGTCTTATAAGGGAGGTTCTACTGTACTCCGAATCTCCATTTCCACCCTTCTGGCTGTTGTTAATGACTGAAAAAGTGAAGTCGTTTGAAGTGGATGGGTTTCTACAGCATTGTATGAAAATGTAGGCCAAGCTAAGTGCTATTGCATTGACATTTCTGCAGGCCAGAGAACTGAAAGTAAGTAATAAAGGAAAAGCCATCTATATTGTTACACGATGGCGGGGAGACACTATTGAGACTTCAACCCAGGGACGGGCCCATTTGGGAGGGGAGATGACTGTTTGTATTTCGAAAAGGTAGACGTGGGAAGGGAAGGGTAAGGGAGGGGGGGGGGGGCAAGCAAGTTACGCGCCTTGTTTTTATGAGCTATATACCCCCCTCCTGCTCCACCCCCTTCCTTGCCCCCGCCTCCCTCTTTTGTCCGTATGATTGGTCAGAGGTGAGGTTTTAAGGGGGTTGTAGTAAGATGCCTTGAGGCGCCAGTAGTGGGCAGTTTTCGCCAGTCATCGTTTTCAATCACTCAAGAAGAAATGTCAACTCTGAAGAAGAAAAGTTAATTGGCGGGGGGGCTGACTGACTGACCACTTACTACTATAAAGGGCTTACGGCGGTATTTCCCCCCCCCCCCCCCTCCCCCCTTAAACTGCCTTTCTTTAGGATTACTAGCGCAACGTCGAGTACCAGTAACGCCTAGTAACGGTAACGCCTAGTAACGGTAATGCCAAGTACTGGTAACGCAGAGTACAGCAAATTTGAAGCGATTTGGTAAAGAAACGGTGGAGTTATAAGGCCCCGTTTCGCGTTGGCGCTGCTCTGAGAGTGATGCGCTCTCCCTAGTAACGGTAACGCCTAGTAACGGTAACGCCAATTACTGGTAACGCTGAGTACAGCAAATTTGAAGCGATTTCGTTAAGAAACGGTAGAGTTATAAGGCCCCGTTTCCCTTTGGCGCTGCTCTGAGAGTGACGCGCTCTCCCGATTTTCTTCACATTTGCTGCCAGGCTTTGCCCCAGTGACAGCAAGCCTGACAGCAAATTTGACGCGATTCGGTTGAAAACCGGCGGAGTTATAAGGCCCGTTTTGCATCATGCTGCTGTTATGCGCCTAAGTAATCGATTACTTCCGGTTTGGCACATCGATAGTCACCGTCCCCAGTCATCTATCTGCCAAATTCGAAGGCAATCGGCCCAGAAACGCCGGAGATACGGGCGCCGAGAGGCCGGCGGATGCGCGTTTCGCGCATTTGCGAAACCGCACAAATGACACGGCCGCCTCGGTTGCCATTGCCATCGGCCCGTGAGGGCTCACAGCAAATTTGAAGCGATTCGGTCGAAAAACGGCGGAGTTATAAGGCCCGTTTCGTGTTTGAGACACACACACACACACACACACACACACACAGAGACACACACACACACGGACAGTTGGCTTATTACTATTTGATTTTCTTTTCATAAGGCAGTTGTCCATTGAATTATATGACTCTCTCAGGCTCTGTCTCGGTGTTTGCATAGCTAGGTGAACAGTCCTGTCCACTTTGTTTGTGCTATAGCCATTCCCGTCTCTCCTCTTTGGAAGGGGGCATACAATTGGACTTTTAATTGATTTGCAATAAGTTGCCTCTCCTCAATCGCCTTGTGCTTAAGGCATTTAGATCCGGTTTATCTTTTGTAGTGGATTTGGTATAACCTAATGTGCCACCCCCCCTGCATTTCTCGGTTAATTCTATTTTTCCGTTTTTGCGTTTCTTACGAAACATAAAGCTGTATTTTAGGAACATATTCAGCTAATAACCTTTTTCGAATACTAACCCTAACCCTAACCCTAAACATAACCCTACCCACCACTATGTACTGCAGTACACCGCGATTTGTCACAGTTGTGGTTCGTTGCGTTTTTCCGTCTTATAGGGTGGGGGGTAGGGTTAGGGTTAGGGCTAGGGTTAGGGTTAGGGTTAGTATTCCCAAAAGGTTATTAGCTAAAAATGTTCCTAAAATACAGCTTTATGTATGGTAAGAAAGGCAATAACAGAAAAATAGAATTCACCGAGATAGGTAGGGGGGGGGATTTGACAATTGAGTTGATTTTACGAAATCAATGTGTATTTTGTGGATCGTGAAGGAAAATAACCTGTATCGGTTTGGGTTGGGTTTTTTTTGTTTTGTGTGTGTGTGTGTGTGTGTGTGTGCGTGTGTGTGTGTGTGTGTGTGTGTGTGTGTGTGTGTGTGTGTGTGTGTGTGTGTGTGCATAATTTGTACATCTGGGCCAATGAGCTTAACCGTCAATGAAACTTGTTTAACTATACTACGCTGCATTTTTAACCGCTGTAGTCACACAAAACAACAGTATACAGTATTTGAGTATTGAAAGCAATCTGTTACGACATTCCACGCCAAGACTTCTGACGAAGCTGAGGGTCGTTGTAAATAAATAGCTGTGGCATACCTTCTCTCTTTTCGAAGCCCAAATTGCATTTTATCCTCCAGCGGTCCAGCGCTTCATGCTTGTCAGTAATCGTTGCTTAACTCGGCTCCGTTTTCAACACAGTTCTTCTTCTTCTTCTTCTTCTTCTTCTTCTTCTTCTTCTTCTTCTTCTTCTTCTTCTTTCCTTCCTTCCTTCCTTCCTTTCGTCTTTGTTGTCCAGCTTCATTTCTCAAGCCTTCAACATTCTTTTTGTTTCACTGTACGTAACAGTGCGTGAACAAAAAATTGGAAGCTATCCAAGGGTTTGTCCCGTGTTTCCATGCTGCTACTTATGCTAGCATGCTCATCAAGTGCTATTAAAGAGAGAAGGTTGGGGAGGGGGGGGGGGGGGGGGGGGGGGCAGTGTCGATGTTCCGACCCCACCCCCACAGTACCCCCCTACCTTCAGTTCACCAACTATTTTCGTTTTGTTGTTTTGTTGTTTTTGGAAACATTACGTTTGGGCTCAAAAGTATATATTATTCTGGCGCTAAAGTAACACCATTTAGACATGGAGCGTTCCTAATATGCCATAGTAGCGTCTGGATGGGTGGTGGGTTGGGGGTAAGGGGTTTGGTGAAGGGTAGGGTCCGAGTTTTATTAAAGGCTGGGCTGCCCATTTTCGCAGTGTTTATCGGTTCATTGATCTCTTTTCCCCGCGTGGTGCGCATGATCGAACAATGGCACGTGTGCATGTTTACTTACACTCGCATTCAACGATTCATGCAATGACACGCGCACCGGCATGCATGTTAATGACGCATCATCACACACATCTAGTAAACAGCATGCACGTGTATATGTTAATTGTATTCGCATTTAATGTAGTATGAACGCGCACACCCACCAGTCCAGACAGAGTACCATCATCATATATGGCAAGACGAATAGGGATCCACCCCTTTGAATTTCAATAGTAAAGGACAATGACACGTGACACTTTTATCGTATTGGCTACCACAGTATTGTCACCAGAAACAGAATGACATTATATGTCCATAGACTATACAGCAAACAAACAACTACACGACAAGTGCAAAGTGACGTTATTTTATTCACAAGAGACAAAGCAAACCTACTGGATATTTCGGCGAATGCGCCTTTATCGACACAGACAAACAATTAGACAGCAAACATCAAATATAGCAAAACGTAGGCAACAGAAGGAGCAAAAAACCATCAAGATCAAAATAAAAACAATACTTCCCCTCTACAGTCCAACGCGTAAATGACCTGTTTAGTTTACTATTTTAGAGTAGTATTCTTCTCAATTTGGACCTCTACTACTCCTCAAAATTGATCAATAATGCTCCTTAATTGTGGTTTGCTACTCATTTTCAGCGAGCAATGTTTGGTGGTTCTAATGAACATGACTACACATTTCACACCAAAACTACTCATTTCTATCCAGACTACTCAAAACTTGTGTAGGGGGTAACCAGGTCTGCAGTAAGGCCATCCGGATTTTCCGCGCGGAAATAATCAATAAGTAAAAGAAAGAAGGGAAACAAATATCCGGATTAGTGGATATTCGGACACGTGCGTGTGTGCTTTTTTTCTCTCCCCTTCTTTCTTTTACTTATTTATTTACGGATTGCGCATGGGTTTCCGCGCGGAACATCCGCGTGTGTGTGTGTGTACACGGCCTAAGGATACGGAACAAACCAAGTACATATTGGGCACCATCGATAATGCTGCACATGATTTGCCTGTTCGTCGTTTTCACACTTGGTCATGGTCTTCGCCGTATGACCGTCGGATCGTCAGAGTCGTATGCATGTATGATTCATGACTAATTATGGGGTTGAAGGTGTCAAACGAGTCCTATTGTTTTAAATAGGAATCCTTACACCATGAGTAGACTCACCGATTATTTGCACCAACATTTGTTTCACGTCTGTTTTGTTGTTGTTGTTATAATTGACCCAACAACACGTGCATACCATTATATTTCCACCATCAATATTGGTATCGCACATACAAAAATCTGAATTATATTTACTTCAAGCATTGTAAATCGAGAAAAAGAGAGAGAGAGAGAGAGAGAGAGAGAGAGAGAGAGAGAGAGAGAGAGAGAGAGAGAGAGAGAGAGAGAGAGAGAGAGAAGTAAACAAATTAAACACGAACAATAATTGGAAACAACAATTAATTGCAAAGGCCACCGACCTATCGCGAGAGAGAGAGAGAGAGAGAGAGAGAGAGAGAGAGAGAGAGAGAGAGAGAGAGAGAGAGAGAGAGAGAGAGAGAGAGAGAGAGAGAGAGAGAGAGAGAGAGCGAGCGAGCGTGTTCGCGCATATGCTTGTGTCTGTGTGTTTGTAAGTCCATGCTGGTTTGAAGAACGATCTGATGAAGAAAATTATCCTTTCAAAAGAAAGCAACCAACAATTAATGAATTAATACCATGATCTGTCATTCGTTTCTTGCTTCAGTCAGTTCTATTCAGTTCCCTTAGCCCCCCCCCCCCTCTCTCTCTCTCTCTCTCTCTCTCTCCTGTCTCTCCTCCCACTCCCCACTCCTTGCTGACATTTTGTCCTTTATATGGTAGACTAAACCACGATTCACGAAGCAAAGTAATAATTTTTAGATCTTTTTTTTTTCCCGCTGGCCCAAACAGCCTGACAATCCGGCTCTTCAATACTCTACAGCGTCAGTTCAAAATGATGGGCATTAAAACCACTGTAGGACTTTGGTGTTTTTATGGTAAACCCCTCGCGCATAAAACACGATTTTTACTCATTTTTCTGCATCAAAACTTTGTAAGAAAGGTATCACTGATTTTTTGGATTTTTTTTTTAAATTTTGTCAGCAACAAATGCAAGGGCTGGATTTCTGACAATACATTTGATAGAGAGAAAAAAAGAAGCAAGGGTTAGATTTCTGACAAATCTATGAAAAACCCTGAAAAGTTTAAGCTTGCTCGCAACGCAATTCATTCGATCAACATCCCATTACCCTAGGACAAAACTGGAAAGAGATTTATCACTTTTCTATCCCGATAATCCGCCCGGTTGAAATCCCCGAAAGTAAGTTTTGCTGTTAGCAACTTATCTCTTCCGGGAAGCGAGGGTTAGAGCTAGGGTTAAAATACGGTGACGGTTGAGGAGAATTATTGTGGGGGTGGGTGGGGGTATACAAAATTAAAAAAATTCCACTCAACCAATCTAACGTTTTTCTCTGTCGTAAATTTTCCATTAATATCCCCCCCCCCATCCCCCCCCCCCCCCCCCCCCCCCCCCCCCCCCCCCCCCCCCCCCCCCCACCCCCCCCCCCCCCCCCCCCCCGGATCATTTATGAAAGGGAACACAAATCTTCGCGAGCGGTTTCTGTGGATTATAATATAAGCGCACGTTTTGTTCATGGGGAGGGGGAGGGGGTGGGTATCTATGGAGAGTAATAACCGCCAAGTGGTGAAGACAAAAGGCGCAGGCACCGTTTTAGTTACGCGTTGTGGGCCCGATCCAAAGCGTTAAGTGACCCTCCAGCCCTAGGAGGGACAAGACCCATTTATGGGGAGCGGCCCCAAACCACAAGGGCGGTCCTGTCTGCCCAAATCAGCCCGCACAATAGCCGCTGCTGCCCCCCACCGTCCGTAGCCCGTGAATCAAACGCATATTTATCCATACATCACATATCAACTCCTTTATCCACTTCACAAGAGGAGGAGGGAGAGGTGGGTGGGGAGGGGAGCTTTAGAGTGCTGTAATTTATGTGAGCCCCTCCCCCCCCCCCCCACACACACGTTTTTACTTTGTCCCCTTTTCGCTTTAAAGATCCACCCGATCACGTGTCAAAATCACGGGTTTCACGGGTTTTCCCTTTTATAAACTGGAAATAAATCTTGTTTTGACCAAGTCTGACTAAATGTCCCCAAATTGAAACCGACATATCCGTTTAAAGAGCAGCCTCAATTTGAATATGGGGACATTTGTTTGTGGGTCACAGCAACACAGAAAAAACCAAGGGACTTAATCGTGGTGCGTCACTGGGTCTTTAAAGATACACTGACCCACCACGATTAAGTCCCTTGGGTGGTTTTTTTTTTTTTTTTTTTTTTTTTTTTTTTTTTTTAGGTAGCTGTGACCCACATACAAATGTTCCCAACTTCAAATTGAGGCTGTTCTTTAAAATGATGTTTTGTTTTCAATTTGGGGACATTTGTATGGGAGTAAAACCTGATCAAAACAAGATTTCTTACCAGCTACAAGGGGGAAAACACAAAAGACCCACCAGATCACGTGTCAAAATCACGGCTTTCACGGGTTTTCGATCTTATAACTGGTAATAAATATTGTTTTGACTCCCATGCGAATGCCCCCAAACTGAACCAGAAACATTCATTTTAAAGAGCAGCCTCAATTTGATGTTTGGGACATTTGTATGTGGGTCACA
>CM065695.1:12372574-12375074 GCA_017654935.2 Phymorhynchus buccinoides | reverse complement strand
CCCCTATGTTTCCAACTGACAGACAGGTCAGGGGTGGTGGGTCCGGGGGGAGGGGGGGGGGCGGCCCCACTTAGTTATGTCCAGCATAGACATCGTCACACACAAAATAAGGGAAAAGAGTGGACAATGGTTAACTTAGGACGCTGATTTCACCGCCAGGGGGGCAGTCAAACCAGTAGGGGCTTATCTCCCTCTCTCTCTCTCTCTCTCTCTCTCTCTCGCTCTCTCTCTCTCTCTCTCTCTCTCTCTCTCTCTCTCTCTCTCTCTCACTACTCCCAACTAAGAATATCACGCGCTAAGCCCCTACTGGTCATCTCCCTCTCTCTCTGTCCCTCTCTCCCACCCACCTCTCTCTCTCTCTCTCTCTCTCTCTCTCTCTCTCTCTCTCTCTCTCTCTCACAACACACACACACACACACACACACACACACACACACACACACACACACACAACACACACACACACACACACACACACACACACACACACTACTACCCCAACTAAGAATATCACGCGCTAAGACCCTACTGGTTTGACTACCCCCTGGCGGTGAAATGTGCGTCCTAAGCTGCTCATTTTGGGGCTAGAAGGTTGGGAAACAGCGGGTGTATGTGTGTGTGTGGGGGGGGGGGGGGGGGGGGGTCACGAGGCCACCCGTGGGGTTGAACCGAGGCACCCGAAACAGAAATAGGGGGAGACTCTTGGAGACGTCGGCCCCCACAACTTCAGATTCCCTGGAGTCTGTCGTTCAGTCGTCTGTTGCAGTCTGTCTGTCTGTGTCTCTCTGCGTCTGTCTGTCAGGGTGGGGTGGGGGGTGGGGGGTGGGGGGTGGAGGTCTGAATGAGAAAGACCTCCCAGGTCTTCTCGCCAGGTTTGACATTGTTAAAGTCCTAAGAGACACCGGTTGGAAAAGATTGAGAAGGACAGTGGAGTTTGTTTCGACAAGTCAACATTCAAGAAGTCATCGGCGAATTTGTGTCGTCTGTAATGTCATCATCTTATTGCGCTAAAGCATCGAAACGATGCGGTTTTACTTTTACATATGTCATTCGATCCACCCCTTCCCCTATTTGGTTTAACCAACTTTATTCAGATGCTAATACAAGGAATTAAACAATAACGAGGTTGAGGGGGTAACACCAAGGAAATGCTTGTGACGTACCCCTACACAATACATAATCAGGAGGTGATCGGTTCTCACCAAAGAAGAGAAACAAACCGCATTTACATCAACATAATAAATAATTAATGCAAGACAAACAAACAAAAATAAAACTATTAAGATAAAGAGGTGTTAGACATAAAAAGAAGCGCCTTTGTGAGCAAAATAATTAAGAAAAAAACTTAAAACATTTGAGGCATCTTAGTGCCGAGCAAATTAACAATGACTATTAATGGGGTTTTCCGCAACTGTTTTCTCCTCTTTGATATCAAACGATGTTTATGAAGGCTGAATATTCTTACATAATCATTAAACGAAACCAGCACTTCCCCAATTACATTTGAGGCATCTTAGTGCCGAGCGAGTTAACAATGACTATCAATGCGGGTTTTCCCCCCAACTGTTTTCTCCTCTTTGATATCAAACGATGTCTATGAAGACAGATAGTCATTAAACCAAACCAGCACTTCCCCAATTACATACCCGCGTCACAATGTTAAAGATCCACCAGATCACGTGTCAAAATCACGGGTTTCACGTGTTTTCCCTCTTATAGCTGAAAAGAAGTCTTGTTTTGACCAGGTCTCACTACCATACAAATGCCCCCAAATTGAAAGCGATACATCAGTTTAAAGAGCAGCCTCAATTTGAACATGGGGACATTTCTGTATGGGTCACAGCTACCCAGAACAAAACAAGGGACTTAATCGTGGCGCGTCTGTGTATCTTTAAAACAATTTCCACACCCTCACCCCTTCCTAAACGTATCCACCACCACCAACCACCCCACTTCCCCACCACCAGCCACCCTCATCTATTCGTTGTGTCACCATTCTACCCCTTACCTCTCTCGTGTTGCTTGTTGTCCATCTTATTATAGCAGAAGGTAGCAGGCTTCCTCCTCTCTGACGACAGATCAGATGACCAGTAGGGTCATTAGCCAGGCCAGAGGGACACTCGGTGTCCGGCAGGGGTCACTCTGTCTGACCGGTGCTCACCTACCTGTCCGTGTCAGACAGTTATCATGGTCTGTTTCTATAACCCTAGTTTGAAAGTCACAATGCACACAGTTAAAAATAAAACCCTAAGCTCTTAAACCCTAAGTCTTTCGGATGAGACGATATACCGAGGTCCCGTGTGCCCATGCACTTAGCACACGTTAATCCCAGTGGCAACGAAAAAGTTGTCATTTGGTCAAAAATTATCCACCCACCCCTTTCCTTCCTCATCAGTCACACAAAAATCCCATGCAAAAAATAAAAATAAAAATGGGTGGCACGCCTCTAGCTGCGACGCGCTCTCCAGGAGGGAGCAACCCGAATTTCACAGAGATGCCT
>CM065695.1:12345074-12360074 GCA_017654935.2 Phymorhynchus buccinoides | reverse complement strand
AGGTGATAGATAGAGTAGAGAGAGAGAGATCGGAGAGAGGTGCTAGCCGATGGTGGTGTTTGGCCGTTGGTTATCATCGCCTCACACTTAATGACATCGCTAAAGGAATGTCATCATTGCTCTCAGCAGTGTTTCTAGACATAGAAAATGAGAAAGTATTTATTTGCACGACAATAAATTATTGTCTAGCTGTAAATTGTATTTTACGGCTGAAGACTGAATGAAAGTGACAAAAGCAATTCAGTTTATATTCACTCGCGACGGTCGGGTTTAGGGCTAAGGGCTTCTGTTTAATAGTTATATTATGCAGCGAGCACTTTAATTGATAAATTCATATAATTATTTTATTTTTTTAAATGCTAGTCGTTCACAAGTTCTTAGGGCAAGTTCAGATTGAAATGTGAAACCGAGTAAGGAATTGGCATAGATCTACCTCCGTATTATTGACAGCGGAAGAACTTTAAAAAAAAAATAAAAAAAATACCGCCGAATAAATAAAGCTGGGATGGGGGAATAACAATTGCACATAAACATACATTTTGTTCAAACAAACAGACCAACAACAACAAAAGAAGCGAACGCACACAAGCAACAAACATGTCAACAAACAGATTAAAGGATACAGCCAGAAATATAGAGAGAGATTAATTTTTCACGACCTACAGCTCGGCATTTGCTTTTTGATCAGAAAAGGAAAGAAAGGAAACAACAACAAGAACAAAACAAAACAAGCAAGCAAACAACATTGAGCCATTAATCACACGAAATTGGTGTTTAAAACTCCGTCTTTGGTCTGAAACTCAGAACACATATCTGGGACATTTTTGTTGTAATACAAATAATGATGGGCAGGTGAACAAAACTGGCTGCAATGCCAGACGGAGGCAGAGTACGAAAACCAGTAAAGTCCCGATTTTTGTTTTTAGTAATACAGATAGCGGTAGCAGTGACCACGCCTCGGTTATATAAACCTCATCGGCTATGGCACCACCACAAGTAATCATATTGAAACTCTTGAGTTCTATTTGGTCGTGAGAGTTCTTCGCCACGGTGTCTAGATTTGGACACTTTGTGTTGGTTCTTGGGGTTTTGTTGGGGGTGGGTTGGGATAGGGGATGTTGGGGGGGGGGGGGGGGGGGGGGGGCTGGCTATAATAATACACAAAAAACGGTGTTATGTCTTTTTTTTAGATTATTATGAATACAAATGATGGTTTATATCCCCAATGAAAAAAATGAATGAACGACCACCTAGTGACAGTTATTAAATTAACTTGTTATTTCTGATTTCAAGTTCGTTAAGAATTGCACATGAATGCACTTGTAGGTGAATTGTTTATAAAAAACAACAAATCATTGATTTCACTTCACACACATACAACAACAACAAATGCAGGATTTCAAATGTTCCAAAGATTTACAACTATCATAATATTATTTTCAGGGGCTGCAAACAAAAAAACAAACAACTCGTGTAGAGATCTTTCAAACGGGCTTTAATATCTAAAATGTTAGCATCGGAAGACTTTGATATTATACCGTATTGATTTGGGGTTCGGACGAGAAAAGGCGATACGTTTTTTTTTTTCTCCCCAGACACTCAGAACTCCTGCACCTTATTAGAGGAACGGCAAGAAACTAGGAAGAAATATAAACAGCAAAAGTCAAAGTGGGGGGGAACAGTGTGGGGAGTTGCGGCCTTAGACAAAGGCCTGCGCCTTATAGTCCCGAAAAACACGGCAAGTGTGTGCGAATAGTAAAACGTTTTACTTAAACTTACATTGTGTGAGGATGTTTTGTAAGTGGAGTGGGAAGGAAGGGGCAGGAGGGTGGTGTAGATATATTATAAGAAATTTTTAAAAATGGGATGAGGTATCTGTTGGAGTGGAGGGGGGTGGGGGGCGGATAGGACCGGCAGGGACGGAGGGAGGGAGGAAAGGCAGTCACTGGTGTGTGGCCCCAGATATCAGATCAGATTTTTTCAAGCCTAAACTCCAAATGCGGGTTTTCTTCAAGGGCGGTTCACGTTCTCGTTTTTGTTTTAGTTTTTATGCATCCTTACGCTTTTTTTTGTGCCACCCCATCAGTTATTGGGAGAGAGAGAGAGAGAGAGAGAGACGGAGGAGATAGGAAGAGTAGGAGAGGAGAGAGAGAGAGAGGAGAGAGAGAGCGAGGAGAGAGAGGGAGACCCGATCGGAGAGAGGGAGAGAGAGATGAGAGAGGAAGAGAGGATGGAGGATGAGTGAGGGAGACAGAGGCACGAGAGAGGGAGGCTGATGACGAGAGAGAGAGGAGGAGAGTGGGACGAGAGGAGAGAGAGAGATTGAGAGAGGAGAGAAGGAGGAGAAGGAGGAGAGGTGAAGAGAGAGAGAGATGAGTTGAGACAAGATGAGAGGAGAGAGAGTTTAGTTTGTGCTCCTGTCTCGCTTGTTTTTTGTGAGAGAGGAGAGAGAGATGAGAAGGAGAGAGGAGGAGAGGGATGAGTATTGAGAGAGAGAGACGAGCGAGAGAGACGAATGACAGAGGAGAGAGAGAGAGAAACCAAAACCGAACTGAAAAAACTTAAAATTTTATTTCCAAGGGGGGGGGGGGATATAGATTTTAGGCAGATTGATTAGAGAGACGACGAGAGAGACGAGAGAGAGAGAGTGAGAGAGAGAGAGAGAGCATGATTTGATAGAGGAGGAGAGACGTGAGAGGAGAAGAGAGGAGCGGATCGAGATTAGTCGGAGTGAGTTTTTTGGAGAAGGAGAGAGGAGGGAGAGAGAGAGACCGATGAGACAGACGGTAGACCCGAGAGGAAGAGAGCGCGGAGAGCGATGAGAGAGGAGAGCAGAGAGTAGTGATGGGAGGGGAGGGGGAGGGAGGGAGGGAGAGGGAGGGGGACAGAGAGAGAAAACGAGAGAAGAGAGGCGAGAAGGGATGGGACGGGGGGAGGGAGGGGAGGGAGGGGGACAGAGAGAGAGTGACTGTATGGGAGAGAGAGCGAGAGGAGAGGGAGAGGTTGAGATTGGACGAGGTGATCGGAACCAGAGAGACAATCGAGAGATGAGAGAGGTAGATTGAGAGAGATGGAGGATCCGAGAAGAGATGAGACGAAAGAGAGGAATAATGAGTGGTAGAGGATGCGTTGTAGTATGTTGCTTTTACTGACGAAAGGGAAAAGATGGGAGCACAAGAGAGCAACAACAAAAAAAACAACAAAAAAAGGTGGAGGAAAAAAAGAAAAAAGGAAAAAGTAAAAAAAAAGAGGATGGTGTTGTTTGTTCGTTTTTTTTTGTTCTAATCCGGTTTTATTATTTCTTCTCTTTCTTTCTTCGTTCCTTTCCCCCCTTCACTTGTAGAAGACAAGGGTTTAAAGCTACCCATCCTATTCCATCCCTGGGGGGTCCCCCTTTTCCTTCTTTCAAAAGAAAGAAGAAAGAATAATAAGAAAGCAAAAAAGAAGAAAGAAAATAATGTCAAAAGTCTTCTCTTTTTTTTTCCCTCTTTTCTACTCTCTCTCTCTCTCTATTCTTCTCTCTCTCTCTCTCTCTCTCTCTTTCTCTCTCTCTCTCTCTCTTACTCTCTCTGTACTATCTCTATCTCTGCTATCTCTCTTCTATCTCCTTCTAGCTATCTCCTCTCCCTCTTATTGTCTGCTCTACCTACCTCTCCCTCTTCTCTGCTCTCTCCTATCTCTCTGCTCTCTCTCTCTCTCTCTCTCCTCTCTATGTCTCTCTACTTTCTCTATCTCTCCCTCTCTCCTCTCTCTCTCTCCTCTCTCTCTCTCTCTCTCTTCTCTCGCGCGCTCTCTCTCTCTCTCTCTCTCTCTCGTCTCTCTCTCTCTTCTCTCTATCTCCTCTCTCTCTCTCTCTCCTCTCTCTTCTATCTCTCTTCCCCCTCTCTCTCCGTCCCATCTCCTCCCTTCCTCCGCTCTGCCTCTCCCTCGTCTCTTCCTCCTCTCATCTCGGATCGCGGCCTCTCTCTCTCTGCTTTCTCTTTTGTCCCTCTACCTTCCGGGTCATCCGTCTCGCACATCCTCTCTCCTCTCGCTCTCTCTCTCTCTCCTCCTCCTCTCATCTCCTCTCTCTCTCTCACATCCGGTCCTCCTCGCTCTACTCTCCCTTCTCTCGTCCTCCCCTACGAGTCTCGCTCCCTCTCCCCTCGATTCGCTCTCTCGTCTGTCCTCCGTGTCTCTCTCTATCTCTCTCTCTCCTCGACTCTCTCGTCCCTCACTCTCTCTACTCTCTCTCTCCGTCCCTTCTCTCTCTGAAGACTATATCTGGAAAATCCTAAATCCTCATATATCTGAAAAATATAAAGTTTTCCTTCTCGTGTTCATAGTGTTATCTCTCCTACTCTTCTCTTCTCGTCTCTCACTCTCACTCTCTCCGTCTCCCCATCTCTTCTCTCTGTCTCTGGTCTCTCTCCTCATCTCGCTCCTCTCTCATCTGCTCTCTAACACTCGCCTCCGTCTCTGTCTCTCCAATCTCTCTCATCTCTCGGCACGTGACCCTCCTTCCCTCCTGTCTCTCTCACATTGTCTCTCCTCTCTCTCTCTCTCTCAATCTCGCTCTCTCGCCTCTCTCTCATCTCTCCTCTCTACTCTAACGCTCTCTCTCTCTCCCAGTCCCCAGCAACGATCCAGTCTCTCTCTCTCTCTCTCTCCTCTCTCTATTCTCTCTTTCTCGCTCTCTCTCGTCTCTCTCGCTCTCTGTTTTTTTTTCGTCGTGCAAAGTGACTTATTGTCTTGCTACACACATTTTATCTATTGTATATATCGCTTTTCTCTCGTCCTCCTCTCCCTCACATCTCGCTCGACAGTTCTCTCTCCTCATCATCTAGCAATCTCGTCTCACTCTCACTTAAGACACACGCACACGCACACGCATACACAGACACAGACGAACACAAAAAGCCACAAAACAAACCCACACTCTCTCTCTCTCATATCTCCATCTCTCTCCATCTCTCTCTCTCTCCACACACACACACAACACTTCTCTCTTCTCTCGTCTCTCTCTCTCTCTCTCGTCTCTCTCTCTCTCTCGAATCCTCTTCTCTCAAATGACGTCGCTCCTCCTCAGCTTCTCTCTGTATTCTGCTGATATCCCAACCTTCTCTGCTCTCTCCTCTCAATCCTCATCACTGTTCCGTAAGTCTTCCTTCGTACTATGATTCGCAGTCTCCCTCCCGTCGTCGTCCCCACCATGCCTCGGTGTGCCTCTCCCCTCTCATCTCTCTCCGCGGATCTCTCTCCTCCCCGCTCTCTCTCTCTCTCCCTCTCTCATCACTCGCATCTCCCAGAGAGTCGCTCTCCTCTCTCTCTCTCGCTCGCCTCTCTGTCGTCTCTCATCTCTCTCTCCTCTCCTCTATCTCTCGCTCAAGGACACGATTGGAAGAATAGCTTGACAATAAAGTTTTCTGTGGTCACAGTTCCTCACTCTCTCTCTCTCCCATTCCTTCTCTCTCTCTTCTCCCCTCTCGTCTCTCTCCCTCTCTCTAGAATCTCTTCTCGAAATCACAAGTGGACCACACACACACACAACACGGCACACATACACACAGGCAGATCACAAACACTTACACAACAGAGACTCTGTCTCTTCTATCCTCGTCGTCTCTCTAAGCGTCTCTCTCACTCTCTCTCATCGTTCTCTTCGTCTCGACACACACACGACACACACTCTCTCATCTCTCTCCACTCTCTCACTCTCCTCATGTCTTTCTTTCTCTCTCTCTCACACACATACACACCCACACTACACACACGACACTTTTTTAAACCACACAACACACAACACACACACACATGGCACGATCTCTCTCCTCCAACTCTTTTCTCTCTCTCACGAGCTGCTCATGCCTTCAATAAGAAGCTCTCCTCGACACCGTGACCGACACACCCCTCTCCGTCTCGCTCTCTCCTTTCTCTTCTCACAGATCACCCACAGTCTCCCAAACCAGACACACACACACAACCTCTCTGCCTCTCTCTCTCCTCCACCTCACTCTTTGATTCTGCCTTTTTCCCTTTGCTTCTCTCCTCATCTACTATCTTTCTCTCGGACCTCGTCGTCTCTCCTTCTCCTGCGTCTCTCACACAAAAGAAGCTACACATAATTACTCCTTTTCTCCTCTATCCTCTATCCCCTCTGCTCGGAATATCTCTCATCTCTCTCACAGTGCACAAGACACAACCACAACTGAAAAACAGCCCGACATACGTACTCTCTCCTCTCTCTCTCCTCTCTTCTCTTCTCCACCTCCGAGGTCTCACAACTCATCCTCCCTTATAACATAAAAAACTATCGACTCCTCTCAATCCCTTCCGATCTCTCGACTCTCTCCAACTCGTCCCAGCTCCTCAAACCTGTCCTCCACTGTCTCCTCTCTCATCTCTCCGGACATCGTCGTGCCACTCCTCCATCCTGCTTTGTGCTCTCATCTGACTCGGAGAGGGGTCTCTCTCATCCTGTAATCGCTCGTCGAAGCAGGGCACTTGAGAAGACAGCTCACGTCTGGGACTTTGCCGGGAACTTGATTTTCTTCTGGTGGGGGGTGGATAAAAAAAAAAAAACTGAATCATCCATGTTGGCTTCTAGTTGTAACCCCGTCAACCATGAAAACTACATATTAATCGGACTGTGCGAGAGAGAGAGCAAATCAGGGACCACTCCCGCCTCTCATACGAAAGCATCCATCGATGAGAGTTAGAAGAGAGAGAGAATACGGTGAGGAGGGTAGAGCGAAGATTAAGAAAATACAGTGGGAGGGTGTGCTATCTTTGCTCGTGTGAGCTATGGTCGCCTCAGCTTCTGTTTCTGAAACCAGTGGACAAACAAGTGTCCTACAAAGGGCTATGCAAATTAAAGTCTAGGCTTTGCGATGGTCAGCAAACAAAATACTTATGTGCCTGACGGAGGTCGGGTTAACTAGTGTACTAAGTTTTGGTGTGGGCAAAATAATGCAAACATGGGTGCGATTCAAAACTAAGTTTTGCTTTTCAATTTATTCAATCACGCGGGTACATATAAAGAGCGGTTGAAGAAGTCAAATAAAATAAATTCTGTGTTAGATTCGACATATATAATACTATGAATATTTTGTGTTTTGATGATCTGACCATATACAACCAAATCAATCAATAAAGACAAAGAAACGACATAATTATCTTTCCATTGAGGATGAGTAGGCTGTGAATTTTTAATTATTTCGAGAAAGACATAGTTTTAGAGAATTATGACTTCTATGCTTCCTTTCCTATCCTGATTAGAGAGAGACTGGAGTGAGAGAGAGAGAGAGCAGACGAGAGAGAGAGAGAGAGAGAGAAGAGAAAGAGAAGAGAAGAGAGAGAGAGAGAGAGGGAGAGAGAGAGAGAGAGAGATGAGAAGAGAGAGACAGACTGAAGAAAGAAACTTTAGAGAGAGGGAGAGATGAGAGGGAGAGAGAGAGGAGAGAGAGAGAGAGAGAGAGAGGAGATAGAGAGAGAGAGAGAGAGACTCGGAGAGAGAGAGAGAGAGAGACGGTGAGAGATGAGACGAGAGAGAGAAGAGAGGAGGATGGAGGATATTTATTTATTTATTTATATGGGAGGGGATACGATTTAGGATAGGATTGATATATATGATATAGAGACGAGAGAGAGAGATATGAGATGCTTACTTGGAATACTAATACGATTTTTTTTAATCAGATATAGGACATAGGGCCCCTTCCTATCACAATGATAGCAACATAAATCATGCAATGACATATTTGGTTTACACCATAAACATACCATTTTTTAAAAAACGTTTTTAAAGCATTCATATTTTTTGCAAATTTCAGCACTACTCTGCTGTACGTAATCGCTTTAAAGCTTTCGTACATACAAACGAAGATAGTTAAGTTACTTAAGACATTTTACATAAGCAAAGCGTTGATCTGAAATGAGAGAGATAGTCTGAAAGAGTGATAGAGAGAGAGATGAGAGAGAGAGAGAGAGAGGAGATAGAGAGAGAGAGAGAGAGAGAGGGAGGGGGGGGGGAAGGAGACAGAGATAACAGAGAGAGAGAGAGAGAGAGAGAAAGATGGAGAGTAGAGGATATGAGAGAGAGAGAGAGAGAGTATGAGGAGAGAGAGAGGAGAGGAGAGAGGGGGGATAGGAGACAGAGATACAGAGAGAGAAATATTCTGGTCCATGACTGGGGCTCGGTGATTTATTTGGAGGAACAGCAAACGTTGTATTGATCCAGCTTCACGCCTTGCTCAGGTCATGTTTTCACACATAGAAAAAAATGAACTCTGTGCATGTATTTGTTGTGTGCGTCTGTCTGTCTGTCCTGTCTGTCTGTCTGTGTGTCTGTGCATTAGTGTGTGTGTGGCGTTGTTGCGTGTGCGTGTGCGTGAGCGCGCGCCTGCACGCTTGCGTGTACAGTAAGTGTGTGTGTGTGTGTGTGTGTGTGTGTGTGTTGTGTTGTGTGTGTGTGTGTTATGTGTGTGTGTGTGTGTGTATGTGTGTATGTGTGTGTATGTGTGTGTGTGTGTGTGTTTGTGTGTGTGTGTCTAGATTCCGTGTGTCTATGTGCAGGTAAACATTGAACAATGAATGGGGCGGGAGTAAGGTCATCTGACATCATAGGCTCTATCTATAGAGGTACATGTACTGGGAAAAAAACACCCACCTCAAAACTACTCAGACCCCAGATGTCTCTACAAGGACACTGATGGACTTTCTAATGGAGACTGTGACGTCACAACGTGGCGCAAAATGGCGGCCTCCTCAAGCCTTCGAGTTGGCACTTTTCAATGGCGTTTTTTGTTTGTGGCTCAAGCCACAAACCTATAACTCACTTTGTCGGTCGGTCGGTCGGTCTGTCGGTCGGTCGGTCTGTCGGTCCAAAATTGTCGCACATATTGACAAAATTGTCGCACTTCAAATCGAGGCTGCACTTCAATTGAGGCCGCTCTTTAAAATGATGTATTTTAAAGCGTACAAAATAATAAACATACGTAATACAGACACTACAACAGACACGACGAGTATGCGGTGCTTCTTTCGATGAGTATAAGTAGGATACATAGTTTTAAATGTTTTCCAAAAGATATAAAAAGTTACGAAATGGTGCAGAGATAACATTCTGGTTTACAGATTAAAATGATTGAAAAGCCAGGGGAGGTGACTCATGATTGGAGTGGTAAAAATAGACCGCGTGCCACAAACTATTGCGAATTCGTGCTTGTTTTACACTGATCTTAATCAAAATCGAATATTTAATTGCAGATACAGGCCTATTCACTTATAATCTTGCAATAGAGACCAATTTCCATTTTGACTTTACGTCCCCTTTAACTTGCATTTCGAGGAACAAATAACTCATTCCTTTTCTTCGTCTCTTTGTTGTTTGTTTTTTTCCTGTGTGGTGTGGCTTAGAAAAGCTAGGGCTTTACGATTTTAATCTCATTACATACCCGTCTAGGCAGACAGACGAAGCGAACCACTGAACGAAACAATGCAACATCAAATATAATTTTATATCCGCAAAGAATGGGCAGGGCTCCCAGGGACTCCCATTTGGGGGTCTATGAAGCACTACAATTCTACAGGACCCTCTCAACGAATGTGCAGGGGATCCCAGGGATGCACTAGAAAAAATCTTTTTCGCATTCGCAATGCCACTGGGACCCTCTATCCCGCCCCTAGGACCCTCTATTCTGTAAGTGAAGGAGTCCCTGGGATCCCTTGTTTTGCGGGACGATTGGAGCCCTGATGGGGGGGGGGGGGGGGGTGAAGCAAGGATAGGAGAAAGGGAATAGAAACACGTTGAGGGAAGAAAGGAGGCGGGAAATAATAATTTAGAAAAGAAAAGAAAGAAAGAAAGAAAACAGAACATTTTATCCTTACCGACAGCAAAAGCCAAGATATATATTTTTTTAAACATACGTCAATCGATATGATTATTATTGAATGTGCGTGGGTATGCGATTAAAGGATGGAGGGGGTGGTTGGGGGTACAGTTAGAAATCGGACAGAATATAGAAAGAGAAGGGGCGGTGGGTGAGTGTGAGAGAGAGAGAGGGGGGAGAGATAGGGATGAGGGAGAGAGAGAGAGAGAGAGAGAGAGAGAGAGAGAGAGAGAGAGAGAGAGAGAGAGAGAGAGAGAGTTTTGTCGAATGTGACTGTGGTCGAAGAAAGATAGAGAAAGTAAACGGTAATATAAATATAAAACTGTTGCATAAGGGGGGGGGGGGGGGGGTTAAGAAGCGATGGGGGTGGGGGTGAGGAGGGGCCTTAAAAATATAGTTTGTTATTCCTGCAGTGTAAATACAGCGGGCAAAACCGCGACATGCTCTGTAAACGAAAAGAGAGTTATTGAGGTCAGGCTGGAGATTTGGGACACCAAATTGGGAGTAAGGCTGAAAATAGGAGAGAGAGAGAGAGAGAGAGAGAGAGAGAGAGAGAGAGAGAGAGAGAGAGAGAGAGAGAGAGAGAGAGCGAGTTTATGTTATTTATTCAGGGTAATGAGATA
The DNA here is from genome assembly GCA_017654935.2 of Phymorhynchus buccinoides. Lineage (NCBI taxonomy): Eukaryota > Metazoa > Mollusca > Gastropoda > Neogastropoda > Raphitomidae > Phymorhynchus > Phymorhynchus buccinoides. The sequence continues at coordinate 12,349,582 of CM065695.1, read as the reverse complement.
AGCTAATTAATTAGCTTTTTTCACTCAGCCCTGAGGCAAACAAGAAAGCAACAAACAAATAAATTGAGAGAGAGAGCGTGTGTGTGTGTGTGTGTGTGTGTGGTGTGTGTGTGTGTGTGTGTGTGTGTGTTCGCGCGCGTGCACGTGTGTGCTAGTTAGAGGAGTATTAACAGGGGGGTTGAATTTGTTTCCAATTCGGGGAGTGTAAATAAGGGGATGCAGAGTTGAGACAAAATTACTGACACAGTGCAGCTACTAATGTACTGACGTTAGAACAGACAATACGTGTGTGTGTGTTCTTCAGTTTAACGTCCTTCCACTAAACGTGATTCAGACAATATTGTATTGTAGTGTGATGTTGGTGTGGTGAGTGTGAGTGGGTGTGCCTGTAAATGTGTGTAAGCATTAAAATAAGTGATAGGATAGTTATGCATACCTAATCATGACACCCCCCCCCCCTACCCCCTTTCCCCATTAAAAAAAAGTGAAATTTACATTTAAAGAATATAACCGAACAGTGAACAATGTTAAAGATAAATAATAAGTGAACTGTGTGTGTGGTGTGTGTGTGTGTGTGTGTGTGTGATGTGTGTGTGTGTGTGTGTTTGTTGTGTATGTGCGTGTGCGTGCGTGTGTTTCTTTTGAATTTACCAGACAGAACAACAAAGGCCGATCATAGAAACCCAGACCTGTTTACCCCCTACACAAGTCTTGAGTAGTCTGCATAGCTGACATGAGTAGTTTTGGTGTGAAATGAGTAGTCCTCTTCATTAAACCATCAAACAACGTTCACTGAAGCTGAGTAATTAGAGCCTTGTTGTCAAATTTGAAGAGTAGTAGAGGTCCAAATTGAGTAGAATACTACTGGAAAAGAGTAGAGTAAACAGGTCTGGAAACCATTCATAACTACCACGAAAGCTTTACACGACGTCTTTTAACCCAAACTGATACAGGGAAGATCTAAGCACTTTTTGGGGGGACCAAGAAGCATCTCACACACAACGGGCTTCCTCTGCCTCGATCGAACTATTTGAGAGATGAGCCGCTTTTTCCGGGTGATCGTGTTTACTTTTCTGTGGTATTCGGTGTAGATTCAACAAGCATGAAGTGTTTAGCCAGCTTCATTGATTGACAATTTCCCGTTCACCTACCGTTACTTTTCTATTCTAGCCTATGTAGACGACCACAAGAAAACAACATATTGCCACACCTCACATCTTATTTCGTTTGTTCGTCTAACCATTAAAGAGGCACCCTGACGGATACGGTTTTTGTTGTTGTTGCAAGAAACACGTCGGGATCACCAGGAAAACGGCCTTTACAGATATCGCAGCATTCACTTTGCTCTGGTTTCCTAGAAATCAAACCGTCAAATCGGCGATTCCTCCTTGGCGGAGGTGCTGGAGGTCCGATTCTTTCAGTGAAAGAGACTTATCTTTTCTAATGGCCGCCTGAGTTGGACCAAATCGTTTGCACGAAATTTCCCCAATACAAGCCTTTTTATACAGTTTTCCAAAAGGAGTTTCACTCACAACAAAGGAAATAGCTCCTTTTTTTTAACTGCACTACAAAGAAGAAAAACCTTCAACCACTCTCAGTGGCCTCCACCCACCCCGTCCAAAATGGATTACGTCTCCAGCAACTCCACCAAAGAGAAATCGCCATTTTGACGGTTTTATTTCTAGGAAACCATAGCAAAGTGAGTGTTCCGATACGTGAAAAGGCTGTCTTTCTGATGACCTCGACGTGTTTCTTGAAAAAACCCTCACCCGTCAGGGTGTCCCTGAATAGACGTTTAGAGAAGTCTTCGATTAAAAACTATGCAGCGGATATTATGTGTTTAGTATTAGTAAAGGTCTGTATGTATACACGTTAACGTAATTCACAAAATATCTCTATTTCCCCATGTCAACTCATGTATTAGCCCACTTATGACTTAAGTATACAACTCGCCGTGTTGGCATTAAGAAATAGTGATATTTTGTGAATATGTCTGCACAGACCGTAACAGATTTGTCCGTCTAATATCACGAGAAGTGGAAAGACGTTAAATGAAAGACACACACACACCGACCTTAACCCTTTCGCCGCCAGCCACATTTCAGCCCAAAATTTCCATTACATTTACATGGGTAGAGAACAAAAACCACCTGCAGTATTGGGGGAATCTTATGTGAAATATATAAAATAAGGTCTATCCTCACTTCCCAAAACTAGGACAATAGGGTCTTTGGATAATATACCCCAATTGGATGCCTTTCAGTGACATAGGTGTTAAATCACTGTGGTGCTAAAGTGTGACTTTGGCGGCGAAAGCGTTAACAGGTTTTTTTTAGACCTATACAGGCGAAGTAGATTCAAACGCCTACGGAACTGTCTGAAGAAGTATAGGCTTAATAGGGAGAGAACAAAAGAAAACCGTGTCGTTAATATAGGTTTAGCACCGTGAACGATACGAATACAATTTCTTAACGGGGTGTCGTAGGAGTGGGTTCTGTGTTGCGAACAGAAATACAAGAACTGTTGGGCGATGCCTGTGTGGTATGGCTTTCCTTGTCGGCATTTAAGGAAAAGCAGTTCGATGCTGGAATACTGATAGTCTTCGTTGTAATGTAATTGGGTGGGGAAGTATATAACAGATCTGTTTACTCTACTCTTTTCGAGCAGTATTCGACTCAATGTGGGCCTCTGCTACTCTTCAAATTTGAAAATAATGCTCTGATTACTCATTTTCAGTGAACATTGTTTGATGGTTTAATGAATAAAGCTACACATTTTGTACCAAAGCTACTCATTTCAGCTATCCTGACTACTCAAGACTTGTGTAGGTGGTAAACAGGTCTGATATAGCACAGATACAGATAGTGATACAGATATATACAGACAGATCAACACATCATGCAAGTATGCACGCGCACGCGCGCACGCACACACGTACACACACACACACATATATATATATATACACACACACACACACACACACACACACACACACACACACACACACACACACACACACATGCCGTCACCCATCACACACGCGCACAGATTATAAATTATGCGCACTCGTGTGGTCAAACATATACAGACAAACTGAGTATGTTTGAAACACAGACATATAGCACACGACTTATCTTTTTTCTTCTTCTTCTGCGTTCCCAGGTCATATGGCCATAATGTGTAAGGTACATAATAAAAGTGTCCGGTTTTCAGTTTTCACTGGTCTCCTCGCTGCGTACAGCCGACACATTCCGATTTCGGTGGAGCTCAAAGGCGAAACATTATTTGGAAGATTTGTTTTAAGAAACAAACAAAAGCAGGAGAATGGGGCCAATAAGTCCGAAAGATAGTAGATGACAGAAAGCAAAGGGAAAAAAGGCAGAGTCAAAGAGAGTGGCAGATTAGAGGAAGTTACAAGCACAGAACTTCCAGAAGGTGGGAGAACTTTTTTTTACGAAAGACCCCCCGGTATCCCCACGGGGACCACTTATCCAAAACCTTGAGAAGTAACGATAAGAGTAAAACGAAAGTTAAGGAAGTGAAGGGTCAGGGAAAATATGTGATCAAATGAATTTGAAAACAGAGAGAAGGAAACGCTATATCTTACGCAATAACTCGCAATAACTCGCGGATGTTTTAAAATATTGAAGCTTTTGCGTTCCTTGGTCAGATAAAATCTGATAAGTTATTTTATTTTTAAAACAACAGAACAGAACACTAGATTACACAATAGCTCGTTTGTTTAAATATTGATGCACTTGCGTTCCTTGTTTGTTTGTTTGTTTTCTAATGCATTGTCATCAGAAAACTTTAAGCTTAAGCCCCTTTCTTTTGGCCTGGGAAGAAAATCTATAAATGTCACATTTGTTTTGAAATCTCATGCACACGGTATTTTTTATAAATTATTTTTATTTCCAGTTGGGGTCCCTTTTTTATATTGTAATTTCGCAATAAATCAAGCCTAGTGGCTCATTGTCAAAGCCGCTAATGTGAATTCAATAAATGCATTCTTCAGGCGAAAGAAAGAGAGACAGTAAAAAATAAATAAATAATTTAAATGAATGCATAATCAGTAGTTCTTTTCGTGTTTGTATTTTTATTTTTGTATCATACGCCAAGAATATTATGAACGAAGCATAATTTTGTTCCTGTTACTTTTTTCCCCTCCCCTTCTTAGATAAGGTCTCTGTACTCGTGAACATTTGTCAATCTTTCCCCATGGCAAGACAATATGCAAGTGATCTTATGAATGGCTGTCACTTGGGGGGGAAAAGTGAAACATGTTCATGTTTAACGTACTCGCTCGACGCGACGCGGGGCTGTCGGGGAAAGATCACCGGGATATTGTATTATGATCGTTGACTTTTGTCTCCTGGCGTAATGGGCCATTCCGACTCCCTGGAACTCCCTGCCCTTTTTCTTCGCTATTGTTGTAGACCGTTTCGCCCGCAGAAAAATGACACCGCGTCGAGCTATTATAATCAGTATGGATTTTCGATGTTGTT
>CM065695.1:12330074-12337574 GCA_017654935.2 Phymorhynchus buccinoides | reverse complement strand
CCTTCCGTCCTCTCCTCCTCTCCTCTCTCTCCCTCTCTCTCTCCGTCTCTCTCTCACTCTCCTCTCAATCATCTCCTCCCTCATATCTCTCTCTCACATCTCTCTCTCCTCCTCTTCTCGGCTCCTTCCCCCGCTCAACTCTTCCTCTCTCCATCTCTAATCTCCTCTCCTCTCTCGCTTCAGTCTACTCGCTCTCTAATCTCGATATCCTATCTCTCTCACTGCTCTATCTCTCGCTATATCTCCACTCCTCTTATTTCCTCTTCTCTCTCCTCGCCTCTCTCACACTACCAAGTCTCAGTCCGACGCTGCCCTCGCTTCATCTCGCCCTACTCCCGCATCTCCCTCTCATTCTCTCTCCGTCTCTCTCTCTCGTCTCCTCCTCTCTCCCTGTCCATCTCTCGTCGTCCTACTCTCTCTCGGAGTCTCTCCTCTCGATCTCTCAGTCCTCCACTCCCACGTCTCTCGCTCTCATCTATCTCTCTCACTCTCTCTCTCTCCCTCCTTCCTCTCTCTCTCTCTCTCTCCTCCTCCATCTCTTCTTCTCTCCGACTCCTCGCTCCCTCCTCTCTCTCTCTCTCTCAACGTCTCTCTCTCTCGGATCTCTCTCTCTCGCTCTCTCATCTCTCTCTCTCTCTCTCATCCTCCTCTCTCTCTCGCTCCTCGCTCCCCTCATCGTCTCATCCTCCTCGTCTCGATCTCTCTCGTCCCTCCTCCCTCTCTCCTCACTCTCTCACTCCGCTCTCCGTATCTCTCTGTCTTCTCCTCTCTCTCTCTAGCTCTCTCTCTCTCTACTCTCCTCTCCTTCTCTCTCCCCCCCCTCTCTCTCCTCTGTCTCTCCTCTCCTCTCCTCCTCTCCTCTCCTCTCCTCTCTCCTCGCTCTCCGTCTCTCTCTCTCTCCCATCGCTCCATCTCTCTCTCTCTAATTCTCCATCTCTCCCCTCTCTCTCTCCTCTCCCCCTCTCTCAACCTCTCCCCCTCTCTCCGTGATCACTCTCTCACTCTCTACTCTCTCCTCCTCTCCTCTCCTGCTCCTCCTCATCCGTCTCGTCTCTCTCGTCTCCTCTCTCTCTTCTCTTCCTCGCTCTCCTCTCTCTCTCTCTCTCCATCAATCTCTCTCTCTCCTCTAGCTCAATCTCTCTCTCATCGTCCTCTCGTCTCCCTCTCCTCTCATCTCTCCTCTCTCCTCCTCTCTCTCTCCTCTCTCTCGCAGCTCCCCCTCACTCTCTCGATCTCTTCACTCTCTTTCTGTCTCTCTCAGTCTCTCTCCATCTCGCCTCTCCTCTCTCCTCTTCTCTCTCCCTCTCTCTTTTTCTCTCTCTTTCTCTATTCTCTCTCTCCGTCTCTCTCTCCTCCTCTCTCTCCTCTCCCTCTCTCTCTCTTCTCGTCCCTCTCTATCCCTCTCCTCTCCCCGTGCTCTCTCCTCGCTCTCGTCTCTCCTCTCCCCGTCTCTCTCCCACTCCTCTCACCATCGTCCTCTTCTCCTCACGTCTCTCTCTCTCCTCTCTCTCCTCTCCGTCTCTCATCACCGTCTCCTCCACTCTCGATCTCATCTCTTCATCCTCAATCTCTCTCCCTCTCACGTCTCTCCTCTCCTCCCGTCTCGCTCTCTCTCCGCTCTCTCTGGTCTCTCATGGTCTCTCTCCTCCTCTCTCTCATCTCTCACTCCTCTCATCCTGTCTCCCTCATCTCTCTCTCCCTCTTCTCTCTCTCATCCCCCATTCATCTCTCCCTCTTCTCTCATCTCTCTCTCTGGATCCTCCTCTCTCTCTCTCTCTGTCCTTTTTTTTTTTTTCTCTCTCTCTCTCTCTCTCTCCTCCTCTCTCTCTCTCTCATCCCCATCTCATCTCCTCTCACTCTCTCCCTCTTCTCTCCCCTCTCCCTCTCTCATATCTCTCGACTAAGCTCTCTCGCTCTCTCCTTTCGGGGTCTCTGTCTCTTCTCATCTCCTCTCTCGTCTCCTCGTCTCTCTCTCTTCTCTCTCTCTTCTCCCCGTCTGTATCTCTCGTCTCTCTCCTCCTCTCCTCTCTCTCTCCTCTCTCTCTCTCCTCTCTCTCTCTCTCTCTCCTCCTCTTCTCTCCTGCTCTCCCCATCTCTGTCTCTCTCTTCTGTCTCTCCTCCCTTCTCTCTCTGATCCTCTCTATCACTCCATCTCGTTACTCTTCTCTCCTTCTCTCCTTTATCTCTCTCTCATCCCATCTCTCTCTCCATCTCTCTCTCTCCTTCTCTCCGTCTGCCTCGACCTCTCTCTGTCCTCTCTCCCTCTCTCTCGTCTCTCTATCTCTACTCCCTTTCTATCTCTCTCTCTGTCTCCTCCTCTCCTCCTCCTCGTGTCTCTCCTGTCGTTCTCTCTCTCTCTCTCTGTCTCTCTCATCTCTTTGCCTCTCTTTCGTCTCTCTCTCTCTTCTCCTCTCTCATCTTCTCAATCGTCTCTCCCCATATCCTCCTCTCACACTGTCTCTACCTCCTCTCTCCCCCATCTCAAATGTCATCTCCCATCTCTCTCTCTCTCCCACATCCCCCTCCTCTCTCGTCCTCATTCTCGTCTAGATCTCTCCTGTCTCTCCTCTCCGCATCTCTTCAGTCCTCTCAATCTCTCATCATCCCTCTCTCCACCTTCTTTCTCTCTCTCTCTCTCTCGTCTCTCGCTCCTCCTCTCTCTCATTCTCTCGTCGTCTCGACTATAATCTCCTTCTCTCTCAGTCTCTCTTCTCTCATCTCTCCTCTCACTCCGATCACATCTCCTGCACTCTCTGCTCTATCTTCTCATCTCTCGGATCTCTCTCCCTCTCTCGTCATCTCTCTCCTCTCTCCTCTCTCGATCTCTCCTCTCTCTCTCTCCCTCTCCTCCCCCTCTCCTCTCCCTCGTCTCTCTAATCTCTCTTCGCTCTCCCCTCTCTCACTTCCTCGTCTCTCTCTCCCTTTCTTTCCTCCCTCCAGTCTCCTCTCAATTCCGTCTCTCCCTCCTCCTAACTCTTCCTCTCTCACCTCCCTCTCGTCATCTCTCCCCTCCCTCTCGTCTCCTCTCTCTCCACTCATCGCATCCCTCCTCTCCCTCCTCTCTCTTCTCTCCTCTCCCTCTCTCTCTCTCTCCCTCTCTCTCCTCTCTCCTCTCTATCTCTCTCTCTCATCTCCCCAGTTTTTGATCCCCCTTCCTCTCCCCTCTTTCCCTCTTTCGTGTTCTCTCTCCACCTGGTCGGGGTCTGATTCTCTACGACTCTCCTCATCCTCTCGCGTGCTCTTCTCTTCTCATCAATAGTTCTTACTCTCCTTCCCCTCTCATTCCTGGCATCTCGTGGTCTTTTCGTCCCCCCCGTCCCAACTCTCTATATCACCCTCTCCACTCCTGCTCTCCTCTCTCCTAAGAGGACCTGTGAAAATTAAGCTGTTATTTATGGATTATACTCCAGTTTAATCCTCCATTCTCTCCAATTTCAGCTGTCCTTTTGTCTCCCTCTCCTTCTCTCTCTCTCTCTCCGTTCCTCTCCCTCTTCCGTCCTCCTCCTTCTATCCATCTCTCTCATCCGTCCTTGCTCTCGTCTCCTCTTCCTCTCAAACTCATCCCAACCATCTTTCATCTCTCTTTCTCTCTCCCTCTCCAAGGTTGTCATCTTCTCTCCATCAGTTCCTCTCTCTCTCTCTCTATCCAACGCTCTCTCTCAGACTCTGATTCGCGGTCTCTCCCCCTCGTCAGTCGTCGAAAATCTCTCGACTCGGACTTTCCCCACTCCTCCTCTACTCATGCTCTCCTCTCACTCCTCACTAGCCTTAAGGTCTCGTCGTATGGAGTCTTTCTTCTCCCTCTCTCTCTTTCGAGCATCGTCCCCTGCCTGCCCACCTCTAGCACACGTCCCTCAACTTCTCGCCTCTCCGCTATGGAAAGGTCGTCATTTGGTCCTTTCTTAACCTCTCCGTCCTTCCTCTCCTTCCGTCTCCTCGTCTCGATCTCAATTAGTCTCATATGTCTCTCTCGTCACTCAATCCTTCATCGTCCTCCGCTTCCTCTCTCGCTCTGCGATACGCCCGCCTCCACCTCCAGGCTGGGTAGCAACCCCGGAATTTTCCCCACAGAGAGGACCGCCCCCCCCCTCTGTTTGAAACCCCAACTATAATGGGTAACCTACTTCCTAACCGTTCTAACCCTAACAATTTTGGTTTTTTTAACACCCCATGGTCTCCTCCTAACAGCTTCTCAACATGAGTTTTCCCTGTTTTTATCGTCTAAAGACTGGTTTCTCTCAGGTCCAATTCTCTGGGCATTTTTTTTTTCTGGCTGAAAAACCATCTTCTTGGGCCTATCGGGGCTCGAAAGGGTCTTTCTTGCAACCCCCACTTTCTGTCAAAAACCCCAAAAAGAAAAATCCCACCCCAAACTCTCATTAGCTCGGATCATCACCCACAATCCATCCTTCTTCTCCACCTCACTTAACGGCACATCGGAGAGTATTCTCTCCACTCCACTAACATTCAGGCCTTTAGTCTCAAAATGCTCAACTCTAACATCATCTCCATTAATTAAGTTGAACATTTCATCTTTAGATTTTTGCTTCCGAACGCTAAGTTGGTAAAAAGCAAAGTGTTTTTTATGCTCCCTTCTGAGATGCCAAAGTAATTGAAACGCTTTACCTGTCAAAGAAAGGGTGGGTGCTCCTAGTAGTAGTATTAGTTTTAGTAGTATATAGTGTCTAGTAGTAGTAAGTCTCCAGTTGTCGCATAGTAGTAGGCGTCTAGTAAGTATCTAAGTCCTAAGTAGCTAAGTAGTATACTAGTAATCCGTGTAAGTCATCCTCTCTCATAGTAGTAGTCAGTCAAGTAGTAATGTCTCTCCCTCAAATCCAGCTCCTCAGTCCAGTAGCAGCAGTCAGTAGTAGTAGTAGGACAAGAAAGTCTATCGGACGAATCAACATCACATCATTGTAAATAGTAATCTAGTAGTTCTCACGTAATAGTATATAAGTAGAGGGTAGGGCGCTCTCAAAGAACCCACAAGTCACTCGTTACCAGTAGTACTCACAGATACCGTCAAATAAGCATGCCCCAGTCATTAAAGTAAGTAGTCAGGTGCTAGTACATCTCGGCTCACTCGTCTCTCCTCACAACTCCCTCTCTCTCATCTCTCACCTCACAAACTATTGTCATCAGTCCTCTCTCCTTCCGTAATTTGTTAGCTTCTCTATTGAGTTCTCTTCTCTCTTAGTTTTCTATTCTCTTATCTATTAAGTCTCTAAGGTGGTTTGCTTTTTTCTTCTCTTCTTTCTCTCTTCTTCTTCTTGTTTCTTTTTTCTTTGGTTTTTTTCAGTGGAAACCCTCTTTCTTTTTCTTCTCTCATTCCCATTTGATGCTCTTCGTCCTCTTTTTTTTTTTTTTTTTTTTTTTTTTTTTTTTCAATTCTTGTACGTATGTATATATATATATATATATGTCTCTTCCCTCCCTCCCTCCCTCGGCCACACGTACCCACCACACACACACACACACACACACACACACACACAGGTACACACACACACACACAACACACAATCACACGTACACAAATCAACCGTAAAGTATATAGCAAATCCCAACTAACCTTTTCCCATGTAAAACGCGCATTGTGAACAAGCTTCAGAATCAGGGAAGACGAACGAGAGACACGGGGAGAGTGGACTCGTTGATTCATAGACATAATCAGGGGGATGGATGGACTGACTGAGGAATTTGAAGGGGTTGGGGGATGGTGGGGGGTGGGGGTGCAATTTAAAAGACTACAACCTGCACCGTGAGAAAAGATTGGCTGAACAATCGTTATGTATAGGTTTTTGCTCTGATGAGACAGGCAAACACAAGTTTGGGGTCTAATGAAACGGGCGTGTGAACAAACACATACGCATTATCATCATCGGCGGCGGCGGCGGCAGTGCGCGCATTCTTTAGCGAACAAGTGCATGTTAGCGCGCACGCACACGCGCGCGCACACGCATGCACGCGCGTACGTACACACATACACACACGCGCACGCACACACATGCACGCGCGCATACACACACACAGACACGCACGCACGCACGCACGCACACACACACACACACACACACACACACACACACACACACACACACACACACACACACACACACACACACACACACACACACACACACACACACACACACACACACACACATTTGAATGTAAAGGCTAGGGTGCTGATTGCAAGGAGAGAAAAAAAGTTAGAAAAAAATAACTTAAAACGTATTACAAGTTTATTAGTCAAAAGTGCAGAAGAGAGGGGGGGAGGTGCGTGCTGCGCGCGCGCGCGTGTATGTGTGTGCACGCGCGGGGGGGGGGGGGGGGAGGTTGGTACATTGAATTTTTTTGAAATAATCAGACTAACAAAATGGGAACGATGGTTTCCCGTCGCCTAGCTTTTCATTGTCGTCCCAAGGAAAGTAAGGTTTCACGGAGTTTGTGGCCTTGTGGTTTTGCAACTTTGTCTTATTAATTTAAACGAACGGCTGGCCGCTGAGGGTGATGGTGGGGATGGGGGGGGGGGGGGGGGGGTGGGGAGGGGGGGGGGCAGCACAAGGAGGGACGGTCAGTTAATTAGCCGTAGAGGGAGAGGTCAAAGCAGTGGTCACACGGAAGTGTCTAGTTGCAGGATGGACTCGGCTCTGTGTGTGTGTGTGTGTGTGTGTGCGTGTCTGTCTGTCTGTCTGTGTGTGTAGTAGTCGCGACTGACCACGGTCCTCTTTATTTCTATTCTGTTTCTCCTTTGAGTTATTTTTATTCTTTTTTTTTTCTTTTTTTTGGGGGGGGGCCGTTCTTCCTCGTTCGTTAAGGGTGGACACTTTTTTGTTTGTTTATTTATTTGCCGGCTTTGCTGTTTCTTTCTGGTTCTGGTTGACCCTGACTTTTCAGGCTGTGGCAGTTATTTTATTTTGTTGCGGGGGGGGAGGAGGGGTGCGCGCGTGTGTTTGTGTATGTGTGTGTGTGGCCGGGGGGGGGGGGGGGGGGGCTCAGTCTGTCCGTCTCTTTATCTCTCTCTCTCTCTCTCTCGCACACGCACGCACACGCACACACGCTCACGCACACACTCTCGCACACACACACACACGCACACACACGCACACACACACACACACACACACACACACACACACACACACGCGCGCGCACACACTTTTAAGTTATACCAAAAACTACATAGAGAGTTTTACGTTATTACCAGATCACCTGAAATCGGATTCATCGCGCGCGCGCGTTTTACGGTACTTCTCGTGCCGTTCGTGACCTCACGTGACGTCCGGTTAGCAATGACCCCACCCCCTCCCTCCCACCCTCCCTCCCTTTCCGTGTTGTTTTCCTCATCATCATCACTCTCACCCCCCACCCCCCACCCCACCCCCATTACTTCTGCCCCACTGCACACACGCTATTTAGCCAGTGTGACCAGTTCACTTGTGGAAGGGAGAAGTCGGGGGTGGTAAGGGGGAGGGGGGATGAAGGATACGGAATTCG
>CM065695.1:12302574-12305074 GCA_017654935.2 Phymorhynchus buccinoides | reverse complement strand
GTTGGTGCATTTGTGCCATAGTGTTCAAGTGCTTCGGCTGTTTTGGATGATCCCTGGAGTCTTTAAGCCAGGGTAAGACAACAACAGTAGTATTAGTAATCACTCTAGCGACAATATCTGTGCCGCTTCCTTTTCATTGTAGGTGTGTGTATGTTTCCGTTTACATCTTGTTGCATTCCTCCGCTTATGAGCTTATTCGTGATTGTACAATAGTTGTGTTTGCTTATTATTAGTCCCCGAGCCGAAGGTTCGGGGAACCATTGTTTCTGTCTGGTCCGTCCGGCGGCGTCCGGCGTGCCTCCGTCCGGCTTTTCGTCCGTTTTTCTCAAAAACGATTCCGTCTATCATCATCAAATTTGGCATACTAGTTGGCCAAGATGCAAGCTATCCACTGATGTATTTAGTTTTACATTAAGGTCAAGGTCGCGCCAGTTACGGGGTTCAAACCCCGAAACACATAATCCCTAATATCTCGCGAAGTTTTGCATGTATTTCAATGCAGTTTTTTTCACAACATTTCTTGATGAATGGTCTATAACACAGTTGTCATGAATGTTTCTGTGCGCGCGTGTGCGCATGATCGCGCGCGCTCAAATCACGGGTCCGAACCCCAAGGCTATATATAAAAAAAACTATTCAGTTACGTGCTGTTTAGATGCGTTTGTATGTAGCTACGTGCTGTTTTGATGCGTTTTGATGTATGTGTACAGCCGACACATTCCGATTTCGGAGTAGCTCCGCTCCGCAGCCGCTCGGAGTTGCACTTGTAATTTTTGTGTGTGAATTTTATTGTTATGGGGCAGAGGAATAACAGTTAAAACATTTTTTACTTTGACTGTCATGACTCTCTCTCTCTCTCTCTCCCCTCTCTCTCTCTCTCTCTCTCTCTCTCTCTCTCTCTCTCTCTCTCTCTCTCTCTCCCTCTCTCTCTCTCTCTCTTTTCTCTCTTTCTCTCCCTCCCTCTCCTCTCTCTCTCTCTCTCTCTCTCTCTCTCTCTCTCTCTCTCTCCATCCCTCCCTCTCTAACTCTCTCTCTCTCTCTCTCTCTCTCTCTCTCTCTCTCTCTCTCTCTCTCTCTCTCTCTCTCTCTCTCTCATATTTGTTACGTTTCTTGTCATGTTCAGGTCGGATGTCACTAAACGGGGCGAGGAATCGTTTCGAGTGGTGTAAACCGATATTTAGGATTCCCCCCTCCCTTTGTTTTTCTCCAAATGATCGACTACGCCCTCCCCCCCCCCCCCCCCTCACCCCCCCATCTCCCATCCCAACCTTTTCCCCATTTTGCCTGAGACTGATGATTGGTGTTTAATCTCACAAATCAGCCATGCCTTTGATATTGTCGTGTGTGTGTGTGAATGACAATGTGTATGTGTGTGTGCACGCGCGCGCGCGCGAGTATAATCACACGCGTGTGTTAGTGGTGGTCATGGTGCGTGTGTCCATGCGTGCTTGCACGCGCGCGCGCGTCGTACGTCTGTATCTCTCTTGTGTAAAATACCTCTCTTGCCATTAGGTCTGTTTCTGCTATATTCCATTTATGTTATCTGTGTGTGTTCGCGTTGTATTGCGTTTGTGTTTGAATGCGCTATGAATGCTAACGTGTGTGTGCGCTTTTATTTGATTTCTATCAAGATTCAGCGCCGTATAAATACTGTATGTTGTTGTTGTTGTTGTTGTTGTAAAATACCCCCCAGATCACGTGTCAAAACATCACCGAGCTTCACGCGTTTTCCCTGTAAAAAATCTTGTTTCCCCACCAGATCACGTGAGTGACAAAATCACGGGTCTCACGTCCTTTCCCCTCTTAGAGCTGGTAAGAAATCTTGTTTCGACCAGGTTTGACTCCCATACAAACGCCCCCAAATTGAAAAGGAAACATAATTTTATAAAGAGCAGCCTCAATGTAAAGCTGGGGTCATTTGTATGCGGGTCACAGCTACCCACAAAAACAACCAAGGGACTTAATCGTGGTGGGTCAGTGGGTCATTTTCTGGTTAACTGTGACCCACATACAAATGCCCCAAACTTCAAATTGAGGCTGCTCTTTAAAATGATGTTTCGTTTTGAATTTGGGAGCAAACCTGGTCAAAACAAGATTTCTTACCAGCTATTAGAGGGGAAAGCACGTGAAACCCGTGTTTTGTCACGTGATCTGGTGGGTCTTTAAAATGCATCCCTGTGCGTGCGAGCGTCGTGCATGATGTGTGACGATCTGCTGTCCGGTGGTTGGGGTGTGTGTGTGTGTGGGGGGGGGGGTCCCTCCACTCACTCTCGCTTTGTCCCATGGACCATTACGGATGATAAATCTTGGCTGTGATGCTGGGAGGTTAGGGTGACTCTAAAAACTCTTTGATGCCTGATCGGAGGTCGCTGGATTCGTTAAAGCCAGTTTATCAGCGATAGTGCGCCCCCGTCACCGCTTCTTCTTCCATAATTAAGCCCCCGCCCCCACCACCCTTCCACCTCCCCACCCCACCCCCATCTTCCCCCTTCCCCTTTCC
>CM065695.1:12295074-12300074 GCA_017654935.2 Phymorhynchus buccinoides | reverse complement strand
CCCAAACAACATTGGCGACAGCGGACCAAAATGCGTACACAACGCACGCCAGTCGGTGTGAATGACATGGCAGCAGGTGTGAAACTAACTCGGATTGAAACAAAGCAGACGCTTTGTATTACGTAGTACGCAAGATGTACACGGAGCTTTAATGGTAAATGTGTACACCCTCTTAGGCTCGGTGTACATCTTGTGTCCTGGCTAATACAAAGCATCTGTTTTGCTTCATTCTGTGTTTTTCTCACACCTGCTGTCCTGTCATTCGCACCGACTGGCTGTGCGTTGTGTACGCATTTGGTCCGCTGTCTCCCGTGTTGTTTGGGTCTTGGGAGAGAGAGAGAGAGACCAAAAGAAGCAGACCCGCTTGTGTGCATAAAACCTGTCAGCGAGTCAAAAGCGACAAGGCGTGGTGCCACTTTTCAAACGATTGTCAAACATGTTGTGTAGTACCTACTACACTGATGGACACCGAGCATTAAGCCTTCTCCTCTCACTGCTAATAAATGAAGAGAATTGGCTGGTGGTCCCCGCACTGGCTCCCATTAACCAGTCGTTTCCCATATTCCTTTCTGATAGCTCTGCCATAAAAATGATATTCTCGCTTGGGAGGTCCCGCCGTACAAGCCTGCGGAGGAGCACGAGGAGGAGAATGAGGAGGAGGAGGAGCCTGGATAGTATATTGGAAGCAGAAAATCTGACTCATCTTCCCTAATCAGCGGTCCCTGTCTTCTGCGCTGCATTAAAAGGCCGTCAGATGAGGATGGTTCTGCTATCTCTTACTTCTTCCCCCAAACTTGCTTCTATTCTCTCCCTACTTCCCCTTTTATTCCCCCTTCTCTCTATATATAATCTCCACCCTGTCCACACCTATGCGTAGCAGTTCCATCAAGGGACGTGTACAACCCCTGCCCCTCCCTCTAATCACCTGCACGTGGGGGGTGCACGGAGGGAGAGAGAGAGAGAGAGACAGAGAGAGAGAGAGAGAGAGAGAGAGAGAGAGAGAGAGAGAGAGAGAGAGAGAGAGAGAGAGAGAGTCAGTCAGAGAGAGAGAGAGAGAGAGAGAGAGAGAGAGAGAGAGAGAGAGTTACGAGCACATTGTTTTGGAAAAAAAGGAAGAAGAGAGATCCCTTGGGAGGCCCCCAACTCACCCGGACACGTGGGTTAGCGCTGCGTCTGATTGGTTGAAAATGGCCCCGTGGTTTAGCGATCCGGGGGCCCGGGCAGGGTTAGGAGGAGTCAGGGTCGGTTTATTAAAGGGAGCGAGTGCTATTATTGCTGCTGACCCTGAGCCGTGTCTTGGCAAATATTTCTTCAACTGTCTTCCTGCGGTGGAGATAATGAGGAGGAGGAGGACTATCATAAATAAATCACTCTGAGAGTGACCCTGGGAGGGGGAGGAGGAGAAGGGGACTGCGAAGATGGGTGTGGGGAGGGGGATGATTCTGGAAGGGGTCAGACACTGGGGATGGCATGAAGAATGGAAGGTGTAAAAATTTCATCTGTCTTTAATCTCATCAGCGTGGAACCCGAGGTCTGGCTTGTCTCCGGGCCGCAAGGAATAGACGGCTGACCGGTGGAATGGTCAGCAGTATCTGCTTTGTCCTTCCAAATGACCAAACCAGCATTCGCCGGCCAGATAGATGGACGAGCAGCAATGAAAAAGTTGGACGTGAAAGTTTCATGTATGTCCCCGACCCCGTGAATAATTCAGCAGATAACCTGTCCGCCATAAGGACGGGCTGATTGGTGATAAGCTTATGGAGAGAGACAATGATGTATGTGATATGAGAACTCCGCACGTGCTAACTGCTAACGAGTTGAGTACTGGCTTACTTACTGTTTTGTCAATTGACTTTTATTCTCTGTCTACTCAAAGACACGTTTTCTACCACCACCACCGCCCTTCCTCCTCACTTTCTTCCCCTATTACAGCTTTGATTCTTTCTCGTCCATTCCGAAATCGAATGTCCTAAGATTTTGCACTAAAGGGAACAGTCAGCATCTTCAACCTACCCACGCTTTTTTTTTTAAACTACCAAATCGTGTTTCTTGTGCTAGACATGCTTGTTCTTTTTAGTATAAATGGAAATCCTCCCATTTCTCTCTCTGAAAAAAAGTGATCCTTTCTGACAAAGCAATTCTATATGTCTCGGTCCGGATTTGTCGTTTTATGGACATGCATGCACTCGAAGCCACTACAAATCCAGAGAACTATCCAACTACTACGTTGAAAGGAACGAAAAGCGCCCACATCATACTATCATCAGTTTTATTATAGTTGGAAAAGAAAAGAAAACTTTGTCCAGTGTCTGGACTGATAGTGCATTTGAAGGAATTTTGCACCGAGTTCCGAAAATCTCCCCCGATCTCCAGGGTACGTGCTGAGAGGACCTCCGCCAGGCTTTGACCAGCTGCTCATCCTGCGTTGGACAAACCTAGCACCAGTGGTGCCTCTCCATCTGACACCCCCCACACACCCACACCCCGTTACTCCACCCGGCTTTTGAACAGTATTATTCCTTGTCATGCCTCTTCCCCTCCGCATTCAAGCAAGAGGCGAGGAGGACGTCTGGGTTAGAGACAGAAAGTGACACTTTTTTCCGTCATTTACAGATGAAAGCGAGAATGATCCTGTTAGATAAATCATCGTGTGGAGTTATGGACTCAGGGAAGACAAGAATGGAAGAGAGACAGAGAGAGAGGGGGGGGGGGATCGAGAGAGTAGAGAGAGATCCCGTCTCTGGAAGAGGGCAGGACCAGACAAAGCCGGTGATTAGTATTGGCTGCCAGTGCTGCATGCGAGGAATCGACGACGGCTGATTAGACCGTTCAACCTGGGGGTCGCCTCATCAGCCCTTTGTCACGGAGAAGGGGTGGGTGGGAGAAGGGTTCTCCTCGCTAGTCTGTGTCCCCTACTCTCTGTCCTCCTTCTCTCTCGCTCTTCCTTCCCTTCTTCGTCTTGGGCTCCAATCGCTGAATTTTTATCTCATAAGCAGACCCTCAATTAAGCATATTGGAGTCCCCCCCCCCAAATGGGGGGCGGATTATTGGCTTTGTGGGGGGTGAGGAAGGGGCGAAGAAGACGAAGAAGTGTGGATGGGGTGGGGATGGGGGATGGGGTCAAGGGGAAGCAATTGGCGTGATGCCTCCTCGCGTCTCTTAATATCTGTCTCTTTGCAGCTCATCAGCTGGGCTGGCTGTTTTTATGGAGAAACTGGAGGCCAGGCCAAGACATGGAGACAGAGAGAATGAACTATATAGTCTGTGAAAGGGGGGGGGGGGGGGGGGGGGGGGGGGGGGGGGGGGGAAAAGATCTGGAGAAGAACGCAAAGGAAACAGGCGATACGGAGGGGGGGGGGTAATAAGGCCAGGTTTTTGTCAGAGGGGGGTTATTGTATGCAAATGGCTATTGTTTCTTCTTCTTCTACCAGGGCCCGTCCTTCTTTCTCTGAGGGGTGCCGCTATGAATATTTCCTGAAATTAGTCGGCCATCCGTTAAATCTGACACGAGCGGCAGCTGTCTGTAGGGCCTATTAATTGTGTTACGTTTTTTCTAGGCTCAGGCCACTAGGCCTAGGCCTCCTTGGTGCAACTGGGCTAACTTTCATTGTCTGCCAGAAAGACCCTGGGTTTATTTTGTCCATTTCTTTCTGCAAAACGTCATCATGTCATGTGTTGGTGGGTTTTTGTTTTTGTGTCCCTGTTCGAAATAGGCGGAGGAAAAACGGAAGGAAGAACGGTTGTCGTCGCCTTGTCATCCCTCCCTCCACCTGCTTATTATCACGTCTGCAAATTCATTCCACCCCCACCCACCCCACCCCACCCCACCCATCATCATCCTCGCTCATCACCTACACCCAATCGATTATTGCCGAATGTTGCAAAATGAATATTAAACGTCTTGAGGGGAGATAACGAAGACAGAATAAAATCAGTTAGGTTTTTTTTAACCCTTTCATCGCCAATGTCGCATTTTTGCACCACAGTGGTTTAATATTTGTGTCACTAAAAAGCATCAAATCAGGGCCTGTTTTATGAAGACTCTATTTTCTTAATATTAGGAGGTAAGGATAGGCCTAATGTCATATACGTCACAGACGAATTCGCAATATTGCAGATATATTTTGTTTGTACCCAGGTAAGTTTAATGGTATTTAAATTTTGCTGAAAAACGGCTACGGCGAAAGGGTTAAACACCCACTTAAACGACGACTTTGTTGTTTATTTACTTAATTGTTTTTTCCGTACAAATGCTTTTTTGGGGAGTTTTGGGGTGCGCGTGCTCGAATCGTGCGTGGACAAAGTCATGCAATTTCAGCAAGATTCAATGAACGGTTGTGAAGATATGAAGCAAAAAGTAGACGTATGGGTGCAAATACACCCACGGGGTACGGGAAGGGTTATCACTACCACCCACTCGTAGTCCGCAATCTTTTTTAGTTTTTAATGTGAAGTTTTACTGCCGATTTAAAGTTAGTGGATTTCATCGTTGAATAACACGGCCACTCTTTCCAGGGAGCTGTGTTATATCAGAACAGATGCGACCTGACCCTCCCCACCCCCCACCCCTACCCCTACCTCCCACCCTCCCATCATTTTCGCACTCCCGGGTCTTCCCCACCCACCACGCTCTTGACACTGTTACCGCCCAGGGGGGGCAATAACTCCATACTTTCTCTCCAGGGATGTGGTGAATGGGGAGTGATATTCCCTAACACCAAATCAAGATGGCCGCACCTGGGAGAAGACTTCCCATAACCAATCTGCGGAGGCCATGAAATTTTTATCAGGCACAACGGGCAATAAATTTCACAAAAACGGAGACCCCTCTCAAGAGGCGTGGGGAGTGCAGGGTGAGAGCAGCAGGAGGGAGGGTGGGGGGGGCTGTTATCAGGGGCGGTTATCGCGGCACCACCGGAGGCCGGACAATCGAGGACCCTGCAGTGCCAGCAATTAGAATCGGTGCCGGACCCCGGGAGTCGTAAAGACGTGGCTCGCGT
>CM065695.1:12255074-12275074 GCA_017654935.2 Phymorhynchus buccinoides | reverse complement strand
GCTTGTAGCTTCCTCTAATCTGTCACTCTCTTTGACTCTGCCTTTTCCCTTTGCTTACTGTCATCTGACTATCTTTCTGTCTTACCGGTCCATTCTCCTGCTTTTTTGTTTTTTAAGAAAACAACTTTCTAAAAGGTTTCCTCCAGCCGAAGTCGGACTTGCTGGGCCTAACTATTTCTTAGTTAGGCGCAAAAGGGCAGCATGACGCATCTGCGCTCACAATTAGACTGGAAGCTGTCTGAGCGATCGAAGAAGAAGAAGAAGTCTTGACCTGAAGAGTAGTAGAGATAATGGAAAAGATAGATAGATAATCATATTCGGTACTGTACTACTGACGACCGTTTGTCGGATGCTACTGCTGCTGATGCTGCTGTCTGGATGCAAGAATAGTGTGTGTGTGTACGCGTGCGCGCGCGTGTGTGTGTGTGTGTCTGTGTGTGGAGTTGGGTAGGGAGGCGGGGGAGGGGGGGGGGGGGGTAGTGGACTAGACAGGGGGAGAGAAGCGGATTAGGGTGCTAATGAGGGCAGGCTTATTACTTCCCTTGCTTGCCCTTCTCTCAGAGTCTTGTCCAGTTCCCTTCCTGGCCAGGGGAGGTAATCTGACCTCTCCCTACAGGGCCAATCACTCACCCCCTCCTCCTCCTCCTCATCCTCAACATCATCATCTTCCTCATCATCATCATCCTTCCTTCCTTCCTTCCTTCCTTCCCCTCTTCTTCTTCTTCCTCTCCTTCTTTTTCTTCTTCCTCCTCCTCCACCCACTCTTACTCCTCCTCCTTCTTCTTTTCCTCCTCCTCCCCTCCCTCCTCCTCCTCCTCCTCCTTCTTCTTCTTCTTCTTCTTCTTCTTCTTCTTCTTCTTCTCCTTCCACCACTCTCTCCTTCTCACCCTCCTCTTCCTCCTCCTCCTCCTCCTCCTCCTCCTCCTTCTTCTTCTTCTTCTTCTTTTTCTTGGTTTAAACATGTTATTGTCCGAAAACAAAATATCATACAATACAAGACAACTGATGCAGCAACAAGCAGAGCTTCTTCTTCTTCTTCTTCTTCTTCTTCTTCTTCTTCTTCTTCTTCTTCTTCTTCTCTTCTTCAACCTCCCAACCCCACCCCAGCCTCCCTCCTCCTCTTTCTCTTCTTCTGTTTCTTCCTCCTCCTCGGACCTCCTCTTCCTCCTATTCTTCCCGGAGACCACCCCGACTACCACCACCACCACCACCACCACCACCACACACAAAGTACTGGGCCTTGACCATTCATTGACTGATAATAAGGACGAGTCAGTCTGATGAAAGTAACTGGAGGTGACCACTTATTAGAACTGAAAGCCACTGAGACTGTCTTGACCTCTTGATGATTGACCGTTGTCTTTAGCTTGCTTCCAAGACACCGGGGTGTCCCGTTTCATTGTGGGGAAGTTTTGTTCTGCTGCGATTCTTCTTCTTTTTTGTGTGTGTGTGGGTATTTTTTGTAATGATTTTTCTCTCCGTTGGTCTTTTTTTGTTATGATTGTTCTTCTGTCTTGATTGAAATACTACTCCGTATTCTTTAGCGCTCCCCTCTCCTCTTCTCTTGCCCATCCATTCTCCCCACTTTCTCCATCCTTTGACTCCTTTCGTTTTTTCATCACCCCCCAGAAAGCTGAAATTATTTTCCTTTCTCTTATCGGGTCTCCAGCAGGATGTAGGATGATAATTTTCATCTTTCCTCCTCGAGGAAAGGGAATACCCGCTGCTTCTCGTGTGTTTGTTGTGGAAGAAAATAATGTTTGTCTCCCTTTTCTTCCCACCACCCCCACACCACCCCCATAGTTGCCACCCTCTACCCCCACCCCCTCATCTTTATAGGAATAAACAAGCACACATTTGCCACACCTGTTCTTCCTTTTCTCCTCCTCCCCAACTTAATAATGTTCCCCATCCGATGTTCTGTTCGTAGTAGGTCTGATCGAGGGGCTTAGAACGGTGCTCTCTCTCTTCGTTATGTCTGGAATCGAGATGGACTCCCAAGAACCGAAATAATCACCACTGATTGACCTCCGTAATTGTCGATCTTCACCCATTATTGGCACTCGGCCCCTCGCAGATAGGGTTGGGATAATATGCCTTTTAGCTTCTTTAATAACTCAAGCTGGCTTGCCTTTTCTTTCAGTCTTCTCAGATAAACGTCTATAGCCAAGGAGGGGGTATTATTGTTGCTCGTTAGGGGCAGCTTGCCTGTTATCAGCTGTTGAAATTCCGTCGTGGACTGGAGGCTTTGGCACTTTGATGGTGGGGTGGGGTCAGGTTGCAATGACACTAAGGGGTGGAATGGGGGTGGGGGGTGGGGGGCAGGGATTTCCTTTTGTGTAAGGTGGATGCTATGTGGGTGGGTGAGTGTTGGGTATAATGTCTGGGGTGGGAGGGGGGGGGGGGGGTAAGGTCGATAGGTTGTTAGTGTTGACCATTTTTGCAGTTCTGCGAGCTTTTATCTGGTCGAGAGAGCCGATTCACCTTTGTCTTATATAGTTTATTCGTGATCTTTTGTTCCCATCTGCAAACGTGATGGTCAGACATGTTACTAACGTTTCAGAGACTTCTCTGAATTCAGAGGAAAGGGAATGTCGAAAACCCGAATGTCAGACGGGATTTAACCCTTTTGCCGCCAGCCATTTTTCAGCCAAAAATACCATTAAACTTAACTGGGTAGAGAAACAAACATAATCTGCAATATTGGGAATATCTCTGTGATATTTTTAACATTAGGCCTATCATTACCTCCCAAAATCAAGTAAATAGGGTCTTCAGATAACAGGCCCTGATTTGATGCCTTTTAGAGACATGGATGTTAAACCATTGTGGTGCATAAATGCAACATTGGCGGTGAGAGGGTTAAAGCTTGGGGAGACGTTCTTTTTCACCCAATTGTTTTTGGTAACAGTTTTGTACAATCATCTTCAAGAAGAATTGACACCCCCCCCCCCCCCTCCCGGTCACCATAAGCTAAAGGGCTCTCGATCCCTTGACCACTCCAAGAAAGATCTGAACTCCCAAAATAATTTCTCAGAAAAATATACTTCTTTTCCTTGTACCGTGCCTGGTAGTGAGAAGAATGGGTCCCCCCCCCCCCCCCCCCTCTTATTCTTCTTCTTGGATCGCTCAAACAGTTTCTTACGGTCAATTATGAGCGTAGATGCGTCATGCTGCCGTTATGCGCCTAGCAGTTACTGAGAAAATAGTTAGGCCCAGCAAGTCCGACATCGGCTGGAGGATATCTTTTTGAAAGTGTTTCGTGAAAAAAGCCAGGAGAATGGACCGGTTAGGCAGAAAGATAGTAGATGACAGTAAGCAAGGGGGGAAAGGCAGAGTCAAAGAGAGTGACAGATGAGAGGAAGTTACAAGCACAGAACTACCAGAAGGTGGGGGAACTATTTATACAAAAGACACCACCACCCCCGGTATCCCCACGGTGGGCCCCACACTTTATGAAGAGAAATACAAAATGCTGAGTGGATTTGGGGGGGGGGGGAGTTGAATTTGAGTGGAGGAGGCAGGTGGGCTGCTCGGTAAGCTAAGTGAAAAGGGGTGTCAGATCTGGCGCCTGAAACTTCTGTTTGACAACAGCCATAGTTTCACGTTTGTTTTCCATCACACAGAGCGAGAGAGAGAGACAGCCAGAGAGAGAGAGAGAGAGAGAGAGAGAGAGAGAGAGAGAGAGAGAGAGAGAGAGAGAGAGAGAGACAGACAGACAGACAGACAGACAGACAGACAGACAGACAGACAGAGACACAAACATACAAAAAGATCTGGCGCCTGAAACTTCTGTTTGACAACAGCCATAGTTTCACGTTTGTTTTTCATCACAGTTTCACGTTTGGTTTTCATCACAGAGAGTGAGAGAGAGAGACAGAGAGAGAGAGAGAGAGAGAGAGAGAGAGAGAGAGAGAGAGAGAGAGAGAGAGAGAGAGAGAGAGAGAGAGAGAGAGAGACAACAGACAGACAGACAGAGACACATACAAAAAGATCTGGCGCCTGAAACTTCTGTTTGACAACAGCCATAGTTTCACGTTTGTTTTTCATCACAGAGAGTGAGAGAGAGAGAGAGAGAGAGAGAGAGAGAGAGAGAGAGAGAGAGAGAGAGAGAGAGAGAGAGAGAGAGAGAGAGAGAGAGAGAGAGAGAGAGAGAGAGAGAGAGAGAGAGAGAGAGAGAGAGTGTGAGAGAGAGAGAGAGAGAGTGAGAGAGAGAGAGAGAGCTAATTGAAGGTGTACCTGTGAGATTCCCATTGTGCACTACTTATTACCTGTAATTTTAACCCTTTCACCGACAGCCATATTTCAAACAAAAATGTCCATTAAATTTACCTGGGTAGAGACCAAAATCCATCTGCAGTATTGGGGATTCTTCTGTGACATATATAAAATAAGGTCTATCCTTACTTCCCCAAACTAAGACAATATGGTCTTTGGATAATAGACCCCAATTTTGATGCCTTTTAGTGACATAGGTGTTAAATCACTGTGGTGCTAACATGCGACTTTGGCGGTGAAAGGGTTAATGCGATTCTTTTTGTCTCAATGCTTTAGTGTACCTTTTCAATCGTCCTCGTCTTGCGACACAGACGTGTCTCGTCCTTGTAAAGAACGGACAGGGATCGTGATCAATAACTACTGACAGCTTTTGGTAGCGCTTAAAGAAAAAAGAGTGAACTAACCCTAACCCTAAACAAATCAAAGCTTACTTGTCCCAGTTTCTTTGTTTGACCTAGAGCCACTAATACTAAGAAGTTGGAGTAGCTCTGGTTTGGCCAGTAAGCTATGCAGCATGCGCAGACACATGATGTATTCTAAAGAATGATTCTTCTAGAACTCCCAGTCTCTGTGCTAGACTCTTGCGGGTTTGTGTGCTGTAAACTGTATAGTAGTTTGTTGTTTTTGTTTTGTTGTTTTTTTAAACTGTATAGTAGTTAAATCACCTGCATCACCTGTACAGAGGTAAAGGGAAAACCGTAACCACCACCACCACCCAAAAAACCCCACAAAAAAGAACCTGTCCCACAAATTGTACAGAGGACCAGGTACAGGGGTGCATGTGGGTCTGCCTGAAGCCTCAATTCAGGCCATTCAGTGCTGGTTCAGGCAGTGGTCCTCTGGACCAGTATAGCCAGGGTTATGATAGAAAGTTCAGGCAAACCTTTTGGTCATTGCATGCACCCATGTCAGATTTCATGTCATCCAAGCATGTCCCGTGTGTGCCTAGTTCAGGCCAAGAGGACGTAACATTCTTAAATTTCGTGTACGTGTACGCCAAAAGAACGAGGCCTTCCCAAACGCACCCCGTTCTTTAAAATGTTGTCTCTTGTGTCGTTTGCAGGCGAGCGTCCCTTCAAGTGCAACATCTGTGGCAACCGCTTCTCCACGAAAGGCAACCTGAAGGTGCACTTTGAGCGCCACAAGGCCAAGTACCCCCACATCAAGATGAACCCCAACCCCGTGCCCGAGTCCTTCGACCGCCTGCCTCCCGGGCCCATGGTGCCCCCTCCCATGAGCTCCTCCACCCCCATCCCCTCCTCCCTGCCCCTGCCCTCGGGCATGATGCCGGGGGGGCCGCCCTCTCCTCGGATGATGTTCCCCCCGGGAGGAGGAGGAGGCGGAGGAGGAGGAGTTGGTGGCCACCCCCACGGGGGGTTCTTCTCTCCAGGACCTATGGGGGGTTTCCTGCCGCACCCCTTCGCCCGCCTCTCGGGGCACCACGTGCCTCCTCCCCATCACCACATGATGCCGAGTTCAGCCCGTGGAGGCCCCCTGATGTCGCCGGGGGGTCACCACCACAACCACCACCCCAAGGCGGAGCTCCTGCCGCTCCCTCCTCCCCCGGCCAGCCCCAGCAGCAGGCCAAGTCCCCGGGACACCCCCAAGAGCGGCGCCGGCAGCAGCAGCGAGGCCGGCAGGTCGCCGTCCAGGGCGGAGATGGACTTCAGCGGACCCTCCCCTCACGGGGGCTCCTCCTCGGAGAAGCCCGGGAGCCGGGCGTCCTCGCCACACCCTACTCACCCTCGACCTTACACCCCGTCTTCCTCCTCCTCCTCTCTCCACCCTCACCTGCCGCGCTCTCAGCCCGGCACCCCCGTCTCCTCGGCGCTGGGGGGCAGCCCCCCGGTCCACCACCCCCACCACCCCCACCACCCCCATCACCCACCACCACCACTCGTCCCCACCACGCCCCACCCCCCTCCTCCTCCTCCCCCGAGGACCCCCCACTCCATGCCCCCATCCCCGCACCTTCTGGTCCGCAGCAGCAGCAGCAGCAGCGGCGCCCCCCGCTCACGTCCCGGGCCCCATCTTCTCCAACCACAGCCTGCCCGCCACCCCCACCTCCTTCCCGCTGCCCTCCCCGCTCACCGCCTCCTTCCCCGCCCTCATGCGGGGGACACCACCCCCACCACCACCACCCCCACCACCACCCCCTTCATGCCCCATCTCAACATCGCCGCAGCCGCAGCAGCCGCCGCAGCAGCTGCAGCCGTGGGCTCCTCACCCGGCGGAGGAGGAACCTCAGCCAGGGGCGGCGAATCCCTCCCCCAGGGCCTGTTCCCTCCTCCTCCGCCTCCTCCCAGGGGCTCGATCCTGCCCAGCAAGACCATCGACCCCTCGGAGAACCTGGAGCAGTACATGGAGGTGCAGAAGTCGGAGACGGACAAGCTGCAGCAGCTGGTGGAGAAGATCCCGGACAAGGTGAGGGAGCCCAACCAGTGCGTGATTTGCCACAGGGTGCTGAGCTGCAAGAGCGCCCTGCAGATGCACTATAGGATTCATACTGGGGAGAGGCCGTTCAGGTGTAGGCTCTGTAGCCGTAAATTTACCACTAAGGTGAGAAGGGATTTTATTTTTTTTGCTGCGTATTTGTTTTATTTCCTGTGTATCTTTCTCTATATATATTATTTATAATAATAATCCAGACCTGTTTACTCTTCTCTTTTCGAGTAGCATTCTACTCAATTTGGAACTCTTCTTCTTCGCCTCAGGCACCTCTGCTACTCTTCAAAATTGAAAATAATGCTCTTTACTACTCATTTTCAGTGTGGATTGTTTGATGGTTTAATGAATAAAACTACACATTTTGCACCCAAACTACTCATTTCAGCTATAAAGACTACTCAAAACGTGTGTAGGGGGTAAACAGGTCTGATAATCTCGTGCTGAATATGCGTGATTGCCGATTCAGATTCAGCGGAATCGGCACCAGCAATTTTGCCTAATTCCGCGTGATCGGCAAATCGTTGCTTAGTGGTGTACAGTGGCACAGAGGTAACTCGTTCGCCTCGTGCACAGTAAACCCGAGTTCGAACCTGGGTACATGTTTTTTTACCTCTCACTCTGCACTAGAGCCGTATGATCTGAACGTGGAATCTTTCGGATGAGACAATAAACCGAGGTCCCGTGTGCCCATGTATTTAGCACACGCTAAACCCAGTGGCAACAAAAAAATTGTCATTTGGTCAAAATGTACCCACCCACCCCCTTCCTTCCTCATCAGTCTCACAAAAATCGCATGCAAATAACAAATATGTGTGGCGCGCCTCTGGCTGCGACGCGCTCTCCAGGTGGGAGCAACCCGAATTTCACAGAGACGCCTCTGTGGCTATAAAGTATCAAATGCCAATACCAATAGGTAATTGTAGCTCGTGAAATAGGCAAAGATTTGCCGAATACGCGAAATAGGCAAACTTGCTGCCGATTCCGCGTAATCGGCAATTACTCAGGAGTGACATTCGGCACGACATATTATAAACACAGTTCCCCACAGTTAGGCTCGCTGTGCATCTGTATATCAGGGAGATATTATATTTAGTCATTTTTTCATTTTTGTTTTGTTTTTATCTATACATCACGGAGATATTAAACTTAGTCTTTTTTTCATTTTTGTTTTGTTTTATCTATATATCATGGAGATATTATACTTAGTCTTTTTGTCATTTTTGTTTTGTTTTATCTATATATCATGGAGATATTATACTTAGTCTTTTTTTCATTTTTGTTTTGTTTTTATGTATCTCGCTCGCTTTCAGAAATATAGTAGAAGTAGTCGTCCTTTTTTTTTTTCTCCACAATTTTGCTCTCCTATTTTTCTGTTTTATTTTTTAATCTATTTTTGGTTTATTTGTTGCTCTCCTATTTTTCTGTTGTTTTATTTTTTTTATTCCATTTTTTGTTGATTTGTTTCATTTTGTCTTCCATTTCTATTTTGCTCCCGTCTCCTTTCAACCACAACACGCCGCATGTTCAGTTGTTGACATTTCGTCATGTACTCATCACTTTTGTCATTGTTTGTTGGCTATGATTATGGTATCCTTCACTTTTCATCTTCGCTGTTGTTGTTGCCTTATATTATGTTTGTTTGTGTTGTTTCCTTCACATTATGAACAAAAATTGGGTAGGCGCTGCACTTGTGGCGACGCGCTCTCCGGGGGAGAGCAGCCCGAATTTCAGAGATAAGTCTCTGTGACTAGAATATACCAAATACCAATACCACATATATCATGTGATGTACATCCGTTCTTCTTGTTCTTCTGCGTTCCCAGGCCATATGGCCATAATGGGTAAGGTACGTATGTGTCCGGTTCTCAGTTTTCACTGGTCTCCCCGCTGCGTACAGCCGACACATCCCGATTTCGGAGGAGCTCAAAGAAGAAAAGTTATTTGGAAGATTTCTTTTTTTTTGGGGGAAAAAGGCAGGAGAATGGGGCCAATAAGTCGGAAAGATAGTAGACGGTAGAAGAAAAGCAAAGGGGCCAAAAGGCAGGAGAAAAGGGAGCCAATAAGTCGGAAGAAAGATGGGGTAGAAGAAAGCCAGATAAGTCGGAAAGATAGTAGACGGTAGAAGAAAGCAAAGGGAAAAGGCAGGAGAATGGGGCCAATAAGTCGGAAAGATAGTAGACGGTAGAAGAAAGCAAAGGGAAAAGGCAGAGTCAAAGAGAGTGGCAGATTAGAGGAAGTTACAAGCACGGAACTTCAAGAAGGTTGGGGAACTATTTTTACGAACGACCCTCTCCCGGTATCCCCACGGGGAGAGACTCGTGGAGGGGGCGGGGTCGTCCAGCTTCCCGTATGGAGGCACGAGGCATCCACCCACTGCCCTAGTACATCCGTTCAAATGCGTTATCATTCATGTCATTGTTTTCCTGTTTGTTGCGCGTCCATTGCTCTGTTCATTGTGGTGTTCATTTCTGATGTGTCACATTCACTCATACTCATCTCCTTTATTCCTCTTTCTTTCCCCCTCTCTATCTTGTTTAATAAATCATCTATAGAGAGTACCAAAAACAATGAGAGACTTAGTGCGATTTTTCTCACACCAGAGGGCATGACGCTCGTGTGGGGCTAATCCTCTCTATATTATTAGTTGGGGATAAAGAAAGAGAGAGAGACAGTGAGTGGTCCTACCATCACTCTCTCTCTCACTACGCCCAAGTAAGAAAGCCCCTAGTGCATTGACTGCCCTCTGGCGTGAAAAATATCGCCATAGGTTGACCATTGGCCTGTGAACGTTCAATTGCATATTAACCCTTTCACCGCCAGCCATTTTTCAGCCAAAACAATCCATTAAACTTAGCTGGGTAGAGAAACACATTTTATCTGTAATATTAGGAAATCTTCTGTGACATGTATAACACTAGGCCTATCCTTACCTCCCAAACTTAAGAAATAGGGTCTTTGGATAACAGGCCCTGATTTGATGCCTTTTAGTGACATGGGTGTTAAACCATTGTGGTGCATAAATGCGACATTGGCGGCGAAAGGGTTAAACGTGATGCAGGGATATTAATTATGATAGTCAACTTCATTTCTAGCCTGTATTCGATGGCTTGGAGTCATATTATTGACGTATTATTGAAATTATTACGAAAACTAATAACTTGTATTAAAAAAAAGACTGCTGAAATATTTTTAAAAAAAGCAAACCCCCTTTTTTGTATTTCTGCAGTCATTGTTTGATACAAGTGATTAGTTTTTGTAATAAATCCAGTAATACATCAATGGACAGATAGTCCGTTTTGACTCCAAGCCATTGTATTATGATAACGTTGTTAATTGTAACATTTTGTGTGTGTGTGTGATTTCAAACATAAAGGTAAAGGGATGAAATATTGTACACATCAGACAGAAGAGACAAGAGTGGGCATTGCTAGAGACGTATACAATCAATGAAGTACACCTTTACATATTCATAAAATGAATGAGGTCTACTTATCCGACTTTGTAATTATAACTGCTTTTGTCCCATTGGCTAGTTAATTAATAATATAGCCAGATTGTAATGCTTGCAATAATGCATTCTAAGCACACAGACACACGCACGCACACACACGCACGCACACACACATTGTAGAATGCGTCTTTATGTCTCTGTCTCATTTTGTATCTCTCTCTCTCTCTCTCTCTCTCTCTCTCTCTCTCTCTCTCTCTCTCTCTCTCTCTCTCTCTCTCTCTCTCTCTCTCTCTCTCTCTCTCTCTCTCTCTCTCTCTCAAATGTTTCCATGTACAAGATGTTGAATCTCTGTATGTCTGGCTGCTGCATGTAGGCGTCGCGAATGCTCATATCATAATTATACCTTTGCGTGTGTGTATGTGTGTGTGCCTGTTTCTGTGTCTGTGCCTGTGGCTGTTTCTCTTGATTAGCTCTCTTTCTCTGTTTCTTTCAGCCTCTTTAATTTCTCTCGCTTTCTGTACACAGTTCTTCAATCCGAGCGCCTCTCTCTCTTTCTCCTTAGCATCTATTCTCTCTCTCTCTCTCTCTCTCTCCTCTCTCTCTCTCTCTCTCTCTCTCTCTCTCTCTCTCTCTCTCTCTCTCTCTCTCTCTCTCTCTCTCTCTCTCTCTCTCTCTCTCTCTCTCTCTCTCTCTCTCTCTCTCTCTCTCTCTCTCTCTCTCTCTCTCTCTCTCTCTCTCTCTCTCTCTCTCTCTCTCTCTCTCTCTCTCTCTCCTTTTGTCACTTTTTTCCCTCTCATATGTTTTTCCCACATGACACATAAAACTAACCTTGCGCCTTTTTTTCTTTCTTGTTCCATCTCCCTACCCCCAACCCACCCACCCACTCACCCACTTCCACACCCACACCCACACCCACCAACCCTGCCCGCTCCTCTTCCCGCAAAACAACAACTCCAGGGGAACCTGAAGACCCACATGGGCGTGCACCGGACCAAGTCTCCGATGCGCATGCTGCACCAGTGTCCCCTGTGCATCAAGAGCTTCACCAACGTGGTGGTGCTGCAGACCCACATCAAGCAGAACCACGACATCAACCCCCAGCACCCCTTACCCCACCTGCCCCTCTACCCCCACCTCCCGGGGGGGTGGCCCCCGGTCAGCAAGGCCGGGCTCCACCACCACCCTTACCACCCGCATTACCTCCCCCCTCACGGAGGTCCCCACGCTCCTCCTCTGCCCCCCTCCATGCTGCCCCTGCCGCCTCCGCCTCCCCACCACCCCCACCACCCCCCACCACTCCTCCCCTCTGAAGCCGTACGAGCCGTTCGACCTGTCCCGGCCCCAGGCGGAGCCCCGGGAGCTGGACCTGAGCAGCAAGAGGAGCGACTCGGTGTTCTCGTACGGGGCCAGTGACGGGGAGGGCAAGGCTCCCCGGCTCAACTCGGCCTCCCCTTCGGACGCGGACGGGCTGCAGGACGGGGCTTACTCCGGGAACGAAGAGGACGAGAGGATCAACGAGGAGGCCAGGAAAGAGGAGGAGGAGAGGAGGAGGATGGCTGGGGAGGAGGCGGAAGAGGTGGACGGCGAGGAGGAAGAGGAGGAGGAGGGGCGAGAAGAGGAGGTGGATGAAGAAGAAGAAGAAGAGGAAGAAGAGGCCTACAACCTGTCTCGGGACGGCGGCAGCAACGGCCGGGCCTCTCAAGGACCTCAGTCGGCTTTCAGCGACAACGGGGATTCCGACCAGCGCCCCGACTCGCCCACCTCGGCCGCCTTCCCCGGCTTCGACCTCCACCAGCCCCTGCCTCCCAACGGGGACGCCGTGGACCCTGCCTTCATCAACCCCTCCCAGCCCCCGGCCCGCGGAGTCCTCAACCCTTCCCTCCTGGCTCTGGAGGACTCGGTGAAGAGCCTGTCGGCCAGCGAGAACCAGAGCGGCTTCGAACGCTTCAGGAACAGCCTGGGCGTCGGCTCCGGGTCCTTCCTGATGGACAAGGCCCTGTCTCCGGGGCTGATGATGCCCTTGCCCAACGGAGGAGGCCGGGACAAGTCTCCCGCCTCGCCCCGAAGCCAGGGCGCCTCCGAGGCCGGGTCAGACGGCAGTGACTCCAAGTTCCCTTCTTCCGTGCTGGACTTCGGTTTGGGTCAGCACGCCTTCCCTTTGCTGGGCATGGACCTGGGGGGCCGGGGCGGGGGGAAGAGCAACACCACGTGCCAGATCTGCTTCAAGACCTTCCCCTGCAGGAGCGCGCTGGACACGCACATCCGCAGCCACACCAAGGAGCGGCCCTTCCAGTGCGACGAGTGTCACCGGGGCTTCTCCACCAAGGGCAACCTCAAGCAGCACCAGCTGACCCACCGGGCGGACTACAAGGGGGCCTTCCCCCACGACTCCTCCTCCGCCGGCGGCGGTCCTGCTGCAAGCGGTGACAGCAATTCCAACCCCGGTGAGGGGGACTCCAACGCTGACAAACCCGTGAGGGAGTCCCCCCAGCCTGGGGACAAGGGTCCCTCGGATTCCCAGGCCAGTGCTTGCTCCTCCGGCTCCTCTTCACTCAGCACCGAGTCCAGGCTTCCCTCCACTTACCAGGAAGCGGGTCCTCCTTCAGGGCGGTCCGACAACTCGCCTCCTGTTGCAGCAGCAGCTGGAAGCAACAACGACCTTAGCAACCGTTCAACCAGCCCTGAGGAAAAGAGTTCCACTTCGGTCAACAACAACCATAACCCCCACAACAACCACAACAACAATAACAACAACAAATCCTTCCCTGATGGCAACAAGAAAGACACTCCCCCTTCCTCCTCCTCCTCCTCCTCCTCCTCCTCTTCAGCTACCCCCTCCTCCCCCAGGGACGGGCCCCAGGGGGTGTCCCGGAGGCTGAAGCACGTGTGCGACGTGTGCATGAAGCCCTTCTCCAGCGCCAGCGCTCTGCAGATCCACACCCGCACCCACACCGGGGACAAGCCCTTCAAATGCACCGTTTGCAACAAGGTGAGACGCGGCGATACAGGGGGAGAAATAGTAATCATTGTGCATTTCATCTTTAGGAAATTGTCTTTATTGTCGAGGAGGGCTGGGGTGGTTAGAAGGAATTGAAATTGAAAGAACTAAAGATATAATTAAACAAAATTTAAAAAAACAATTTGGTGGGGGGGTTTTCTGTGACTTTCTATGAAATAAGTTGGGGGTTTTAATGACTAATGACTTATCAGCTTCCCAAGTGCCATTCTTGGCGTTCGGATTAGTACAATCCTGAAAGTCGCAATCCTCATCAGGTGGCTTAATTAATTAATGTAACCTCCTATTATTTTGGCGGGTAGATAGATGCATGCGCGTGGGGAGGATGCCAACAAATAGGGGGCGGAAGCGGGATGGAGAAAATAGTCGATTTTTGTTTGCCCACTTTTCTTTATTGTTGATGTTACGGTAGATTACGATGGGTGCTTTATTGAAATGCCTTGGGGTTTTTTCTTGGGTTGATGCTTTTTTCTTTGGGGGGGGGGGGGGGGGGGGGGGGGGGGGGGGGGAGGTTCTAAAACTCAAGTTTCGTCCTTTTTGCTTTTCTTCTTTCACTTGGCTCGTTACTTTTCTTCCCTGATAAAGTAATAATAAAGCTAACCCAACCCCCCCCCCCCCACCCCTCCTCCCTCTCTCTCTCTCTCTCTCTCTCTCTCTCTCTCTCTCTCTCTCTCTCTCTCTCTCTCTCTCTCTCTCTCTCTCTCTCTCTCTCTATTCTAATTTGTATCTCACCTCCAAATATAATATGGGCCAAAGGCCTACTCATTCAACAATTTGTTCATCGTCCATTGTTGTTCTCCCTATGCAGGCGTTCACCACGCGAGGCAACCTCAAGGTCCACATGGGCACCCACATGTACAACAACGCCCCGTCCCGCCGGGGCCGCCGCATGTCCATCGAGAACCCCCTCTTCTTCCCGGGCAACCCTTACCTGGCCGCGGCCGCCGCCGGTTTCCCAGGAATGCACCCTCACCACCGACCCCCTCCCTCCTCCCCCTCCCCACCACCACCCGGACAGCTTCTTCCCTTTCCCCGCGGGGCTGATGAACGGCCTGGCAGGGGGAGGGGGCCCCCCCCAGGCCCAACGAGATCTCGGTGATCCAGAACGTTAACGGCGGGGGGCTGGGGGGGTCCCCACCACCCCCACCACCCCCACCCCCACTCGCTGCCCCTGTACCCCGCCTTCCCCTTCTCCGCCTCCGCCCTGGGCGCTGCCGCCGCCGCCGCTGCCGAGGAGATGAGCAAGCACGTGTCGGACCTCAGCCGGCCCCGCTCCCACGGAGACGGCGGGACCCCCGCGGGGGACAGGGAGAGGGAGAGGGACAGGGGCAGGGACGGCGATCGGAGGCGGGAGGCTGAGCGGGAGTCTTCCTCTCCCCCTCCCGTGAAGAGGTTCCGCCCCGACCGGTCTCCTTCCCCCCAGTACCGGCCACGCTCCTCCTCGTCTTTGCCCAACGGGTCTGTGGATCCCGCAGGGACCCTGACCCCCTCTGGGGAGCTGGACCTCAGCATGAAGCCCTCCTCCTCCTCCTCCGCCACCCCCCCTCCTCGCTCCAGCCCTCGGGAGCACTCCCCTCCGGCCCTCCCCGTGGCTTCCTCCCCACCTCCTCCTCCTCACAAAAGGTCCTACCCCCCCTCTTCTTCTCCTCCTCCTCCCCCAGCCGCGCTGACCTCGCCACCCCCGCAGGCCCCCTCCGCTAACCAGGGTTTTGGAGAGAGAGCCCCGTCTCCCTCGACTACTACTCTACCTCACGCCGAGGACAATGGTCCCGTAGGGGACAGCGCCGTGGGCTCCTCGCCTTCCCCCAGCTGGGTGTGGAACACGCTCAGCTGCCACCGCTGCGGGCAGAGCTTCCCCAGCAGGCCCTCCCTGGAGCAGCACATCCAGAGCCAGCATCTAGGGGCGGACTCACACCCCGGGGCCCAGCCCATCACGGCCTGAAAGGGGCACACACGCGCGTGCGCTCTGGGGCTTCTCTTCGGAGGGAACACCGTTTAGGAAGCGCACAACCCCCGCGCCAAAAGAACGGGTAGCGTGATTCGATGAGGCTTTTGTGCGAAGATGACCGGTCAAGCGAGAATATATATAGCAACGTTTGATCGGTCAGTGAGCCAAAGTCACGAGAGGACTTGACCAATCAGGCATGCCGCCAAGAGGATTGACCAGTCAGGGAAGTCACGAGGTGATTGACCAGTCAAGCACACGTTGGTCAATCAGGCATTGGTGGATTGATCGATCAGGCATGCTCCCAGCTGAC
Source organism: Phymorhynchus buccinoides (assembly GCA_017654935.2). Taxonomy (NCBI): domain Eukaryota; kingdom Metazoa; phylum Mollusca; class Gastropoda; order Neogastropoda; family Raphitomidae; genus Phymorhynchus; species Phymorhynchus buccinoides. The sequence continues at coordinate 12,259,623 of CM065695.1, read as the reverse complement.
TTGACCAATCAAGCGTGGCTGAGGCCCAATAGGGCATTTGCCACGAGTGTTCGTTCTCTATTCTAGACTACTAATTTGCCCGCGCTCGTTCTGCCCGAGTTACGCTGACCTTTCTAATTCAACTCTCTAAATTCAACTCAGTGAACTTCAAGGTCGCCCTCACGTGGCAAGTGTCCTATTGTATCATAATACCGTTTTCTTACTGGGACAGCCGTGACCACATTCACCTTGATTATCAGGGATGGTTTTTGTGTGCATGTGTGTGTGTGTGTGTGTCAGAACACCGTACTTAGTCGGTCTCCCATTCAATCACGGTCCCTGTGTTTCAAGAACTAGATAACATTTGAACGCAGTGTGTTGTGAAATAATCTTTGCCGTTCTTCTCCTTGTGATTTTGGAACTGCTCAGCATGCCTGGTCTGCAGAACGTTCAAAAATACTAAACAAATCAAAAGAATCCTTGTTTTTGTTTGTTTTAACATAACCAGACGGTCAATCCAAGCTTGAGTGCTAAATTTCGGTGTGTTCAAGACGTGAATAATTTTGTTCGTTAGACTTCTTTAGGGCCAGCTGCTTGTACAGGAAGCCTGTGGTGGTCAACTGTGACCCTGTAATGAACGCATTCTGTGCTAAACATTGTTTCATTAATTGCACACAAAAACTACATCTATTCTAACCATACTGACCAACACTCAAGACAATAGCAGAAACAATCCTAATTTGGAAACCAATGCCCCAGCAACGTAAAAACGAAAGTAGGCCAAGGACCGCAACTCCCCCTTACCGGAAGCCCGATTACTCCCCTTTACTTCCGGTCACGCGGTCCATTTGACCTCCCAAAGTGACTTTTCTATCTCTGCTCGGCCGTTGTTGAATGAGTGGCTGAGCTCTGACTGTTGTTTGTGACTTGGCATTATTTTGATAGATCTGTTCAAAACTGTATTGTGTGAGCGCGGTACTTCTGATTCATTTTGTTCCTTGGTTATCGGCGTTGAAGTCATTTACTAAGTTGGCATCTTTACTTACTTACTTAATGAAGGAAACTGCGCCGAAACGTGTCCCCTCATTGTGTGCAACCCGGGATGTGTGGACTTCGGTGAACCCAAAAAAGAATGAAGAACAGAGCAGAAAGAAGAGAAGAAAGAAAATGAAAAGAAAAGAAAGATGGACTGAAAACACTGTGGTGATTCTTATATTTTCTTCAGTTATCCTGAAATCGGCGCAACCTCAGGGAGCTGCAGAGTAACAACCAGAAATCCCTAAAGAATCTTGATGGTGAAATCATCATCGTCATCATCATCATCATCATCATTATCAAAATCATCTTCATCATTTTCATCCTCCACCTAGCTTTAGTTAACTTGACGTGTTATCAACACAAAAAGGACTGGTCTATAAAATACAAAAAACACTTAATAAAAACACACACACAACAATCTGTGCTAATTTTGTCGTGGCGTTTGTTTTGGTTGTATTTTGAGTTTTGGGTATCACTCCGGTATTAGTTCTTTACTACGTCACATCCTGTCACGTGACGAAGTTTGGTGGTTGTTGTTGTTGTTGTTTTTCTGTGTGTGTGTGACAGTGTGAGTCAATACTGATAAACCAACAATAATTAACCCAAATACAGCCTCTAGTCCCCGCGAAACGCTATGACTGCTTGAACTGAATATTGAACACGAACCAACAAGGGTGTATGTGTTGGGGGTTTTGTGTGTGTTTTTTATAATAAACATTTGTTTCGTGTATGCTCAGCTATGTTTCACATCGGGCGTATTTTATGACATCCTCAAAACACTAGCAAGACTGGACTTGAATTCCTCCACGCCGCACTTCCATAATTATTATCGTAATTATGTATCATATATGTATACATTGGAATACAAAAATAAATAATCCTTATCACTGCTACTTACTATATTGATTGACTGATTGATTGATTGATTGAATTGCTTAGTTTGAAGTTGTGCACACTCGACTGGACAGTTTGTTTTGCTTTTTTTTATGAAATCGTATGTAATTTTAACCCCCCCCCCCCCCCCCCCCCCCTATTTTCCATTCTTTTTCTTACCATCCTTTCACTCCTGCCCCTCCCCCCAGCTCCCCCCCCCCCCCCCCAGCTCCCCTCCCTCCCCCCTCTCCCCCCCCCCAGCTCCCCCTCTCCCCCCCCCTCTCTCCCCCCCCCCCCCTCCCCCCCCCCCCCCCCCTTCTCCTTTTTTTCATTTCTACTTGATATACGTTAAGCAAGGCGTCTGCGTGTCATGACCTTGTGGAAGATATTTATGATTGATTTAGTTTTTGTTTTAGTTTTTGTATTATCACGATTTGGAAATTTTGTAAGTGTATGTATGTACGTGCTCGACTGATTTTTCGTGTATAGATAATGTTTGAATGTTTCAAGAATGGATACTAATAATAACCTTTTTGACTCGAATATATATATATGAAAACACATGTTCTTTACTGGAATGGTTGTACTTAATTCTCATGATACCCCTTTTTCAATGTGATTTACGTGGCATTTGTTGTTCAAAGTCTTTGTGTGCATACACGACTATGTGTGTGTGTGTGTGTGTGTGCACGCGTTTGTGTGGGTATTCATGTGTGTGCGTATGCATGTGTGTGTATGTGCATTTAGTGTAGTGGTGGTGGCATATGCGTGTCAAGGAAGACGCGTGTCATTGTTTGTGTACGTGTAATACTATAGACTGTGCACGTGTGTGTGTGTGTGTGCGCGCGCGCGTGTGTGTGTTAGCGCGCGCGCGTGTGCGTATGTGCGCGCGCGCTTGTGTGTGCGATGCCATCTTTTCTTTTTGGGATATCATTTGTGTGACCTTTTTTGCAGAATAATGTTGATGTAAAATCCTTTCAGCGGACAACCAACATGAAATAATAATTGTTCACCGTGTATCTATTGAAACATGTATCTTGATTCAAATGTCATTTTTTTTTTTTTTTTTTTTTTTTTTTTAATATCACCTTGACCCGACACATAATGTTTACCCACCGTCTCAGTATGATATACGTACAGTCTATTCTAACCCTCTTTTCTGCAGTATAATAAACAACTAAGCGAAAGAATAAGTATACAACACGGATCATCAAGAGCGAAATCGTAATCGTTTTTTTGGAAGAAGGAACATTTTAATTTTGTTGCGTATGTTTCCCGCGAGAGAGAGAGAGAGAGAGAGAGAGAGAGAGAGAGAGAGAGAGAGAGAGAGAGAGAGAGAGAGAGAGCGTGGGTGTGGGTGTGGGTGCGTGCGTGCGTGACTGTGTGTGTTAACGTGCGTCCTGTGTTTTCCTTTATTTCTAATCATTTATTTGCCCCAACCACAAGAACTTGATCCTTAATATTCTAAAAGTGATTAAGCTGATCATGCAAATTATTTAATGTGGTGCATGGTTTATGATGTGTGTTTTTGTGGGGGGTTTTAAAAATTGTTTTTGTTTTTAATTATTAAGAAGTTGTGGGGGGGGGGGGGGGGAATTGAACATGGATGATGGGGAGAGGAGGGGGAGGGTGGGTGATAAGCAATTTGCGAATGTCCACTGGTAGATTAAAAAGGACAGCAAAAAAAGGGGAACATTTTTCTCTCCACTGGTCATCACTACTAATAGATTACCGATGGCTTGGAGTCAAAGCGGACTATCTCTAGATAGTCCATTGACATATTGTTGAACTTATTACGAAAGCTAATAACTTGCATAAAAATAAAAAAGACTGCAGAAATATAAAAAGCATATTAAACCTCCTTTTTATATTTCTGCTGTCATTGTTTGATACAAGTTGTTAGGTTTGGTAATACGTCCAATAATACGTCAATGGACTGTCTAGAGATAGTCCGTTTTGACTCCAAGCCATCATTCGTGTGTGTGTGTGTGGGGGGGGGGGGGGGGGGGGGGGGCTAGGTTCCATGTATCGGCCATTTTTTCCCCACTTGTGTATCTTTTTTTGTTTTTGTTTCAAGTTTACTGTGTGTTTTTTTAAAATAATTTTTACTGTTTAATTGCACACGTGCTTGATTAATACTCGAGCCTGAAACAAAAGACAACCCATTTTGCTGTATATTACGATGATGTTGGTGTCTTACCTCTAATTATAAGAAATGTACACTTTAAAAGCGGAGAGAAAACAGACAAAAACAAAGACATTGTGAATCAGTTTTCATAATTATACAGCCGATAATTCTTTTTTGTTTTCCTTTCTATAAAATGACTGATATATTATTAGCTAACGCTCACGTGGAAAAGTAGTGCCAGCACCAATCAAATCGTCTGTCTTATTCATTGTATTTTTCTCATATATTTTCGACACTGCTGCAATGATTTTTATTTCAACCTTTTTTTTTTGTATTGAAGAACATTTTATTTTTGTTTTATTTTCTCATAGCTTCCTAAGTAGACGCCCAACATCAAGCCAGTTAAAATCGAAGTTTTGTAAGGAATATATATATATATTTTTCTTTCCCGTTGTTGTTTAAAATCAAGCCCAAAATGAAATGTTGGAATATCTGTTAAGTGTATGTGAATGCATTGTATTTTCTTAATCA
>CM065695.1:12242574-12247574 GCA_017654935.2 Phymorhynchus buccinoides | reverse complement strand
CTCCTCTCTCTCTCTCTCTCTCTCTCTCTCTCTCTCTCTCTCTCTCGCCTCTCATCTCTCTCTCTCTCTCTCTCTCTCTCTCTCTCTCTCCTCTCTCTCTCCCTCTCTCTCTCTCTCTCTCTCTCTCTCTCTCTCTCTCTCTCTCAAAACTTTCAATCTGTATTTTCCTCTTTCTGTCGCACGTTTTGTGTGTCTCTCTGTCTGTCGTTATGTCCGTCCGTCCCCTTTGTTTTGTTTGCTTATTTCCGCCCCACCCCCCCCCACCCCCCACCCCTCTCTCTCTCTGTCTCTCTCTCTTCCCCGATACTCACCCCCATTCTCTCTATAATTAAAAAAAATCACACAAAAACGGAAAAACTTTCCTAATAAACTACGGGTTAAAATGAACACACTACCCAAAGCTGTATTTTGTAGGGACTTCTGGTTCGCTTTCAAGTCTTGCATTCTTCTTGCATTTATTCCGGCCCAAACCGCCCAGCCGGAAGTTGCCTCTGTGTTTTCAAGCCGCCCAAAACCGCCCGTAGCTTGCCCCCCTCTCTGAGACCCCCTCTGATGGCATTTTTATCACGCACTAACTTCTGGCTTGTTCTGCACACACTATGAAGAAGTTTCTCACTTGCAGTGATGCGATAGTAACTGTATGGCGCTCTGTGTGCTTCAAAAGACAGTTTTTCCCGAAAATGCGCGAAAGAATCTGAACACTAAAAGAAGTTTTGTATGTAACAAATGCGAATGCAAGAGGTTTAAAAACAAACAAACAAAACGCAAATTTCTTTTCTAATGCTTTAGCTTGTTAGCCTTTCTGCATCATAGATGCATGTGATCTTGTGCGTGTCTGTATGTGTTTGAAGATTAAAATTAAATAGCTTACACAGAACAAAAGTAGAGTTACCTATGCCCATGTTCTGAGGGGTTTTGTGTATATAATAATTATGTGTGTGTGAGTTGTTGTTGTTTAATATTCTTCTTGTAATTAATTTTGGTGTTCTGTGATTTTGAGGTGGAATACAGTGAAATATTGACTAAATCTGCTTTCATCTCTCTAGCTGGTGTGTGTGTATGGGTGGGTAGGTGGGGGTGGGCGCGCTGTGTTTGTGTGTGAGTTTTGCTACCCGGCCAGAGGCCGAGGTATTGCGATCGGTTTGTGTGTCTGTCTGTCTGTCTGTGTGTGTGTGTGTCTGTCTGTCTGTGTATGTGACTGTGTATCGATTATCTTAACAACTACTGTTTGGATTTTTATTAAAATTGGCAGAGGGGTAGACAGCTTGAAAAGGAAGCTTCCTTTCGTTAATCAATACCGTGCTGACCTTGACCTTGAAGTTTGACCTTGAAAACCGAAATTTCCTTCTTTGGGCTATGTAATTTCCCCCCCAGCTTTATTTCGTGAACTAGTGAACAGAATCGCTTCAAATTCTGTGTGGTGGTGTACCATGGTGCAAGGAAGTTTGTATAAAAGTTCAGCTGTATCTCGTGAACTACTGAACAGAATCGCTTCAAATTTTGGGCTATGTATTTTATGCGTTCTGTAAGGGTAGAAAGTGGTGTGTTTATTGGGGGGTGGGGGGGTTTATTTTTATTGGGGGGTGGGGGGGGAGAGGACGGAGACGCTGTATCTCGTGAACTACTGAACAGAATCGCTTCAAATTTTGGGCTATGTGTTTTATGCGTTCTGTACGGGGTGGAAAGTGGTGTGTTTATTGGGGGGTGGGGGGGGGGGGGGGTATTGGGGGGTGGGGTTAACTGGGGAGGGGGAGAGGACATAACTCTGGCCGGGTTTGCATTGTCACAATGCGTTGCTGCCGCTCGGCGATGCTCTTGTTTTTAAAGCTATGATACCAAACAGCATTCACTACAAACTTTTATAGATCTTCAAATGCAGTAAAATCGAAAGGTTATGAAGAGAAAGAGAACGACAAAACAAACTGACAGAGAAGGTGTCCATGTATTAGTATGCAATTACTTTTTTTCTTTTTTGTTGTTGTTGTACATAACAGTACAATAATTCAGGCTGTACTCCATCATCACCTACGCCCAAAAGCCCCGGGTATATTGTGTGTGTGGTGTTGCACAAACGCGCATGCATGGCCTACATATACACCCATTCATATACATACGCACATATGGAAGAATATTTTCAATATAATATCATGAACGTGTTGAATACTGTACCTTAATCGATGTGGTTTAAGAGGACTCACTCGAGGATTTCTCCACCTTATTTGGTATAATTCCAACGTTTCGCCCTCGCGGGCTTTTGCAGGGACTGAAAACCCACAAACGGACTATATTTAAAATCAACTCACAAGACATAATATTAGAAGTCCTCATTAAAAAAGCGCGTGCGCACGCACACGCACACACGCACACGCACACGCACGCACACGCACACGCACACGCACGCACGCACACGCACACGCACACGCACACACACACACACACACACACACACACACACACACACACACACACGCACGCACACGCACACGTATATATATTTATATATAGAGAGAGATAAACACACACAGAGAGAGAGAGAGAGAGAGAGAGAGAGAGAGAGAGAGAGAGAGAGAGAGAGAGAGAGAGAGAGAGAGAGAGAGAGATTGATTGATTGATTGATTGAATTTTATTTATAGAGGGTAATGGAGTAAGCAATAACATGCTTTTTTACATCCAGCCCTCTGGACAGAATACATTTTATAAGAGAGAGAGAGAGAGAGAGAGAGAGAGAGAGAGAGAGAGAGAGAGAGAGAGAGAGAGAGAGAGAGAGAGAGAGAGAGAGAGAGAGAGAGAGAGAGAGAGAGAGAGAGAGAGAGAGAGAGAGAGAGAGAGAGAGATTGTATAGCAGATTACGAATCTTTTTTTTTTGCTATTCAATCGTATTTCATATTCCCAAACCAGCTCTCATCTTTTCGTCTTCTGAAAAGAAGGAAGATGAGAAAAGAGACAGGGGAGGGGGGGGAGGGAGGGGGGGGGGGGGGGGGGGCGAAGAGACAGAGACAGAGACAGAGAGAGAGAAACAGGCAGACACACACAGAAACAGACAAGACATCGGAAGTTTAGTTGTCGAAGAGCTCTTTGATCACCAAAGCGTGCGATCCCCAAACACGAGAAAGCCCTTCCAGCCCGGTGTTTTCAGATTTCGCTTCCAAATATGGCAGACAGAGATTTTGATTTTCTATCTCCATTTCTGAAGAGTTCAGAAGAAGACACAAACTTTGCCCAAACTAAAACGGAGAGATGAGACAGGAAGGGAGGCCATCCAAAATGACTTTCCGCTCCAATGACCATAAGGGAGATAATTCGCCTTTTGGTGTAAAGTTTAAAGCTCTGCTCTTCGCCTTTCTTTTCGTTGCTATCGTTTTGATTTTTTGGCCCGCGAGCTAGTTCGTAAGAAGAAGAAAAAGGAGAGAGAGGGCGAGAGAGAGAGAGAGAGAGAGAGAGAGAGAGAGAGAGAGAGGAGAGAGAGAGAGAGAGAGAGAGAGAGAGAGAGAGAGAGAGAGAGAGAGAGAGAGAGAGAGAGAGAGAGGAGAGAGAGAGAGAGACACAGAGAGAGAGAGAGAGAGAGAGAGAGAGAGAGAGAGAGAGAGAGAGAGAGAGAGAGAGAGAGTGAGACAGAGAGAGACAGAGAGAGAGAGAGAGACAGAGAGAGAGAGGGGAGGGAGAGAGAGAGAGACAGAGAGACAGACAGACAGACAAATAGACACAAATAGACACAAAACTGAGACAGTGACAAGAGAGAGAGAGAGAGAGAGAGAGAGAGAGAGAGAGAGAGAGAGAGAGAGAGAGAGAGAGAGAGAGAGAGAGAGAGAGAGAGAGAGAAGAGATAGAGAGAGAGAGAGAGAGAGAGAGAGAGAGAGAGAGAGAGAGAGAGAGAGAGAGAGAGAGAGAGAGAGAGAGAGAGAGAGAGAGAGAGAGAGAGAGAGAGAGAGAGAGAGAGAGAGAGAGAGAGAGAGAGAGAGAGAGAGAGAGAGAGAGAGAGAGAGAGAGAGAGAGGAGAGAGAGATCGAGAGAGAGAGAGAGAGAGAGAGAGAGATTGTGTTGTTGTTGTTCTTTAATTTAACGTTTTTTCACTTAAAAGTGATATTAGACAAGACAAGTGAGTATGTGAGTGTGTTGGCGGGGTGTAGGGTGTGTGAGGGGGGGGGGGGGGTGCGCGCGCGCGTGCATGTGTGTATGGGTGCGTTATTGAAAAGTTGAAAGTGTGTGTGAGTATGTGGGTGGGTGTGTGATTGCGTGTGTGCGTGCGTTCATGCATGTGTGTGTGTGTGTGTGTGTGTGTGCATGTTTTCGCGCGCGCGCGCGCCATGTATATGTACGTATGTGTGCATGCGTGCATGAGTGTCTGTAAAAGAAAGAGAGACAGGGAGAGAGAAAGAGAGACAGAAAGAAACACAGAGAGAGAGAGAGGGTTGCAGGGTCTAGAAGAGAGTTAGTTCAGAAACAGGCAAAGACTGACAAATCCAACGGCTACTTGAGACAGAAACATGTACACAGTTCGATACAGAAACAGATTGACAGACAAATTAACAAAAACATCTACCATTATTATATCATTTCTTCTCCCTCGCTTTCATTGTCCATTTCATTTTTTTCTTTCATTCCTTCCTTCTTTCTTCCTGTATCTCTTTTCTTCTTTTAGTTTCTCTCTGTCTATCCTTCGTTTTGTCTGTTAGTACGTCGTTCCTTTCGTTCTTTCGTTTGTTCGTTCATTCATTCATCCTTTATACCTCCCTTCTTCCTGTCTTTCGTTCTTTCTGTTTGTTCGTTCCTTCTTTCATCCTTTATACCTCCCTTCTTCCTGTCTTTCGTTCTTTTCTTTTCGTTTATTTTCTCCCTTCCTATCTCCCCCCCCCCCCTTCCATTCTTTCTGTCTTCCTTTAAAGGTGGACTCTGACGGATGAGGGTTTTTTCAAGAAACACGTCCAGATCACCACGAAAACACAATTTACAGTGATCGCAACACTCACTTTGCTCTGGTTTCCTAGAAATCAAACCGTCAA
>CM065695.1:12227574-12235074 GCA_017654935.2 Phymorhynchus buccinoides | reverse complement strand
ATTTCCTCCAGCCGAAGTCGGACACTTGCTGGGCCTAATTATTTCTTACTTAGGCGCATTATAACGGCAGCATGACGCATCTGCGCTCATAATTGACAAGAAACTGTCTGAGCGATCGAAGAAAAAGAAGTTTCGTCGTTGTATGGGACGAGTACAATAGTCAGGCTTCTCACGATTTCTAATTCGGTTCATAATTTTTATTAAATCACGATTTTTTAAAGAAGAAAGGTGGATTTGGTGTGGGGTGGGGGGAATTGAGAGAGAGGGGAGGTGAGAGCATCGATGGCACGAAACACTTAACGTGACTTATTAAATCAATTGTTTAGAATGTTGATTGGTGATGATGTGATTCCTGTGGAAATGAATTCGATGGAAGAAAGATGATGGCGTGATGATGATGGGGGGGGGGGAAGGTGAGAGAGAGGGGCGGAGAGAGGAGTTAAGAGACAGATAAAAATAGACACGAACAAACTTACGTGACCCATTATAATATGTAATAGTATCTTCACTTCCCTACATTGTTTGCTATACGCCTGATGTTGATGATGGGCGATGATGATGATGATGATGATGTGATGGTGATGATGATGATGATGGAGATGATGATGATGATGATGGTGATGGGGATGATGATGATGATGATGATGATGATGATGATGATGATGATGATGATGATGATGATGATGATGATGATGGCGATGGCGATGATGATGATGATGATGAATGAATAATGATGATTACGACGGCAACGATCATTATCACCATCACAACCACTACCGTCATCATCATCATCATCATCATCATAATCATTAATCATTGTCATCATCATCATCATTATCATCAACAACAGCAAACATCATCATCGTCATCATCATGCATATCATCATCATCATCATCATCATCATCATCATCATCACCGCCATACTAATGTCGTTTTCCGAATAGAGATAATGAATATTGTTTTTTACCGTGACAAGCTCCTAACATAACATCATTAGTCTCCAAAATCCCCCGAAGACGGAGTGTGGCTGACCACGTGGCGGGGTAATAAAAAAAAAAACGCGGATAGTCTGATGAACATAAACAACAGATTTTGGAGAGACAAAAAAAAAACAGCAGCGGTGAGAACCAACGTTAACATTCCACAGGAAGCCATTATTATTAGGTGGAGTCAGTCATTTAATTAATTAAGCATTTCTTGTTGCCTCCAATTAGGAGTATCTTTCTATTTTTTGATTAGTCCCCGAGCCGAAGGTTCGGGGAGCTATTGTTTTTGTCTGGTCCGTCCGTCCGGTGTCCGTCCGGCGTGCCTCCGTCCGTCCGGCTCTTCGTCCGTTTTTCTCAAAAACTATTCAGTGTATCATCATCAAATTTGGTATACTAGTTTGCCAAGATGCAAGCTATCCACTGATGTATTTAGTTTTACATTAAGGTCAAGGTCGCGCCAGTTACGGGGTTCAAACCCCGAAACACATAATCGCTAATATCTCGCGACGTTTTGCATGTATTTCAATGCAGTTTTTTCACAACATTTCTTGATGAATGGTCTATAACACAGTTGTCATGAATGTTTCTGTGCGCTCGTGTGCGCATGATCGCGCGCGCTCAAATCACGGGTCCGAACCCCAAGGCTATATATATATATATATATAAACTATTCAGTTACGTGCTGTTTTGATGCGTTTTTATGTAGTTACGTGCTGTTTTGATACGTTTTTATGTATGTGTACAACCGACACATTCCGATTTCGGAGTAGCTCGACGATGCTGCGAGGGGACTTTGCAGCCGCTCGGCGTTGCACTTGTTGATGTTGTTGTCATACCATGACTAAAAGACTCGGGCGACCATCCCAACAGTCGAAGCTCTTGAACACTATGGTACAAATGCACCAGCTAGGGATGAGAACATTACGTGTGTGACCGTTTTTTTAATTACCCCGCAACGTGGGTCAGCCACACTCCGTCTTCGGGGGATTTTGGAGACTAATGATGTTATGCTAGGAGCTTGTCACGGCTAAAGACAATCCCCGCATGACAATATTTTGTTGTAGCCTTGGTGTTCTAGCCTATGTCAGTTGGTCTGATTTATTATTTCTGATTTCCTTAGTGATAAATTGTTGTGTGTGTGTGTGTGTGTGTGTGTGTGTGTGTGTGTGTGTGTGTGTGTGTGTGTGTGTGTGTGGGTGTGCGTGCGCGTGCGTGCGTGCGTGCGTGCGTGGTGCGTGCGTGCGTGTGTGCGTGTGTGTGCGTGCGTGTGTGCGTGTTGTGCGTGTGTGTGTGTGTGTGTGCTGTGCGTGCGTGCGTGCGTGTGCGCGTGTGTTTGTGCGTGCGCGTATGTGTGTGTGTTACAAAAAAGTAAAGATAGTATGCCAATTTCTTTTTTAAACGTGCATGTCTTTATCTTGTAGACACGGAAGATAGGCCGTCTTGAAACACTCGCCGCACAGATGACTACAACAGGCCGCAGTGCAGTGTCACCTCTTGTGAGTTGCCTGTTCTACAGTGGACGGCTTGGGGTGCCACGGAATACGTCTGTTTGCTGTTTGAAACACTCGCCGCACAGATGACTACAACAGACCGCAGTGCAGTGTCACCTCTTGTGAGTTGCCTGTTCTGCAGTGGACGGCTTGGGGTGCCACGGAATACGTCTGTTTGCTGTTTGAAACACTCGCCGCACAGATGACTACAACAGACCGCAGTGCAGTGTCACCTCTTGTGAGTTGCCTGTTCTACAGTGGACGGGTTGGGGTGCCACGGAATACGTCTGTTTGCTGTTGGGAACGCTCAAGACAAAGGAAGAAGGAGGAGTAACAAAAATGAAGGTAAGTCTCTCTCTCTCTCTCTCTCTCTCTCTCTCTCTCTCTCTCTCTCTCTCTCTCTCTCTCTCTCTCTCTCTTTCCCACTCTCTCTCTATCTCTATCTCTGTCTCTCTCTCTCTCTTTCTCACTATATCTCTCTCTGTCTCTCTCTCTCTCTTTCTCTCTCTCCCTCTCTCTCTCTTTCCCTCTCTCTATTTCTTTCCCTCTCTCTCTCTCTCTGTCTCTCTCAGGCAGGGGCAGGGGAGAAGGGGGCGACAGACCTAATGCTGCAGGGTCTGTTTGCCCATGCAGACCACATCATTTTCATCGTTTTTACTTTAGCCTCGTAATCTTCGCGCAAAAGTTTTAATGACTCTTCTGTTTCATCTCACCAGTCTGTTTCAACCAGACAAGTCTTAGAAGAGAACTTCCGTTGCTGTTGTCTTTATTCAGTGTACTGCTGACGAAAAGGACGACAACAACACAACGAGTTACAGAACTGTAGGGGACTACAAGTAGTACAAATATTCAACGCGTCTAAGAGTTAGTGAGTTAGTTAGTTAGTTAGTTAGTTAGTTAGTTAGTCTATTATAGTCCCGTCAACAGCTATGGTTATCTCAGGACTGTCACCGCGTAAAGTTCGACCACGTATAACAAAACACAAATCCATGAATCTTAACAACGTGCAAAAACATGAAGACATACAAAAAACACGTCTAAGAGTTGTTAATAGTGAAATAAAATTAACACCTGCGTCTAAGAGTTGTTAATAGTGAAATAAGTGGCGGTCATTCTTCTGGAATAGATTTCTTTTCTTCCGGCTCGTCGCCATCTTGACCCCATTTAATATCATCTCACCCAAGGACGACAACCTCGCGTGCACGCAGGGGCGAAGTGTCTTCCTCTCCCTTTAGCAGTTTCACGACAACTTTGGTGAGCTCCCTTTATGTCTGCTGATTTCTTTTCTCCTTTTCTGGTAGCTCACTGTCACCCCCTTGCGTGATGCGCGTGCTAGGGAGGGGGGACTTGCGCTCATAGTTCGCGCACGCTCCAGTGCCTCCGGGTCGGAAGTGACAGCGCCCCCCCCCCCCCCCCCTCCCTTTTGCTTCTGCGCAGAGGCTCGCGCATGCCCAAAGCGGAGCAGACTGTACTTCCGCTGGAAACGAACTCCACTCCAGGAATCTTGTCAGTTGGTTGTCACGTCAGTGGAGGCCTTTTGGCCCAGCGGAATCGATATGGAGGGAATGGAAAAAAAGGAAAGAACACGGCAATTCACCCTGCCAGCCAACTTTTCAATAATTGCCGGAGAATAAACATTCGACTTGAAGGGGGGTATGTTTTTACGGGATTTCGCGTCCATGGGAATTAACGTCAATCGGGCGTAGACTTTGAAAACATGGGTTGGACCCGAGTCTCTGCCCGCGCGGAAGTCAGACAAAAGTTTTCTTTTGACCCCAAATTTAGTAAGCGTATTGTTTTGACGGAGGGGGGCGGCTGAAGATGGGTGGGCGTGGCGGTGGGGATTCGGAATAGAGAATTTGATTGGGAAAGATAAATAAGAGATGGATGGAGTTTTAATAGCATCCCCTGAGTGACTTAACTATTTTCATACTTTGGAAATTGTCGACTTCATTGCGTCTACCCTGTGTATGTTTACTTTGTTTCATATTGCAAGATGGTCAATGTTGTGTGATTCAAGTGTCGAAACTCAGATGTTGCTTATTGTTTCCCGTTACGAGCGCACAGACACGACTCACGCACAGTGTTCGTACTCATCTCTTTTCTCTCCCCATCTTATTTATTGCAAAAACAATGCCACAGATAGCCTCTTAATCAGTTCATTGAGTGGATGAAACAGCACCAGTTTCATGAACACGTGCAAAGCATATCGCATATGTGTGTGTGTGTGTGTGTGTGTGTGTGTGTGTGTGTGTGTGTGTGTGTGTGTGTGTGTGTGTGTGTGTGTGTCTGATTAATATGCACTGGTTCCGTTGATAGGTTTAAACAGAAGTTATCCGCCTTGGTATAAGGCTGATGTCAGACCAATTGACATAAGCTAGAACACCAAGGCTACATCAAAATATTGCTATGTTCTGCGTAGTTATGCGGGGATTGTCTTTAGCCATGGCAAGCTCCTAGCATAACATCATCAGTCCACAAAATCATCCGAAGTCGGAGTGTGGCTGCCCACGTGGCGGGGTAATAAAAAACGGTCACACACGTAATTTTAATGTTCTCATCCCTAGCTGGTGCATTTGTACCATAGTGATAAAGTGCTTCGGTTTTTGGAATGATCCCTGGAGTCTTTAAGCCAGGGTACAGCAACTACTACTAACAGAATGTATAGTTTTTTCTTTTAATTAATTATGTTATTAATAATGTAACAACTTCTAAACGCAGATAGAAAATAAAATAATTTCCAGGACAGTTTACAAACTGTTCGACTTCTCCCTTGACATAGTTAGAACACAAAACCAAACATGAACACGGTCCAATAGGAATTGTTCGGAAATAATTAAGGGGAGTAATTTCATGGTGTGTGGGAGTGATCTTGCCTAATTCAATCGGTCAAACAGGGGAAGTCACTCTACCATCAGCTCTCGTAGCCTATCGACTCGTGGGTTTGAGCAGACATACAGCACTTAGAACACCGTGCGTCATTCTAAAAAAATATGTCATTTATATTTTTGTGTCACATTTTGCAAGTTTTATCAGTTTGTGGTCACTGGCCACCCCTAATGTTTCTTTAAAAAAATGTTTGCAAGTCGCTGACTCGCATCCTGCGGTTTCAAGCTTCGACACCATCGTTGCTATGGCGTTTGACCGAGTAATGGAGGTAAGCAACTCTAATTGTCACGAAGTGCTCTCCCCTAGGGTCTTTGTCTCCGAAAATCGTCTATTCACACGAAAGCCTTCATCAAACTGACAAACTTCCAACAGAAAAATAATAAGCCTGCAAACCAACAACATCACAACAACAATAGCAACAGTAGAAAGACAATCTCTTGCTATATCGACAGACAGTCCGCATCTCCCGATAATATGAATCAAGAATAACAGAAAAGAAATCACACACACACACCCAAAAAAACCTTTTTTCTTTCTTTCTCATGCGAGGTCTGCCGATCTGTAAAAGACAGCAAGCAAAACCACTTGACAGATCTGTCTCCCCTTTCCCTCTCTTTCGTCTATGTCGACGGAGGCCCCTCTCCCTGGATTCCCCTGGCGCTGAAACCGCCATCCCCACCACCAACATCATCATCATCACAACCGTCACCACCACCATTTTCATCTCGACCACCATGGCTCATACAATATGGAAGAATGATCAACTATAAAGGTCGTAGCAAACAAAAATGTGGTCCGCCTTCTTGAGTGCGCCTCTTGGCTTTTTTTCATTTTCTCTGATCAAACAACGATTCGGGGGAGCCTCGAGTGAGTTCTGGACCTAGGCAGCAAACTTTGCGCCCAACAGAAAGCTATCTGCAGTATTGACTCCAGCTACACTAGCGAACAAAAGTTAAGGCCCAGAAAGACGATCATCTCCGAAAACTCACGAACTCGAAACAAATCAGTTTTGTTATGAGCTGGGTGCGTTTAAGAACTCAAACAAATTCAGTTTTGTTATGAGCTGGGTGCGTTTTATTGAGTTTTCGGAGATGATTGTCTTTCTGGGCCTTAACTTTTGGTCGCTAATTGATTCTGAGTGTGACTTTTCAAGAGGAGGGGGAAGTTGTTGAAAGGGGCATTTTGTTTTACTGAACTCGTTCTGATTAATGATTTTTTGGAATTAACTTAATGCTAAAATAATAAATTCAGTTTTGTTATGAGCTGGGTGCGTTTTATTGAGTTCGTGAGTTTTCGGAGATGATTGTCTTTCTGGGCCTTAACTTTTGGTCGCTAGTGTACTTGCAATTTCATTGGATAACGACAACGGCAAGCGGCCATTTTGTATGGACCTTTTTTTTCATTTCTAACCCTAACCCTAACCCTAATCCTAACCCGGGCGTTCTATCCTAACCCTGTCCCTATCTAACCCTACCCCTTTCCCGGGCGTTCTTCTATCATAACCCTATCCCTATCTAACCCTATCCCGATCTGGATAAAGGGATAGGAGTAGCAGTGAGTTCATAACTTGAAAAAAAAGAAAATCATTGGCGTCGATACTGCAGATAGCTTTCTGTGTCTTCTACTAACCCAACCGGGCCGCCATTTTATGCCAGAAAAGGGACATAACCGGAGGAGGAGGAGGAGGAGGAAGAGAAGGTCTCTTTCCTTTCTCTGCGATTTTACCTCTCTCCTCCCTATCCTTCGACTCCCTCCATATTAAATCGCTGTGCAACTGACGAATGGCTGAGACAAAAGTAAAAGAATGGGTTTCTTGAAATTCAATTCCAAGTGATGAAATTTTCGGGCCTTCCCAAAAAAAGATTTCAAATAGAAATGCACTCTGTGATCAATTGTATCCTTCTTTCTATCTCCCCCTCTCTCTTAGAGCTCTCTCTCTCTCTCTCTCTCTCTCTCTCTCTCTCTCTCTCTCTCTCTCTCTCTCTCTCTCTCTCTCTCTCTCTCTCTCTCTCTCTCTCTCTCTCTCTCTCTCTCTCTCTCTCTCTCTTCCAATCAAGGACAGATTGGAAGAATAGGCGTTGCCTAAAATCTATATCCTTGGAAAATAAAGTTTAAAATATCGATAGATATCCTT
>CM065695.1:12210074-12220074 GCA_017654935.2 Phymorhynchus buccinoides | reverse complement strand
ATGTTGGTGATGATGATGATGATGATGATGGTGATGATGGTGGTGATGATGGTGATGATGATGATGATGGTGGTGGTGATGGTGATGGTGATGATGATGATGGTTCAGAACAAAAGTGAATGCTTCTTTGTTTTATTGTCTTCCCATTCAACCAGTGAAGCTGTTCTCTGGTAAACATTGTTGTAACAAATAAATCTTTGAAAAACCCATTATATATATCATCATCATATAGTAAAAAGGCAAAGTTGTGTGTGTGTGTCTGTGTGTGTGTGTGTGTGTGAAACACAAAACGGGCCTTATAACTCCGCCGTTTTTCAACCGAATCGCTTCTAAGTTGCTGTGAGCCCTAATGGGGCGATGGCAACGGCAACCGAGGCGGCCGTATCATTTGAGCAGTTTCGCAAATGCGCGAAACGCGCATCCGCCGGACTCTCGGTGCCCGTATCTCTGGTATTTCTGGGCCGATTGCCTTCGAATTTGGCAGGTAGATGACCGGGGACGGTGGCTATCGATGTGCCAAACTGGAAGCGAATCGGTGCAGCAACGCGCGCTATATGCCGCTTCACCTTTTCACCAATAACTCCGCCGTTTCTTAACTGAATTGCTTTAAAGTTGCTGTCAGGCTTGCTATGGCCGTGGCAAAGTATGGCAGGAAATTTGACGAGAATCAGGAGAACGTGTCACTCTCAGAGCAGCGCCAACGGGAAACGGGGCCTTATAACTGGCCTCTCGGCCCCCGTATCTCCGGTATTTCTGGGTGGATTGCCTTCGAATTTGGACGGTAGATGACCGGGGACGGTGACTATCCTTGTGCTGAACCGGAAGCGAATCGATTCAGAAACGCGCGCGATATATGCCACTTCACCTTTTTACAAACCGCTGTGTAACCAGACCCGACATTGACTCGAGATTTGGAACGCGCACGATATGCACCAATTTAGTTTCACGAATTCAACGAAACGGGACCCGTCCAAACGTGCTGTTATTAAGATAATTCATCGTATCTATTTACATAATTGCGGGTCACTGAGGTTAACTGGCCCGTGTGGTAGTGAGGCGAGCTTATATAAGAACTTATATAAGGGGGGGGGGGGGGGGGGGGGGGTGCGCGCGCATGGCTGTCTGTCTGTCTCCGTCTCTCTGTCTCTCTCTCTGTCTCTCTCTCTTTCTCTCTGTCTGTCTCTCTCTCTGTCTTTGGCTGTCTGTCTCTCTCTCTGTGTCTCATGTCTCTGTATGTCTATGTGTCTCTCTCTCTGTCTGTCTGTCTCTCTCTCTGTCTGTCTGTCTGTCTCTCTCTCTCTCTCTCTCTCTCTCTCTCTCTCTCTCTCTCTCTCTGCCTGCCTCTGTGCCTGCTCCGGGGTGGAGGACGTTAAACAAATTTTCATTCATCCAACCGGAACAGCAGTTGTCCTCTTTGCTCTCTGTCTATGTCTCTCTTTCTGTCTCTCTCTCTTTGTGTGTGTCTTTGTCTGTCTGTCTCTTTTTCCCTCTCTCTCTCTCTCTCTCTCTCTCTCACTGTCTCTGTCTCTTGTAGGGCTATGAGATTTACTGATTATGTAGGCTACATGTCCAATGCATAATGTCTTTACTTGATAACTCCGCCTTTTCTTAACCGATTCACTTCAAATTTGATGTACTCAGTAAGGTGCGGGGGGTAGTAGAACGGGATGAGTGAAGAAGATGGAAGGAGGGAGAGAGACAAAAGTAATAATAATATTTCGCGGACCCGGCGAAACCAGTACTCAGCGTTACCAGTATGTGGCGTTACCAGTACGGTGCATTGCCAGTACTAGGCGTTGCGCTAGTAATATATATTTTAGAAAGACTGACGTTGTTAATTTTAGTGTATTGATAGGGCTTGAAGGTGTACGTGACATTGATTTCTGCTGCCCAGCAGTCTGAGAATTTACAAAGTACTTCCCCCCAAACTTTCTCACACACTCTACACTACCACCTCCTCTTATCCCCAGACCCAGATATACAATGTACATCACCCACGTGCGCGAGCAGGCACGCGCACAGAGAGAGAGAGAGAGAGAGAGAGAGAGAGAGAGAGAGAGAGAGAGAGAGAGAGAGAGAGAGAGAGAGAGAGAGAGAGAGAGAGAGAGAGAGAGAGAGAGAGAGAGAGAGTATGCAAATACGCATACGAATGTTTTATTGAGGGTAAAAAGGATAAGCTACAATAGCTTCTTTGCACCTTGACCTTTCACACTCACTCACACACTCGCACCATGCATCAGGCGAGACATATTGACATAAAAGCAATCAAGTCAATTAAAATGACACAAACATTTGCACATGAAATAATTGGAAAAAAAATGGAAGGTAAAATTCAATGAAGAGAAAACCGATCTTTTGAACTTTTCCCATGGTCATCGACCAAACATGTTTTTACCCCTTAACTTCGGGAATGTTTATTTACAAAGCACAGAAACACACAAACATCTAGGTGTAATACTTCAAAACAACTGCAAATGGGATGAACACATTAAAGCTATTATTAGTAAAGTAACCATGCTGATTTCCTGTTTAACCCTTTCACCGCCAGCCATATTTCAGCCAAAAATTTCCATTAAATTTACCTGGGTAGAGAATAAAATCCATTTGCAGTATTGTGGATTCTTCTGAGGCATATATAAAATAAGGTCTATCCCTACTTCCCAAAACTAAGACAATAGGGTCTTTGGATAATAAACCCCAATTTGATGGCTTTCAGTGACATAGGTGTTAAATCACTGTGGTGCTAAAATGCGACTTTGGCGGTGAAAGGGTTAAAGTCATTCAAGTACTACAAACTGAATCGAAAAGCTTTAGAAACAATGAATAAATCCTTCATTTTACCTAATTGCGACTATGCTGATGTTGTATGGGATAACTGCACTATTACACAATGCCATTCTCTGGAACTCCTACAACTAGAAGCAATCAGAATAATAATTGGAGCTGTCAGGGAAACCAGTCATGAGAAATTATACTTAGAATCAGGATTTTGTACCCTTAAAGAAAGAAAAAACAAGCACAAATTAATATAAATATTTCAAAATGGTTAATGGTCGATGCCCTTTATACTTAACTGAACTTGTTCCTGAACTTGTTTCAGCTCAAAACCCATATAGTAGGAGAAGACCTTTAGATCGCTCTGTTCCAAAGTTCAATGCTGAGCTTGATCGTAATTCTTTTATTCCATCTACTACAATCCTGTGGAATAGTTTACCTGACTCTGTGAGAAGAAGTACTTCTTTAAGCCAATTTAAGCATTTTTTACGAGCTAATGATCCGGTTGTGCCAGACTACTTCTACTTTGGTAAAAGAAAAGAAAAAAATTTGCATTGTCGGCTTCGGTTAGGAATTAGTGATCTGAATTAAAATTTATTTAACCCTTCAGCCGCCCAGCCATGTTTTCAGCCTAAAATAATACAATTAAACTTCACTGGGTAGAGATAATTTTTATCTGCAATACTTGGAATTCCTCTGTGACAATTTAGGCCTATCCTTACTACCTCGAAAGGTGAAGAAAATAAGGTCTTCGGACAGCAGACCTTGATGGTATGCCTTTTAGTGACATCGTTGTGGTGCATAAATGCGACATTGGCGGTGAAAGGGTTAACCGCATTATGGTTAGCAATTCTCTTTGTGCTTGTGGTGTTGCCAGAGAAACAGCTGAACATTATCTATTATCCTGCCATTTGTTTCATGTTGCTAGACAAAATACAGTTTTAACACTACCTCTTGATTACATTCACATCAGAATTCTTCTGAATGGAAATTCAGACCTACCTACAAAATCAAACATCCTCATATTTCAAACTGTTCATCAATTTATGCAAGAGTCCAAAAGGTTTATATCTTGACTTAGTTTATGTGAACATGCTCGTCACTGGTATAATAATCTTTGATGTGAACTTTGAATCTACTTTGAAGATCATCTTCTATTTCTGTGAATAATCATGTGGAGCTAAGAAGACAGACCATGCTAAAACATGTGCTCCCCCATTCTCCTGTTTGCTTACTTATTACTGTTTTTTAGTATTTTTTTCTTCTTCTTTTTATTTTTTATTTTTTAAGCTAACATATCGGCAACAACAAGCTTAAAGCTTATACTGTGCTACTTTACTTCATATAAATTTTGGCATGGCGGCTGGTAAGCACAAAAGGATGTTTAAAACAATTAGAGAAAATAAGGATATACATTTTGAATCCTTCGTGAAACCAACATTCGGAAAAATGATAAATCAAAACTTTGTGATATACTTAAAGCACAGAAAAAAAGAATTAAACATATACACGAAACGAAAACAGATAACATTCAGAATATAAAAAACACAACAAAAACATGAAGATGATGGGGAATACAAAGCTGTGAAGTGAATCAAATACTAATTGTAAGGGTCATGAAGCATCTATCAACAGAAAGAAGTTCATGCACTGATACATTATACATACCCACATGTAATAATGTCACCAAGTAGACTACCACAACAGAGTTTTAACTTAGTAATCATAATACACAAAAAACAAGGAAATTATGACTGAAATCTTTTAGACTCAAGAATAAATCTGTGGACTGTTTCAAAAATAGCAATGTTTATTTTGTTTGGTAAATTTAAATTTCCATGCAAAAGAATTTCTGGTTGGGTGTAGTCATTAGGTAAAATTAGAATTGTATTTAAACGAGCGATTTGAAACAACGTACAAGAGAGTAAATAATGATTCTTTTTCTTCTCGTATTCTTTGTTTGTTTGTGTATTATTGTCATTGCTGTTGATTTGCTTCTAAACATAACTTGACTGAGTATCAGACTTGTAATATTTAAAGTATTTTATTATTCAAGTTTCGATATTTGAAGTTAGCTTGATAACTTTGATATAAAATATTACTAACTTTGCTATTCAAGTTTCCAACTGCTCATGGACATTATTTTCTTACTTGTTCTTTGTTAACTTATTTTGATTGTTTATGCGATTGGTTTTTTTGTATGGTTGTTTTCAACAGTCGTCATAATTATGTAATATACATGTAGATAGCGAGCACGTTATAAGCTTTAAGCTTGTTGCTGCTCATTTATGTTGACAATGTATTGATGTATGTGTGCCCTGTTGATCTGAATAAACATTTATTTAAACCAATTGAAAAAGAATCAAAACGGCAATTAAAAGCATACATGAGTAATAATGAGCAATGGTGAACTTGAATTGGTGGTTTGAATTGATTACGAAAAAAAGGAAACAATTCTGAGACATTTTGTTGTTGTTACAGAATAGCACATTTAAAGAAAAAAGAAAAAAGATAAGATGGGAATATATATAGAGAGAGATACCGCTTCAAACCGCTTCAAAATGGTTTAATTGACATTAGCATAATAATACACATTAATGTCACGGGGCCGAGAGAGAGAGAGAGAGAGAGAGAGAGAGAGAGAGAGAGAGAGAGAGAGAGAGAGAGAGAGAGAGAGAGAGAGAGAGAGAGAGAGAGAGAGAGAGAGAGAGATGACACTTGAAAACTTTATTACGCAAGGATCGGGATTTTAGACCAGGCCTATTCTTACTAGTAATCTGACCTAGAGAGAGAGAGAGAGAGAGAGAGAGAGAGAGAGAGAGAGAGAGAGAGAGAGAGAGAGAGAGAGAGAGAGAGAGAGAGAGAGAGAGAGAGAGAGAGAGAGAGAGACAGACAGACAGACAGACAGAGACACAGAGACAGAGACCGACACCCGCTCAGTGTTCATCTCTTTCAAGTTGACATTATTCAATGAGCTGTAACGTCAATAAATCAGAGGACGTCAGGGGATGGTCGAATCGAAAAGAATGGCATGTCAGGGCTTCGTTTAACATCCTCGCCTGCTCTTACCGATATTATTCCGCCATTGCGTGATAGTAGACCGTTTTTATTACGTTCTGGGAAAATAAAAGCAACGGAAAGTAATATGTACCTTCAAGGAATTAAAAAAAAAGGTCTTTGCTTGTAGGGGTTGTCTAAATAACGGGGACTAAAAAGTCAATAAAAAGTCTGATGGCTTGGAGTCAAAACGGACTATCTTTAGATAGTCCATTGATGCATTATTGAAGCTAGTTCAAAAACTAATTACACACACGCACACGCACATATACACACGCGCGCGCACACGCACACACACTAAAAATGTTCGGGTTTTTTAGTTGTTGTTTATTTTAGTCTAGTATCACCATTGTGTGAACAGACTTTAAATTAAATCAGTCAAATCAAATCAAATCAAATAAAAAAAACTAATAACTTGTACCAAAACAAGACTGCAGAAATATTTAAAAAAAAGCATAATCCCCATTTTATACTATTTGCAGTCTTTTGTAATGCAAGTTATTAGTTTTTGCAATTAATTTCAACAATAAGTCAATGGGCTATCTAAAGATAGTCCGTTTTGACTCTAAGCCATCGATTTAGTACAATTTAGATTCCAGTATAACTCAACAAGCGTTAGGCACCACTTCCTTCACTAGGGCATTTATAAAACAACAATACATAATGTCCCATATATGTGTCTGTTTGACCGGAGGACGTTAAACAGATTTTCATTCAAACCAAGGCGCATCGCCAAATTCAATAATTTTTGGTATTTTTGAAGATAGTCTAAATGTAATGGGGTGGTAAGGGGGGTAAGTGAGGGATAAGGATAGGGAAGAGTTGGATGAGGGATAAGGATTGGAGGGTGAAGATAGGCACACTCCGCGCAGACCAGGAACATATAGAGGAAACCAGACAGTTTTTTGACTTTGTTTATTTACTAAGAAAGACAAAGATAGGAAGACTAAGAAAGACTTAAGGAAGACAGTGCAGCAAATACATCAGTAGTCACTGTAGATTCACATCAACAGCATGAATGAGAAGGCAGGCCGAGTTCGAGCAGACGAGTAACAAAACCTAGTGCTAAATTATTAATTTGTTGATTAAAAAAGTGTGAACCCAGATTTTTGGCACTTTTTAATATATATGCTCGAGAGCCGGAACCGCAAGGACAGCAGTCACTGGACTCAGCCAGAATGGCTCTGTGGGTGGCGAGAGTGGCCAGATCTGTGTTTGTTTGGTTTTGTCGCCAACACAGATATCTATGCCACTAATCATTAAACCCTGACTGTTTTTGTTGTATATGAGAAGAAAGAGGATGAACTAAGCTCTATTCTGACTACTAATATAATAAGGAAATCTAACTATATAATATAATAATTATGAAAAACCAGGATTCAAGCTACTAAATAATTAATTTATCTAAACTCATACCACATTACACCGATCTTTCATAATGGACACTAAAATAATACGCTTTCTATACATATACTATGTCACTATGTTAGATGACAACAAAAATATAATTAGCATTCAATGTCCAGTAACAAAAATAAGCTAGCCGAAAACCCGGTGGTCAGACGTTGACTCAAAAGCGTTAGGCACCACGTGTAGATTTCGTAATGTTCTTCTGTTTTTGACGTCAAATAAAAGTAGCTAATTTGTTTGTAGGACATGTTGTTTAGTAACAAAATTATGAAAGGATGGCTTTGATAAAATAGGTTTTATAAAGATGTGGTCTGTTCCAGACAAACGGAATTACAAACTAAGATTTTATTATTGGAATAACAATCAAATAGAAGAAAATGTTAAATTACAGATTTTACATTGGATTTTCAGTTTGGAACCAAGGCGCATCACCAAAATAGTTTTGGTATTTTTGAAGATGGTCTAAATGTAATTGTTATTAAGAGAAAAAAGTCTTAGTTTGGATTTAAAAATCGCTTCGTTGCTTTTGAAGGAATGGCTGACCATGCCACGCGCGTTGTTAATTAAGAAGCGGTACTTAACTTTTGTTGAGCAGTATAGTACCAAAATGCCAACCGTGATAATGGAAAGAGGAAAATGGAGTGGTTGGTTGGTTGGGGGGTGGGGTGGGGGGGGGTGTAATTATTTATAGAATAATAGAACTAAGAAAGGAGGGTGGAGAGGATGTTGAAGGAGGGGTAAGGTGGAGGGAGGGGGTGGGGATGGGATTGAAAAGGAAGAATCTCTTTCCTGATGACAGATGAAATAGTTTCCTGCATCACGAAAAAGACTTCTCTCCCCCTGGACATATGTTACCAAATGAAGAAAGGGGAGAGAATTTGTTCAGTTTGAAACAAAAGAAGAAGAAAACCGTTGTTGTAAGAAATACCCTTGGAGAGAAAAAAAAGACTAAAAGGAGAGATGGATTAGTGGTAGTTTATTGTAACTACGCTTGTTCTTCTTAATTGTTTCTCTCTCAACATTTGTAAAGCGATCTGAGGATGATTTTGGGGGGTTTTCCCATCGAAGAGCGCTATCATTATAAGCTCTGTTTATTATCATTATCAATGAAGCGACATGATGCGGGGGATTAGCGAATATGAATTGCTCGGAAATAATTAAACGACAACTTTGTTGTTCATTTACTCCCTTGCTTTTCAACGCAAATACTGGAGTTTTGGGGTGCACGTGCTTGGATCTTTCGTGGACAAGGTCATACATTGTCAGCACAATTCAATGAACGGTTTTGAAAATATGAAGCAAAAAGTAAAAGTATGGGTGCAAACACACCCACGGGGGTATGGGAAGGGTTAAAGGGGAGTAATTTCATGGTGTGTGGGAGTGATCTTGCCCAATTCAATCGGTCAAACAGGGGAAGCTACTCTACCATCAGCTCTCGCCTCGTGTGTTTGAGCAGACATACAGCACTTAGAACGCCGAGCGTCATTCTAACATCTATGTCATTTTATATTTTTACGTCACATTTTACAAGTTTTATCAGTTTATGGCCACTGGCCACCCCTAATTTTTCTATTAAAATAAAAGGTTTGCAAGTCGCCGACTCGCATCCTGCGGTTTCAAGCTTCAACGCCATTGTTGCATTGTTGCTATGGTATTTGACCGAGTAATGGAGGTAAGCAACTCTAATTTTCACGAAGTGCTCTCCCCTAGTTTTTTGTTTCCAGAAAATCGTCTATTCTCTGTATAGTACAAGTTACAGAATTTTTTTACAGGAACAGTCTTTCAGTAGTAGTAGTAGTAGTAGTAGTAGTAGTAGTAGTAGTAGTAGTAGTAGTAGTAGTAGTAGTAGTAGTAGTAGTCACAGCAGTTGTTGTTGCTGATTGTTATGTGCATTTGTACCAGCCAAACGAAGTCTGACCGGTATTGTTTTTGTCTGCTCATGTTATTGAATTTTCGTTTCATGTTTTTATTCCATTTCAATTCTGTGTAAAGCGCCCTGTAGCCTACATAGTAGGATGGGCGCTATGTACATTTTCCTCATTAGTATTATTTATTTTATTATTTTTTTTACTAAAGATAGGTTGATAAAAAGTCACAACCTGTTCAACCCATTGCAAATAGCAATAACATCATCGGAAGAAACCCCAGGCAGGATCGGGGGGCGGGGGTGGGGGGGTGTTCCTCCCCCTCCACCCCACCCCCTCTCCTTTTCTCCATTTTGCCCTGAGCACGTACATTAATACAAAGCCCCCCCCCCCCCCCCCCCCCCCCCCCCCCTCTCGCCCCCCCCCGCCCCCCCTCTCGCCCCCGTATACCGGGGTTTTTTCGTACAAAACAGTCCCCCCACCTTCTGGTAGATATGTGTTTGTAGCTTCGTCTACAAATCTGTCACTCCCCTATGACTGCTTTTTTTCCCCTATGCTCACTGTCATCTACCATATTCTTTCTGCCTTACTCGCCCATTGTCCTGCCCTTTTTCTTTTCGTTTTTTTCTCTTTTTTCAAGAAACACTTACAAAAGATGTTCTCCAGCCGAAGACGGACTCAGACATGCTTGGCCTAACTATTTCTTTTGCTAGGCGCATAACGGCAGCATGACGCATCTGCACTCATCTCATGACTGGAAACTGAGCGATCGAAGAAGAAGAAGAAGAAGAAGAAGAAGAATCCCAAAGGAAAAAGTAACAAGGAAACCCCCTCCACCACCCTCCACCACCCTCCACTCCCTCTTCATTTGTAATGTACAAACAAATACTTGT
>CM065695.1:12202574-12205074 GCA_017654935.2 Phymorhynchus buccinoides | reverse complement strand
CCAGTTAAGCAGCTAGGTATGTGGGTGGTAGGCCTAGTCTGGCGTTATCAGAAATTCTGTGTATACCTACACTGAAAGAAATGGGCAAATTAGGGACCGTCGAAATATTGAGAAAGTGTTAAAACTTGGCACATTTGTATGCCTTTATTTTTTTTTAAATGCCTACTCGACAATAATAAGGGTTTCGATAATAATGAATACAAAGTCTGGACTGAAGTTTTACTTTGCAGAATGTTGTTTTTTCTATATCTATTTCTGTATGTAGACACCGGTATTCTGCATTTTTTAAAATATATAATATAATATTCATATTCTTCTATTGAATGCATACAGTGACGCACGCAGGTGTGGCATACATCTTGATACTTTAACCCTTTCACCGCCAGCCATATTTCAGCCAAACAATTCCATTACATTGACTTGGGTAGAGAACAAAATCCATCTGCAGCATTGGGGATTGTTCTGTGACATGTATAAAAGGAGTGGCACTCCTGATGAGTTTCAGTCGGTTACGTCAGAGGTTTCTGAGTGTGTCAGCAGTGTTCAGGGGTGGATGACCAGTAACAAGCTGAAACTGAACAGTGAAAAGACCGAGGTGATGCCTGTTGGCACTTCTTCTTCCCTGAAGAAGGTTGAGACAGATTCCATCAATATTGTTGGATCTGAATTGCCATTTCGGAAGACTGTGAGGTACCTTGGTGTCTCCCTCGATCAGACCATGACGATGCAGGAGCAAATATCTAGTGTTTGTCGTGCATCTTTCTTAGAGTTAAGGCGTATCGCCTCCATCAGGCCCTTCCTGTCCAGAAATGCTGCTGTCAGACTGATTTCTGCCTTGGTGTTGTCCAGATTGGACTACTGTAATTCGGTGTATGCTGGGCTTCCAGCAGAACAGATTTCGCGCTTACAAAGAGTGCAGAACAGTGCTGCTCCGCTTGTTCTTGGCAAAAGAAAGCGTATTTCTAGTGCTGCAGCCCACGGGATTACGTTGTCTTTTATAGTGATGCAGCCAAAGGGATTAGAATTCAATGATTACTGCTCTTAAGCTATCAACTCCACCCTCGTTTTGTCTTTCTTCTCTTACAACTGAAACAATATGTTGATTCCAATTTGTACTGGATTCCATTTTCTACTGGCTGTCAGTACAAATCGGCATTCCCATTTGTACTAGTAGAAATCAGAATTCCAATTTCTACTAGAAAACGTCCAGTAGAAATTAGAATTCCGATTTCTACTAGTACAAATCGGAATTCCGATTTGTACTAGTAGGATTCCGAATCCTACTGGATTCCCATTTCTACTGTGACATATATTTGAATAGGCTTTTATGCGACATGATTAAGAACATTTATGACATAAAGACTGAGAAATGAACATTGCTCAGAAGTAATAAAGAGAATACATAAAATTATCCAGATAATGACATGCCACTGATGACTTGCCTCTCTCTCAGCTCGACTTTACGGAGTCAAGATCTAAAATATGAGATTAGTGTATAGATGCGTAAGTGTAGCGCCATAAAACGCTCGGCCAGAACATTCTAACTCGCTCCTATTTCGGCGCCTTCCTGTGTGAGCGCTCCAAGGGATCAAAACAGCCTTCTGTGCGGAACATCCAGTGTGTAACACCTGATCTCTTGTTGTGAAATTTGCGTCTGTGGATAGTAATCTCCCCGTGGGGATACCGGGGGGTCTTTTGTAAAAAATAGTTCCCCCACCTTCTGGAAGTTCTGTGCTTGTAACTTCCTCTAATCTGCCACTCTCTTTGACTCTGCCTTTGCCCTTTGCTTACCATCATCTACTATCTTTCTGCCTTATTGGCCCATTCTCCTGCCTTTTTTTCTCCAATAAAATCTTCCAAGTAATATTTCTCCTTTGAGCTCCTCCGAAATCGGAATGTGTCCAGCTGTACACAGCGGGGAGACCAGTGAAAACTGAAAACCGGACACATACGTAACTTACCCATTATGGCCATGTGGCCTGGGAACGCAGAAGAAGAAGAAGAAGGATGATAATGATGTTGTTGTTAAAATTAAGAACTAAGTTTGAATGAGGCACAGCATTACGATTATCTGACAGCTCATTTTCAGAACATTTCGAATTATATCGTTATTGATAGTGTAATAATTATGTAGCAAAATAAACATTGTACAGCTCTGGCTTTGCTATTAATAATAGTAGTAAAAACTAGGCGCTGATAAAAACAAAATTAGGGGATTTTTGTTATTCAACGCTAGACATAGAGGAGCGTTTTTGTCCACGAAACTTTGAATCCAGGGTCTAGTTTCTCTAGACGACGGTAGCCGCGCGCATAACTGTTACGCCAAAAGGGGTCTAAGAAACACTTTAGAAAACGTTTGCCGAAGAATATTACAAGATCTTGTCTGATTGGTCCCCCCAAAAAAGTATTATTTTAACCAATCTTTAATGGACCAATCAACAGCAAGAAATGTATTCACACCGTGCAAGTCACGTGATAGTTCGCCAAGAGACACTTTCAG
>CM065695.1:12195074-12197574 GCA_017654935.2 Phymorhynchus buccinoides | reverse complement strand
GAGAGAGAGGAGACAGAGAGAGAGAGAGAGAGAGAGAGGAGAGAGAGAGAGAGAGAGAGAGATAGAAAGAGAGAGAGGAGACAGAGAGAGAGGAGACAGAGAGAGAGAGAGAGAGAGAGAGAGAGAGAGAGAGAGAGAGAGAGAGAGAGAGAGAAAGAGAGAGAGAGGAGACAGAGAGAGCTAGCTAGAGAGAGACAGAGACAGAGAGACAGAGAGGACTGAAGACAAACGACTGACAAACTTTATTACATAATAAGGATTAAGACTTTGGGCCGGGCCCATTCTTCCAATCTGTCCTTGGCACGAAAACTAGACTAATACAAAACAATTAGGCAAACACTGAGATATAAGCACGTATGATGAACCAAGGCATCAAAGCAAAGAACAATGGAAAATGTAATAATCGAATAATTAACAAGTAGATAAGCAAACAGGCAGAAGAAGAAAGAGAGAGAGAGAGAGAGAGAGAGAGAGAGAGAGAGAGAGAGAGAGAGAGAGAGAGAGAGAGAGAGAGAGAGAGAGAGACAGACAGACAGAGAGACAGACAGAGAGAGAGACAGACAGAGACAGAGAGACAGACAGACAGACAGACAGACAGACAGACAGACAGACAGACAGACAGACAGACAGACAGACAGACAGACACACACTGAAAGGCAGAAATAGAAAGCGGAGAGACACAATGACTTCTTTTACCTTCGATCAACAGCGAGCAGACAGACAGAGAGACAGACAGACAGACAGAGCGACACAAACAGTCAAACAGACAAAGAAACGGGGCTGAAAATGTGATTTTTCATAAACCAATAACCCAATTAGCAAGAGTCAATGAAAACGCATCAACCCCTCAACGACGGGCGCAAACAAAACGAACCATTCCGATGGAACCGTTAACAAGTTTGACAACCAAATAATAATACGCGTGTTGACAACCAAAATCACGCGTGTGCAATTGACAACCGAATATGTTGTAATATTTAATCTTCAAAAAGCAAACTGACTTGTATGGATTTGTCGGTTAAAATGCAATGAACGGTTTGAGTCCAATTTGAGTCGAAGCTGACAGATCCAATTGATGGAGAGAGAAAATGTTGGGGTTGAAAAGGATACTCGAGAGCTGTTCTTCAAGTCATCGTCACTTAGCTCAACGACCTGCTTATCAGCAGCTACAGCAAACAGCAATTTGTGCCAGTATGACAGAGGGAGAAGGGGAGAGAGAGGGAGGGAGGGAGGGAGGGAGAGAGAGAGAGAGAGAGAGAGAGAGAGAGAGAGAGAGAGAGAGAGAGAGAGAGAGAGAGAGAGAGAGAGAGAGAGAGAGAGAGAGAGAGAGAGAGAGAGAACGAGAACACGGAACTCGGAAGTTTATTACAAATTTGTACATTGGCCTTAGGCCACAATACAACATTTCGAGGAAGGGGAGACTTGGCATGCCAAATGGAGAGAGAGAGAGAGAGAGAGAGAGAGAGAGAGAGAGAGAGAGAGAGAGAGAGAGAGAGAGAGAGAGAGAACACAGAACTCGGAAGTTTATTAATTTGTACATTGGCCTTAGGCCACAATACAACATTTGGAGGAAGGCGAGAATGGGAGACTTAGTGGGATTTTTTTCACGCCAGATGGCGTGACACTCGAATGGGGCTAACCCCATCTATGTTCTTAGTTGGGGATAAAGATAGAGCGAGATATAGCGAGGAGTCCAACCCTCTCTCTCTCTCTCTCTCTCTCTCTCTCTCTCTCTCTCTCTCTCTCTCTCTCTCTCTCTCTCTCTTCTCTCTCTCTCACTACGCCCAACTAAGAATATAGCGTCATAAGCCCCTCTCGAGTGTCACGCCACCTGGCGTGAAAAACATCCCACTAAGTCTCCCATTGGCATGCCAAAAGGAGAGAGAAAGAGAAAGAGAGAGAGAGAGAGAGAGAGAGAGAGAGAGAGAGAGAGAGAGAGAGAGAGAGAGAGAGAGAGAGAGATAGAGAACTCGGAACTCGGAAGTTTATTTGTTCGTTGGCCTTAGGCCACAATGCAACATTGGGAGGAAGGGGAGAAGGGGGCATGCCAAAAGGAGAGAGAGAGAGAGAGAGAGAGAGAGAGAGAGAGAGAGAGAGAGAGAGAGAGAGGGAGAGAGAGAGAGAGAGAGACACGCAGAGACGCAGACGCAGACGATTTATTCCGAAAGGCCATGGCCCCTTAGAAGGGGAATAAACAAAAAATACAACACAAGCAAGTAAATTATATAGTGAAGATGTACCAACTTTGCACTACTTTATAACGAACTAGAAATTTATTATTGTTTAACGTTTTACTATTAAAATGACAAGAAAACACACACAAAACACCACTAGTACTCAACCTATGCTGTGTAAACACTTCGTATTTTAAATGCTTTATACAAATATACAGCAAGAGATTTTACAATATTTTTATTTGTTGATGCTAACAGTAATACTAGTCTAAATAAACACGGCTCTCTAAAGTATTTATGTGGTAACAATTCTTCTCTTAACTGCC
>CM065695.1:12185074-12190074 GCA_017654935.2 Phymorhynchus buccinoides | reverse complement strand
GTATGTTTTTGCCTGTCAGTCGTTTCCGACAATGACTGCCAGATAGCAGCTGCTATTTCGGCGGGCTGGTATAAAATTTCTTTATAGCGGAGAAGACTTGCCCATCCAACTCTCTCGGCCAAAGGGATTTGAGGACGAGAGTTGACGTTGGGGGAAGGTCACCAGAAGCCAAGCCAATCCCACTAGCTGCAGCACTAGAGCCAGTGGCAAATGCCCCGCTAGTTAGAATGTCATAGTCTTCCACAGAAAGACTAAGCCTGTACCGTGATATTCCAATACTGTACAAAATCATGTAGTTTATAGTCTAATACAGCTCTCATTTACTATTGGCCCTAACTACAGAGTGGTGTCAACCAGTGGTGAAAGCCATTTGAGTTTTTAGACAAATCCATTTCTGTATACGCCCACGTCAAATGTATGGTCAATGGTTAACTTAGCTCGCCAATTTGACCGCCAGGTGGCATAGCGCTCGAGTGGGGCTAATCCTCTCTACATTCTTAGTTGGGAATAAATAGAGAGAGAGAGACCTCTCTCTCTCTCTCTCTCTCTCTCTCTCTCTCTCTCTCTCTCTCTCTCTCTCTCTCTCTCTCTCTCTCTCTCTCTCTCTCTCTCTCTCTCTCTCTCTCTCTCTCTCTCTCTCTCTCTCTCTCTCTCTCTCTCTCTCTCTCTCTCTCTCTCTCTCTCTCTCTCTCTCTCTCTCTCTCACTACGCCCAAACTAAGAATATCGCGCGCTAAGCCCCTACTGGTTTGACTGCCCCCTGACGGTAAAATGCGCGTCCTAAGTTGCTCATTAAAAACAAATGTTTAATCTGAACCAACCTAACCAGAGTAGTAACTGATAATTTCGTGTCCGTGTGCCGCATAAAACTTTGGGTCATAGGATCCACATCTCATTACACACACACCAGCTCTCTCATGTAAGACCCCCCCCCCCCCCCACCACCCCCCCCCACTTCTTTCCCTTCTCCTTTACTCTCCCCCCCCCCTACCCTACCCCCCACATACACACCTATCCGCCACCCCTACCCCTCCAACTTCCTGTACCCGGTCTACCCCTTTTAGCTACCCGTACAACGGGCAGTTAGGCTTTTCTTTAGCTGGAGAAATAAAAATGAGGAAAGATGATGCGGGCTTTAGCAGCCATAAACTCTTCGCGAGGTTCTGGCGAGGGGATTAGACATAATCTGCCACAATAAAAAAAAATATATAAACCAAAGGGAAGGGGGGTGGGGGGGGGGGGACTCCTTGTATTGTAGTTTATTAGTCATATCATACACCTGCACCGCTCGGGATAAAGTTACCTCTATGTCCCCCTCTTCTTCCGTTTCATTTTAGGCTCGGTGTCCATCTGTGTGCTACCGAGGACCCAGCATGTTTGACAAATCGAGTGAAAGGTAGCACACGCCTCGTTGCTTTTGACTCGCTGACAGGTTATGCACAGAAGCGGGTCTGCTTCTTTTTGGTCTCCCTTCCCCCAAGACCCAAACAACATGGGCGACAGCGGAGTAGAGGACCAAAATGCGTACACAACGCACAGCCAGTCGGCGTGAATGACACGGCAGCAGGTGTGAGAAAAACGCAGAATGAAACAAAACAGATGCTTTGTATTAGCCTGGGCCTGTATTCACGTTGAGATAGCATGAGACTTAGCATGATGCTAACTTAGAAGCTCTTCCAATGTCCTATAGGATTTAATAGGACTTTTGGAAGAGCTTCTAAGTTAGCATGACGCTAAGTCTCATGCTATCTCAACGTGAATACAGGCCCAGGACACGAGATGTACACAGTCTTTCTTCTTCTTCGTTCGTTTTTCGTTGTAACTTTCGACGATGTGTCTGTCTGTTTGTCTGTCTGTCTGTCTGTTTGGGCCTATGTGTCGGGCATGGTGGAGGCGTTGAAGGAAGAAGGGCCCTTCATTCAAATGGCCTTTGCCACTCTTCGACATTAGCACGTAGTAGGGCCATCAGTAAACTGAGAGCTGTACAATAAATGGGTTTCTACGGTTTGGGAAAATCATGGTACAGATTTAGTCTTTCGTGGAAAACTGTCATTCTCAAACTAGGGGGGGTGGGGGGCATTTGCGCTGGCTCCAGTGCTGCAGCAGCCTGGTTGGCCTTTGGGGACCTTCCCCAACGCCTGCCTTCTTCAAGTCCCTATGGCCGAGAGAGTGGGGATTGACCCTGGGCGAGGCATCTCCGCCTTTACAGACAAATGTTTAGCCCAACCCCGCCAGAATGGTAGTAGTTGCCGCCTCTGTTTATATGGCAGTCATTGTCGGAAACGACAGGCAGACATACTGAACATACACGAAGGAAGACGAAGACAAAAAATAAGAAGAGGAAGAAGAAGAAGAAGACTTGAACTTCATTTTCCAGACAAGGATATAGATTTTAGGCAACGCATATTCTTCCAATCTGAAGAAGAAGGAGAAGGAGAAGAAGAAGAAGAAGGGGATCATGTCGTTGAAGCAAACTTTATTTCTGACAGCTTTACAAAGAGATTTTATTTTAATGGTTGGATGTAGTAGTAGTAGTAGTAGTAGTAGTAGTAGTAGTAGTAGTAGTAGTAGTAGTAGTAGTAGTAGTAGTAGTAGTAGTAGTAGTAGTAGTAGTAGTAGTAGTAGTAGTAGTAGGGGTGCTTCTGATGTCATATTATAGCTGTTAAGTACTTCTTTTTTCTTCTTTTTTTCTTCTTGTTTTATTGGGGGGGGATTATTAAAGGTTTTAATTGGCTCTCATATCCCGCAACTGAGACCGGGCAATACGCGAAACAAGACAGTTCAGGATCTCTGGGATAGTTACGATCGCATTACAAACAAGAGGCAAAGCCTTCAAGGCTCACTCGCTGTGGGTTTTTTGTTTGTTTTGGAGATGGATGTGTAATGGCAGAGACTGTCACGAGGTAATGGGTTAAAAGGCTAAGTCTCTAGGGAAGACTTTTAGTGTGTTAAATTTTCAAGTAGAAAATTTGCCTTTAGCCCACTTCTCTAGGGTATGGGAGGTGAGCAACTTTCCCAGCCCCTTTTCATCTAATAAATTTATATTTGTGCCCGGGTTCTGGCTCGTATGATTGTAAGAAATACAAGTGGTTGATTTGCTCTAAATGGCAGACAGAGAGAAGTAGGGTTTTACATGAAATTTCAAGACTTCCACTCTCATCAGTCTGACCAAAGGGTTCAGAATTATTTGACACTTGTATTTTATTTACTCACAAAATCTGCATAAGATTATGCAACAATAATAATAAAGCAGCTCAATGGCGCCAAAACAAAATATGAATGAAAAACAATGAACTCCGAAAGGATTTACAAGACTTTTGTCTTTCTAGAAGGTTAGCCCCAAGCGGGAAGGGTCACTAATTATCTTCAGTGTCAGGAGGAAAGTTCAAATGATTGGCGCGGTCCTGTGGACTTAGCTGTTGTCAAGTTCCTCCGTAGGGATCGGCGAGTGCTGCGTTGACTAGGCTTGCTCGTCAGGTGAGAGTAGCTCCCAGTCGTTCCGGTTACGGCGTCGCGGGATGGCACGGTTCAGGCGTGGTCTCCTTGCGGATTCTGGGTGCAGGGCGTCTTTGCGGCGTTCCCGTCTTGGTGCTTGTGAGTCAGGGATGATCGTCCTGACCACGATGCCCTGCTGATAATCACAGGAGATGGTGGATGTAGATCTCTATGGCTTGGAGACAAGGGGCTTCAGTCGGTAGGGAATTAGTGGATCCCAACCGGCTAGAAGGCTTCCCTTGTACAATAGCACTAAGAACACATAATCTGAATTTCAGTTAACAAACTGAGATCAATAAAACATAAAAGGTGTACAAGAATCAACTGGTAGGATTCAGTACCCGGCTAGATCAAAGTCTATGATCAAGCCAACATCACTCTCCATCCAACACCTGGAAAGGAATGTTATCATAAAGTGCAAGGTTGCAACCCACAGGCTTCCTACTAAAAATATCCAAAAGGGTTAGTAGGCATAAAATCCGGTCCTGGTACCAAAAGAATTAAAGTCAAAAACACACACACAAATAATCAGTGCACATAATTAGAACAGAATGTTTACCACTTCTTTTCAATAACATATCTACTCCTTATTCATCATTGAACATAGGATCTAGATCAAAACTAGGACCTAACAAAAACAAATCTCAATCACCAGCCATCAATAATACTCACTAGTTGGGCTATTAGGACTGGCTGGGAGAGAGGTTGAGTCTGCAATGTTGCTTCGCCAGGTTTTGGAGGTATTGTGAGAGAGAATGTGTAGGCTAACTTTCCTCACTACTCAAATTTTCCCCTCCAATTTCAAACACCCGAGACCCTATCATTGGTTTATAGCAGTCGACAAGTCACAAGATGACGCTATCATATTATGCATACTAGTACAGAACGATCACGAGCCGGTTACATCACTGGCACGTGTCACTCTCCTCTTTCTCGTGATCGGGAAAGGAGATAAGGGGAACAAAGGGAGACCGCCAATGTGGATGTCACAAGCTGACAGGGGAGGTAAAACGGGCTTCAAAGAGATAAGCTTCGGAATCGGCGCTCTGTTTGATGTTGAATTGTAATAGGGCATTTGCCACGAGTTTTCGTGCTTTGAGTAGAAAGTAAAGGGGGGGGGGTGTAGTTGAGAAAGAAAGGGAGAAAGTGGGGCGTGCGTTTCCACGTTACGTCACAGAGACACATAACTTCACCGAAAAAGGCAACAGTTGGATAAAGTGAAACAGATCTGGCTTAAAAGTCTTTTTATTAAGCAAGAGGCAAAGCCTTCAAGGCTCACTCGCTGTTTTTTGTTGTTGTTTTGGAGATAGATCTAAATGCCAATTCGTTTACTTTCAAATAAACTCCATACCACAATTTTTTCTGGGCTCATCAGCTTGATGTCATATATTATCACCCTGCAAACGTTTAGGCAAATCTGTGCAGCGGTTCATGTGATATTGTGTCAGACAAACTTTGAAGGTCAAAGGTCAAGGTGATCGTGGTCACCGAGGTTGACAACACTTC
>CM065695.1:12175074-12177574 GCA_017654935.2 Phymorhynchus buccinoides | reverse complement strand
TGTTCAGTGTTCTCTCTCTCTCTCTCTCTCTCTCTCTCTCTCTCTCTCTCTCTCTCTCTCTCCTCTCTCTCTCTCTCTCTCTCTCTCTCTCTCTCTCTCTCTCTCTCTCTCTCTCTCTCTCTCTCTCTCTCTCTCTCTCTCTCTCTCTCTCTCTCTCTGTGTGTGTGTGTGTGTGTGTGTGTGTGTGTGTGTGTGTGTGTGTGTGTGTGTGTGTGTGTGTATGTGTGTGTGTGTGTGTGTGTGTGTGTGTGTGTATGTGTATGTGTACATATGCGTGTGTGTCTGTGTGTGTGTGTGAGTCTGTCTGAGTCTGTGTCTGTAATCAATATCTTTGTGGTGCGTATATCGGGACTCTGCACATGTTTCGCTTTCGTGCAAGTGAAAACAAACTTGAACCTGCAACCCGAATCACCCACTATCAGTTCCAATATCAGCAGAAAGCAGGAAAGTCATTACTATAATAAACGCCGTTTTTTTTATCAGTGCCTGCTAATGTAAACGCCACATTCGTGCAGCATATAGAGTAACAGACACTCTTCGCCATCAGGGGCGGATCTGAGGGGGGGGGGGGGGGGGCGCCCCTCCAGGGTTTTCGGAACACCCCCCGCCCTTTGCCCCAAGCATTTACCTTACACAATGGTAAAAAGTAAGAAAATGCCTCAATTTTCGCTTTAAAGACCCCCCACATCACGTGGCACATTCCCGCTTATGCTAGGAAGATTTCTTAAGATTTCTTACCAACCATAAGAGGGAAAACACGTGAAAACCGTGATTTTGATACGTGACGTGGTGGGTCTTTAATACTCACTAAATTGCGTAAAAAGTTCCGAAGGATTCGCCCCCTGAGCCCTCCCACAAAGCCACTACACATTAACCCAGGATCTATGCAGCTCCTTGGACCCCCCCCCCCCCCCCCCCCCGCGGACCCCCCCCCCCCCCCCCCCCCTTGCGGATCATTTGGTCCGCCCCTGAGGTCCATAACCGACTCTGTTTCTTCTTTGCTGGTTCTCTAGTTTCGCGTCTCTCGGTTATATCATTTGGCTTTTCAAACTGCTAAGGTGGAAGAAAGAAAAAGCGGACAATTTGGTTTTATCAGTGCGTTACTTAGCTCTTGCTAACTAGGGCTGAACTCAAAACAGCGTGACGAATGACTTTTTGGGGGGCGAACAGATATGATAACGGTCATGCGACGAATAGATAAATAACGTCTTCCGTTTCACAGACGAGAGAGAGAGAGAGAGAGAGAGAGAGAGAGAGAGAGAGAGAGAGAGAGAGAGAGAGAGAGAGAGAGAGAGAGAGAGAGAGAGAGAGAGAGAGAGCAGACATAAGCGCATTATAGACATGGTATTACTTGTCACAAAAGATTGGTGTCACACACACACACACAAAAAGGCTGGGTGTCACCCAAAAGCCTAAATGTCACAAAGAGTGCTTACTTCGCAGCCTACATAACCTTGCAAAAGAATGAAGCCAACTTTCTCACTTCCCACCTGCTAGAAGGTGTGAAAAGGTGGAAGGTGGAAAGTGCTCAGTATGGTATTAGGTATTAGGGTACTTTATAGTCACAGAGGCGTCTCTGTGAATTTCGGGTTGCTCCCACCTGTAGAGCGCGTCTTTTATTTATTTTTAATTTGCATGCGGTTTTTGTGCGACTGATGAGGAAGGAAAGAGAGGCGGTGAGTGAGTGGGTTCACAATGGTTCCCACCTGTAATGTAGGTGAAAGGGTGGGAGTAAAAACAACAACCCGGCTTCAGTCAGCCGCGGAGTGCGAACTCTTTTGTATATTCAGGCTTTTTGGTGTCGCCCAAAAAAAAGCAGGGAAGGGAAAGAACGATGGTTGTGGTGGTGGTGGGGGTGGGGGTGGGGGAGGAGTGGTGTGTGGGGGGGTTGATCATGCTTTGGTACCCACCCCCTTTCTCTATCCTTCATCTTCTCTATCCCATGTCCTTCTCCACCCACCTCTCTATCCTTCCAGTGTCCCATCCCCCCGAATGCCAACCAAATAATATTACTGCATCATGCTTGGTGCCCACCCCCTTTCTCTATCCTTCACCTTCTCTATCCCATGTCCTTCTCCACCCACCTCTCTATTCTTCCAGTATCCCATCCCCCCGAATGCCAACCAAATAATATTACCCTGCGTCTCGGATTTCTCTGGGAGTAATTTGCGACGGTGCCGCGCGGGATGGATGGAGCTTATTACAACCACTAAGCTAATCTTTGCTTCGTGCGGTCACGGGTGAGTTGTGGGAGGGGTCACGGTTTTTGACATGTTTATGACTGCAGAATTAATTCCTCCGGGGCTCCGTTTTCAGCCAGGGGGGGTAAGGGGGGGCCATCCGATCCATCCCCCCATACCCGACCCCCACCCCATCCCCGAACCGTCCTCAATAAACAAATTTTGACCATTGTGAATGGAGTTTGGGAGGATCTATCTGAGGGAAGGGATGAACGTTTTGTAATCCGGTACGTATCCATAACTATCTTCACCGTATTTCC
>CM065695.1:12150074-12167574 GCA_017654935.2 Phymorhynchus buccinoides | reverse complement strand
GAGCTTTTTTTTCTTCAAGATACCTGTTCTTCGTAATACCTGCGCTCAAAACGAGTATAGCAATTTTTCAGACGTGACTCTGTACTTTTAAAATCAATTCACAGTTTTTTTTAAATTCTGTAGTTTTGATGAAAATCTGACACATGTGAGACATTGGTGGATAATAAAGATGGTTGGAGCGATCTCGGAGGCAATGCCCGGAGGCAGTGCAACACCAGGAAAGTCCTGAATTTATAGCAATACAGATAATTCATTTCGTAGTTGTATCTCCTATCTATGAGTGAAAAATCTGTTTAACGTCCTCCGCTCTGGTAACAGACACAAATGGGACACTAGTAGATAAAAAGATGGTGGGAACGATCCTGGAGGCAATGCCCAGGAAAGTCCCGAATATGTAACAATACAGATGTGTAACGCTGCTCAAAACGCCTATCTATACATTCTGTACCTACGTAATAACATTCAGTCCATGTCTGTGTGGGTTTCTGTGTGGGTTTGTTCCACATGGAACTCATGAACCGGTGCATCAAATCACTTTAAATTGTATGTGGTGGTGCATCATGGTGCACATATGGTCCCATTCAAATGTTGAACCCCCAGTACAAATCTCCACCAAGAGATACTCACTTTTCTGTAAGATCGTTTTGTGCTGCAGTAGTAAAGGATAGTAACTCTAGGGACTGACAAGCTGGACTGGCTTATTTCCCTTGAACTATAAATCTGACTGAAGGAGGGAGGTGTGTGTGTGTGTGTGTGTGTGTCTGTGTGTGTGTGTGTGTCTGTGTGTCTGTGTGTCTCTGTGTGGGTGGGTGTCTCATGCATATACATTGAGTTGTGCGTACTTGAAAGAGAGAGAGAGAGAGAGAGATATATATATATATATATATATATATAGAGAGAGAGAGAGAGAGAGAGAGAGAGAGAGAGAGAGAGAGAGAGAGAGAGAGAGAGAGAGAGACAGTGACAGAGAAGAGAGAGTGAAAAAAAAGAGGATATGACTTGTGTTCCTGTTTTTGTTTTGTTTTCTTTATGTTTTTAGTCCCCGAGCCGAAGGTTCGGGGAGCTATTATTTTTGTCTGGTCCGTCCGTCCGGTGTCCGTCCGGTGTCCGTCCGTCCGTCCGTCCGGCGTGCCTCCGTCCGTCCGGCTATTCGTCCGTTTTTCTCAAAAACTATTCAGTCTATCATCATCAAATTTGGTATACTAGTTGGCCAAGATGCAAGCTATCCACTGATGTATTTAGTTTTACGTTAAGGTCAAGGTCGCGCCAGTTACGGGGTTCAAACCCCGAAACACATAATCGCTAATATCTCGCGAATGTTTGCATGTATTTCAATGCAGTGTTTTTCACAACATTTCTTGATGAATTGTCTATAACACAGTTGTCATGAATTTTTCTGTGCGCGCGTGTGCGCATGATCGCGCGCGCTCAAATCACGGGTCCGAACCCCAAGGCTATATATAAAAAAACTATTCAGTTACGTGCTGTTTTGATGCGTTTTTATGTAGTTACGTGCTGTTTTGATGCGTTTTTATGTATGTGTACTGCCGACACATTCCGATTTCGGAGTAGCTCGGCGATGCTGCGAGGGGACTTTGCAGCCGCTCGGCGTTGCACTTGTTTTGTTTTTCGCTTAGGCGTAAGTTTGTGACGCTTGTGTAGCTGTGTGGCGCGCGCGCGCGCGCGCGTGTGTGTGTGCGTGTGTGTGTGTGTGTGTGTGTGTGTGTGTGTGTGTGTGTGCGTGCGTGCGTGCGTGTGTGCGTGCGTGCGTGCGTGCGTGCGTGTGCCCGTGCGTGCGTGCGTGTGCCCTCATACGAATGTATATTTGAGAGAGAGAGAGAGAGAGAGAGAGAGAGAGAGAGAGAGAGAGAGAGAGAGAGAGAGAGAGAGAGAGAGAGAGAGAGAGAGAGAGAGAGAGTGAGAGACTGAGTGAGAGAGAGAGAGACTTCAGACTTCAGATGTTTAATATACTTTGGCCATTGACCCATGTGAGAGAGAGAGAGAGAGAGAGAGAGAGAGAGAGAGAGAGAGAGAGAGAGAGAGAGAGAGAGAGAGAGAGAGAGAGAGAGAGAGAGAGAGAGAGAGAGAGAGAGAGAGAGAGAGAGTTGGACATCTACGCGTAGTGTGCCTGTTAGCTAAAAGAAACATGCGCAAAATGAGGTGAAATGTCGCTTGAGCATCAAACTAACATACATCATGCATCATGTATGAGGGGGGGGGGGGGGGGGGGAGTGAGGGAGAGATACAAAAAAGGGATAGGGGGTAGGGAGAGAGACGGAAGGGGAAAAAAGACTAGAGAAAAGCGTTTCAGTTGGGGACAAAAAAATATAAACGAGATCCTTGTGAATTGTGAATCTGTCTGTCTGTCTGTATGTTTGTCTTCATGTCTGCCTGCCTTTCTAAATTGGGACAGCCGTGCTCTGACAGTCGTGATTCGGACAGCCGTGAATCGGACAGTCATGGTGCCGCGATTTTACGGAACTACGAACTATAAGGCGCACTTGATTATATAAGGCGCATGTTAGAAATATAATTCACACAAAATTCAGACTTTGTTTTTCTATATTCTTACTACATTGTCAGTCCCATTATATTAAGGCGCAGGGGTCTCAGTCTGGGAGAGTCTGAGTAGAACAACAACAACAACAACAACAACAACAACAACAACAAAAACGTTTTTATTGTCATAAGAAAACCAGAGGTTTTGTGGGACACAAATGGTTAAAGCATTGACGACACCATTATACTGGTGCATGTCATTGTCACTTAGTTGCTTTCGTCTTCATCACCAACATCGTCAGTGATTTGAACGTACTATAGACGTACGAACTTCGGGTTCAGCAATGGTGAACTTTGACGGTCGCGGGTCGCTGGGCTTGCCTGCGCACACACACACAAACAAAAACCACACGCACACGCACGCACGCACACGCGCGCGCGCACGCACACACACACACACACACACACACATACACACATATATACACACACATACACACACACACAACACACACACACACACACACACACACACACACACACACACACACACACACACACACACACACACACACACACACACAGACACACACACACACACACACACACACACACACACACACACACACACACACACACACACACAGAGACACACACACACACATAGACGTACACACACACACACACACACACACACACACACACACAGACAGACACACACACACACACACACACACACACACACACACACACACACACACACACACACACACACACACACACACACACACAGACACCCCAATCCCACACAACCTACAAATAAGCCGCACATAACAACGCATCGTAGTTGAGCAGTAATGAATAATCGCGCTTGTTTCATCCTCTCAGTGCACGCTTCTTCGGGCGCTGTTCATGCATTACATTTTTGCAGCATCCAATGCTCTCCTCTCACCCCCCACCCCACCCCCATCTTCTATGATGTGAAGGTTGACCATACACTTGTTTCCCTTGTCTTGCGTGGCGTTTCCTTTCACGGATCGGTGCAACGCGCGTTTCACGCTCGAGAGCGCGCGTTGTGGTCCGGCTTGTCAGCAGTGGTCATCATTTCATTGGGACATGCTATGCTATGCGTTTGCTAGGACCAAATGCCTGGAACACTATTAATTAAAGACCCACCACGTCACGTTTTCAAAATCACGGTTTTCACGTGTTTTCCCTCATAGAGCTGGTCAGAAACATTTAAAGACCCAGTGACGCACCACGATTAAGAGTCTCTTGGTTTTTTCTCGGTAGCTCTGACCCCGATGCAAATTCCCCCAACTTGAAATTGAGGCTGCTCTTTAAACTGATGTTTGGGTTTGAATTGGGGCCATTTATATGCGAGTCAGACTTGGCCAAAACAAGATTTCTTTCCAGTTATAAGAGGGAAAACACGTGAAACCCGTGATTTTAACACGTGACCTGGTGGGTCTTTAAGTAATCTTCCAAGCATAAGAGGGAACATGACACGTGACGTGGGGGGGGGGGGGGGTGTCTTTAAAGGGGGACAAAGAGAAATGGACAAAAATGGTCATTCCATCCCCCCCCCCCCCCCTCCCTCTCTCTCTCTGTCTTTTGTAAAAAATAGTTTCCCCGCCTTCTGGAAGTTCTGTGCTTGTAACTTCCTCTAATCCGTCGCTCTCTTTGACTCTGCCTTTTCCCTTTGCTTACTGTCTTCTGCTATCTTTCTGACTTACTGGTCCATTCTCCTGCCTATTTTTTTTTTTTTAAAGTTCTTACTGATTTTCTTCAACCGATGACGGGACTTGCTGGGCCTGTTTCTTAATTATGCGCATAACAGCAGCATGACGCATCTGCGCTCATTTCAGTGACAGGAAACGTTTTGAGCGATCGACCAAGAAGAAGGAGATGATGAAATTAGCGTCCAATTGAAAAAGAAGTCTCCTCTGTTAGTTGAGAACCCTTTGACTGTCATATAACATATCGCGTTCCGATTTGATGGCATCACTGATGACGTCATCAGATGAAGAGGACTAACTCTGGTATGTTGGCTTTTTCTCTACCACAGTCAAGAGAGTGATATCCCCGGACCATTTTGTCAGATTGGCTCTATCAGTTGTCTTTTTCTTGGCTCGATTTGTACAATGATTTTTTCTTTAATTTTCTCTGGTACTCAAGGGGTTAAGTGGAGGTCATAGAAGCACATTATTATTCATGATAAAGGAAGGAAGAGAAAAAATCTGAGGTTGTTTATTGTCTTGTCTTTGTGATGTGTTACATTGTGATGTAATCTGTTAGTACTGTGCTGCGCTGACTA
Organism: Phymorhynchus buccinoides; assembly: GCA_017654935.2. Classification (NCBI taxonomy): domain Eukaryota; kingdom Metazoa; phylum Mollusca; class Gastropoda; order Neogastropoda; family Raphitomidae; genus Phymorhynchus; species Phymorhynchus buccinoides. The sequence continues at coordinate 12,162,758 of CM065695.1, read as the reverse complement.
TGCGTTATTTCACATTGTTATTTTTTGGTAATGTTGCGCTTGATGATCCGGAGAGAGAGAGAGAGAGAGAGAGAGAGAGAGAGAGAGAGAGAGAGAGAGAGAGAGAGAGAGAGAGAGAGAGAGAGAGAGAGAGAGAGAGAGAGAGAGAGAGAGCACAATATCAGTGACCTAAAATACAGATACAAAATAGAAATATACAACGCAAATGTTAACCAAAAGAATCAATTGGTTCCCTCATATAAACGTTATTGAAATGTAAATTACATTGAATGGTGTCATTATACTCTTCATGATTTCTAACTGGATGATGGAACACTATGTAACTCGCAATGTTTTTGGGAAGTTTGTGTGTACCTTTTGGGTACATGGATTCGAATTCTGTCTTATTATTATCTGCGGTGTATCTGACTTTTAGTATTTCTGTTCCATTTTCAAATCCGTGTAGGGTGTGTGTGTGTGTGTGTGTGTGTGTGTGTGTGTGTGTGTGTGTGTGTGTGTGTGTGTGTGTGTGTGTGTGTGTGTGTGTGTGTGTGTGTGTTGTGTTGTGTGTTTGTGTGTGTGTGTGTGTGTGTGTGTGTGGTGTGGTGTGTGGTGTGGTGTGTGTGTGTGTGTGTGTGTGTGTGTGTTCAGTCTGCCAGGCTGTGTGTGTGTGTGTGTGAGTGTGAGAGAGAGAGAGAGAGAGAGAGAGAGAGAGAGAGAGAGAGAGAGAGAGAGAGAGAGAGAGAGAGAGAGAGACAGACAGAGAGAGAGAGGGGGGTTTATTTATATTTCTCAAGAGCCCTCCCAAGCAGTGATCTTAATCTGTCTTTAAACTGGGCCCTAATCGTGTAAATGAAATTCTGCTTAACGTCCTCCGGTCTGGAACAGACACACATGGGACATTAGTGCATATAAAGATGGTGGGAACGATCCTGGAGGCAATGCCCGGAGGCAGTGCAACACCAGGAAAGTCCCGAATTTGTAACAATACAGATGTGTTTAAATAGCCCTAATCAAAAGTCCAGTTTGTTTCCTGATATAAAAATAAAAGTGTGCAATGCATTGTGTCTGTGTTTTCTGGTTCTTTACGAACAGTCTCCCCTTTAAACACTTCAACCTCTCTCTCCTTCCGACCAACGGCTTCCCTTTTCTGCCTCTAAATCTCTTTCTGAAGGTTCGGGGAGCTATTGTTTCTGTCTGATCCGTCCGTGCCTCCGGCGTGCCTCCGTCCGTCCGTCCGTCCGGCTATTCGTCCGTTTTTCTCAAAAACTACTCGCTCTATCATCATCAAATTTGGTATACTACTTGGTCAAGATGCAAGCTATCCACTGTTGTATTTAGTTTTACATTCAGGTCAAGGTCGCGCCAGTTACGGGGTTCAAACCCCGAAACACATAATCGCTAACATCTCGCGAAGTTTTGCATGTATTTCAATGCAGTTTTGTTCACAACATTCCTTGATGAATGGAATTTTTCTGTGCGCTCGTGTGCGCATGATCGCGCGCGCTCAAATCACGGGGGGTGGGGGGGGGGAGGGTCCGAACCCCAAGGCTATATATAAAAAACTATTCAGTCTATTATCGTCAAATGTGGTATACTTGTTGCACAAGATGCAAGCTATCCACTGATGTACTTAGTTTTACATTAAGGTCAAATTTACGCCATTCCGATTTCGGAGTACCTCGGCGATGCTGCGAGGGGACTTTGCAGCCGCTCGGCGTTGCACTTGTTTCCTTTTGTTTTTGTGTGTGTTGTTTTTTTGTTTCATCCATGGAGAATGTTGGTACAGTTTCTCTTTTTTCCGGGGACAGCAAGCACGGGAGGTTACTCGCAAGACGTTCACTATGTCCAAGAGCAATAACTCCAGTTCATCAGAGCGAGGAGAGCAACAAACAGGAGTACAAAATGTACAGGGGGGGGGGGGGGGGGAGGGGGGGGGGGGGGGGGGGACAGGGGGGGGGGGGGGGGGGAGGCGGGGGGGGGTACAAAAATGATAGAAATAAAAAAACTAATCGGGTGGAGGGGGAGCTGGAGGGTGGTGGTGAACAGGAGGGTTTGAGAGTGGGGAGGGAGGGGGGGTCAGCAAAAATAAAATCCCCACCCCCTTCTTTGTGGTCGCTTATGCTTGGGATGAGAGTGGACATTTTAATAATCGGCCTCACGCCTCGAGGGAGAGGAATGAAAATGCGATTATATGGGGGTAGTAGTAGCTCCATCGCTCATTTCTGTCCATCTATGTCTATGTGTCGTCTGTCTCTCTCTCCCTCCCCCTCTCTCTCTCTCTCCCTCTCTCTCTCTCTCTCTCTCTCTCTCTCTCTCTCTCTCTCTCTCTCTCTCTCTCTCTCTCTCTAATAGGTCTCTCTCTGTTATTTCGATCTCTCTCAATCTCTCTGGGTCTCTCTCTCTCTATGCTCTCAAGAAGCAGCGCACCAGTTTTTTTTGTTTTTGAATTTTGATCAAAATTCCGATTGTATTCCACTCCAGCAAAGCGCTGCATATGAAGAAGCAATGTATATTTGAGAATCGATTCGTCGGCTAAAAATAAGTTTCATGTTGAATCTCTCTCTCTCTCTCTCTCTCTCTCTCTCTCTCTCTCCAAATTGAGGCACTAAGTCTCTCTCTCTCTCTCTCTCTCTGAAAAGGGAAAAGGGGTCTCTCTGAAATCTCCCTCTCTCTCTCTCTCTCTCTAAATTCTGTCTGATCTCTCTCATCTCTTTCTGGAAACTCTTTCTCTCACTCTCTCTCTCCTCTTCTCTGCATATGGTGCTCTCTCTCTCTCTCTCTCTGTAAATGAGCGATGCGTGCATAATTTGCGTAAAGCGTGTTTTGTATGTATGTGTACATGCACGAAACATAATAAAATGTGTTATGTGTGTGTGTGGTGCTGTGTGTTATGTGTGTGTGTGTAGTGTGTGTGTGTGTAATACTGTGCAGGCTGCGTGCGGTGCGTGCGTGCGTGTGTGTGTATGTGTGTGTGTGTGTGTATGTGTGTAGATGTGTGTGTGTGTGTTGGGCATGTGTGTGTGTGTGTGTGCGTGTCGTGCGTGCGTGCGTGTGTGCGTGCGTGCGTGCGTGGCGTGCGTGCGTGCTTGCGTGTGTGTGCGCGCATGTGTTGTGTTTCTGTGTCTGTGTGTGTGCCCCCTCTTTTCTCACCACCTCTTTAACACACACTTTGTCAGAGATTGCCGTCTTTTCTACATAGACAACTGAGTGCAAAAAACTAAAGTCCAGTCAATTAGGCCTGGTACACAGTGCATCCGGATTTCCCGCGCGGAAATAATCAATAAGTAAAAGAAAGAAGGAAGGACACAAATATACGGATATGGGGAAATACGGAACATACGTGTATATACCCCATAATATTTTCAGAGAACGCGAGAGGGTACTCTGAAGGCGCGGAACATCCGGCGGTGTTTGTGTGATAAGTAAGCCGGAAGTAGACCTTAATTTGTTATCTTGTGAATTTTACGAAAACGCGAGAGGATTAGATTTAACTGCTACTCTGAAGGGCTGGCTTTCGGTGGATGGGTGGAAGCTATTTCATGACACCGGTGTTCACATTAGACGCGTAAGTTCCGTACGGAAAACCCTAAATAAGTGGAAGAAAGAAGGATAAAAGTTTGCGCATATAGGGGAAATTCGGACACGTGCGCAAATCTCTTCCCTTCTTTGTTTCACTTATTTATGGATTGCGCACGGGTTTCCGCATGGAATATCCGCTTATGTGTGTACACGGCCTAATGATGAAGGTTTTGACCGTCGGGTTTCTGACGCACACTCGCGTGGATATATGATTGTGGGTGACGAGCCATCGTTGTTCCACTGTGATCTCCAGAGAACAGAAACACAACTGTAAGACAAAATTATGTCCAAAAATTAAAAAGAAACGCAAACATTTCTTTTTTGAAAATAAATTAATTCAAAATATTCTGAATTAAAAACCGATATGATATTTTATATAAATATCCGTTTATTACCCTGTTCCATGTCGAAGGACGTTAAACGGACTTTCATCACAAAATAACGTCGCTAAACATTGGCCAGTTGTGGTAAGACCACAACTAGAATATGGTAACATCATATGGTCTCCTATGTTCAAGTACCAATCTAAAGCTATTGACAAAAGTTCAGCGCAGAGCCACTAGACTTGTTAAAGAGTGCAAAGATATGAGTTATGAAGAAAGACTGGTGTAACTAAATTTGCATTCACTGAAAGGCAACACTGCATGAACTAGAGGAGATCTAAGATTTAAGCGTATAAGATATTTAATGGTTATGTCGATCTTATCATGGGATAGGATTTTTTAGTGCACCACAAGCTACAATTTGACTAGAAACCCTTATGGCAAGGTCTTTATTAAACGTTTCAACACTAACATCAGAAAAAATTGCTTCAGAAGGCATAGAGTTGCTAACATCTGGAATGATTTACCTAACGAACTAAAATGTGCACCTTTATACTAACTTATTCAAAAAAATCGTCTTTGCTAACACAGAATCTCCAAATTATTGCAATCTAACTATTTAGATGCTTTGACGAGTAATCGTAGGACAATTTTGACCGTAAAACCTTCACCAGTATTGACATAACACTGATTATAAAGATGGGACTATCTAAAAAAGCTTAACAGCTTGTGTTGTCCCTATCTACTACTACTACTACTACTACTACTACTACTACTACTACTACTACTACTACTACTACTACTACTACTACTACTACTACAATATAAACTGTTCAGTCGATACTGATCGGCCTTCATCTAACGGCATTTTTGGCTAAGACAGTGATTCAGGAATATAAAATTAAAAATTGTTTATACAGTGGTTGGTTTGTTCAGCCCGTCGTACATGGCGAAAGCCGATACGCGACGTTAGAGCTGAACTTCCATCAGAGAAGTACTACAAATTCGAGTAACTCTAAAGCTTTTTCCATCACTTCCAGGGGGAAAAGAAAAGAGTTCCCATCGAAAGGGAGATAAAGCATCCCTCTGTGTACATAGACTGTACATAGATTTCGTGTCCAAATAATGTCATTCACGTCTATTTTGTGTGCAGAAAATTAATTATGCACCCTATTTGGTTATGCCATCTAATATAATGGAGAAAGAAAGAACGCGAAAAAAAATATAACTTCTAATAATCAATTCTTGTAACTTAGAATGTAGATCGATAAAGCTATAAAGCGAAACGTCTCGTCCAAGTTTTGTTGTTGTTTTGATTTTTTCACTCAATATATTTATGATAAAGATAATTATATATATATATAAAGAGGGGAAACTAAAAAAGAGAACTAAAAAGAAAGGTAAAGATGATGTGCCACTGAATAATTGTTTGGGGCTACTTTGTTTATTTGGGCCGCCATTTTGACTCACGTTCGCGCGCAAGAGAGAAAAAAAAGAAAAAAAAAGGAAGTTAAAAAAAAAGTTGTATCATTATTTCCCATGATTCAACCGAGAGTCCCCCCCGAAAGTAAAATGCCCACGTGGCGGGGTAATCAAAAAACGGTCACACGCGTAATGTTCTCAATCCTTTAGCTGATGCATTTGTACCATAGTGTTCACGTGCTTCGGCTGTTCGGATGATCCCTGGAGTCTTTTAGCCAGGGTACAACAACAACTTCATCTATCCAAGCATCCCCCAATGCCAAATAACAATACGGGAATACTTATTTTTCCCTTCAAGACAATGTCCATTATATTTGAAGCAGTTCAAGCATTCATCCTGCAAACGAAACGTTTTGAAATCTAAGCGCTTAAGTTTCTTCAGCTCTCCTGGCCTACTGAGTAGACATAACAAAAGAAAAAACAGCGTACATCAAATCAATCAATCAATCAAAATCTATTTATTGTCTTTAAAACATAAAGAGACACACACACACAAATGCACATAATCACACACACACACAAACACACACAATAAGACACCCCCACACACACACACACACACACAGCAGGGTAATATCACAATACACGAGTAAGGTTTCACACGCACACACACACACGCACACGCTGAACACACACACACACACACTGTGTGGTAAGCACACACACACATACACACACACACACACACACACACACACACACACACACACACACACACACACACACACACACACACACACACACACACACCACCCCCTCACCCTTCCCCACAACATATTTTTCAAAACACTGACGCCTCAACCATGCCTTCCAGTGATCACACACACATACAACAAATTTTTTTACACACACACACACAACAGCCCGTCACCCCGACACCGATACGCGACGACAAGCTGAGACTTCCATCCCCTACTACAAATTCGAGTAACTCTAAAGCTTTTTCCATCACTTCCGGGGGAAAAGAAAAGAGTTCCCATCGAGAGAGAGATAAACAAACAATCTGTGTACAAGACTGTAATAATTTCGGACAACAAACAACATTTATAAAAGGGGGAACATAAAAACAAGGTTTAGATTATAAAAGCCAATGCTGAATACTAGAACAAAGTAAAATAATGTATGGGGTAAAGGTCAACACACATTCACCCTGGCTCTCTCTCTCTCTCTACTCTCTCTTATCTGGGCCGCCATTTTGCCATTCTGACTCTCTCTCTCTCTCTCTCCACTCAAAAAAAAAGGAAGTTAAAAAAACAAAAGTTGTATCTCTCTTTCCCATGATTCTCCCCCCTCCCCCAAATCTCTGCCCACGTGGCGGGGTAATCCCCCAAAACTCTCTCTCTCGTAATGTTCTCAATCCCTCTCTCTCTTTCTACCATCTCTTCTCTGCTTCTCTGTCTCTCTCTCTCTGGAGTCACACAGCCACACACACACACACACACACACACACACACACACATCACACAACACACAAACACACACACAATACACACAGAGAGCTTAAACCAACAATTTGTATAAAGTAATAATGGGACAATATGCATAAAACAAAATTAAAATCTAAAGTTAAGGTGCGTTCTTCGAGCGCTCTCCTGTCCGTCACCAGCAATGCCACGCACTTGAAACAACAGCGTACATCAAATCAATCAATCACATCCTGACACAAAATTGTCTTTAAAACAAAAGGGATTCTGTCTTCTAGTTCACGAGATACAGCTAAAACACAAGAAGAAAGACAATATAGCGCAAACATCAAGGAAATTAAATTACAATACAAGGTCACACTTCACAGGTCACAGGTCACATGGTGATAATTTATGCTCGGATGTTTTCTTCACTACACACATACAGTACCACACACAATCTGAAGCACTTCTGTCAAGTACACAATGTGGACAATATGGCTTAAACACCAATGTGTAGACCCCACACCACTTTCAAGGCCTACTGATCGCCCGGACCGTGACCTTAACACTTGATCGGTATGCCACTATCAGAACACACATACAGCCAAACCCCCTACCTTCATGCAACAAATTTTTTTAAGACTCTAACACCAACGGTGTGGGAGTTATGGCCCCTTAAACACACACGGTTTTCAAGGTCACACGCCAAGGTCAAGGTCACGACGGCAAAACAGTTTGCGCGAGATGCCTTCCTCTCATGGTGACACACCAGCACACAAAATTTGACGTGATTCTGTCAACCCGTTCGAAAGATATCCTTGGGATAGACAGAAGGAGAAAAAAATGACCCTCCGATTTTCAGGCTCCAGCGATCTTTTTGACCTTGACCTTGACTTGATCGGTATGCCATCATCAGAACGGGCATAAGCCAACTCTCACTCTTCATACCAAGTTTCTCTCATCCTATGTCTCTCTCTGCCCGAGATATGGCTAAAAATAGATTTCTCGGTTTTCAAGGTCGTACGTCAACGTCAAGGTCAAGGTCTCTCGACGGCAAAATGGTTTCCGCTCGATCTCTTCCTCTCTTAAGGAGGCACACCTCTCTCACACAAATTTGACACGACACGGTCAAGCGGTTCGGGAGATATCCACACACAGACAGGAAAACAACACACACACAAACACACACAAAAAATACAAACCACCCATCGCAAACCAACGTTCACCTATAAAGTGACGGGACAATATGCATCCCAAGCATAATAATATTAACCATGGAAGAACAAAAAGTTGCCTAGTAAAGTTTGGCCCATCCTTCTTCGCCAGACGACAAAGGGGGGAAGAAGGGGTCATACTATATATTTTTTTTTTTTAAATAATAAAAGGGAAAAACACCAACAACCACTGACCATCAGTAGCCCGTCATTATATATATTTTTTTCCCATAGCGCGATTCAAGTGGACAAAACCTCTCACTTCAGTGCTCTCCAGAGATTTCTAAGGACTTGTGTGGATTTTTTTTTCTTCTGTGTGTGTGTGTGTGTGTGTGTGTGTGTGTGTGTGTGTGTGTGTGTGTGTGTGTGTGTGTGTGTGCGTGTGTGTGCGTGCGTGTGCGTGTCTGTCTGTGCGTGTGTGTGTGCGTGTGTGTGTGTGTGTGTGTGTGTCTGTGCGTGCGTGTGTGCGTGTGCTGCGCTCGTATACTGTGCGTAAATTATATGCGTGCGTGCGTATAAAGCGTGTGTGTCGTGTGGAAGTGTGTCTGTGTCTGTGTGAGTGTGTCGGGAGAGAGAGAGGGGAGGGGAATTAGGAGGGGAGACGATAAATTATATGAGAGAGAGATATAAGAGAGAGAGGTTTCGATGGAGAGGAGGGTGGGGCTGAGAGAGAGAGGGAGGGAGGGAGGAGAGAGAGGAGGGGAGAGGAGAGAGAGAGAGAGAGAGAGAGAGAGAGAGAGAGAGAGAGGAGAGAGAGGAGAGAGAGAGAGAGAGAGAGAGAGAGAGAGAGAGAGAGAGAGAGAGAGAGAGAGATAGAGAGAGAGATCCCCATACCCCCCCCCCCCCCCCCCCGGTGGTCCCTGAACTATTCGGGCTGCGATATGGACTCTACCGTCTTATGTCATACCAAAGAGTTCGCAGTTCGCAGTTGACTGAAGCCGGGTGGGTTTGTTTTTACTCCCACCCTTTCACCTACACTACAGCTAGGGATCATTGTGAACTCACTCACTGCCTACAACAACACTAACACTTAGGGGACACTTATTGAATCGGTACCCCCTAAGGATAGAGATCTCTATCTCAAGGGCAGATAATCCAAAAGCTATGAAACTTTCAATGTGGATACTACTGGTAGAGGGCTATAACTATATATTATAATTATAAAGATAATGTTTGTACTTTTGGCGTAAACGTAAAAATACTTTTTTCTTCAAAAGGTACGAATTACAAGACCTGTTACGGAATTCGTACCACCAAGTTACTGATATCGTACCAGGGGGTTTATAGCACTAATTCAACGGTAGGACGCTCGTGACTTGGCTTTAGCTATAGACCATTCTCTCTTCTAAATGTTCCAGTTAGTCTCTGTGACGTCAAAGTAATCATCAAAAGTTTGATGTCACGTAAAACAGGCCCCTGAATGCATTTGGATATTTTAATTTACAAAGTGGACAACATTGACCCTAAGAACTTAAAGATTTTAAAGTGATATTTCCAGTTTTAATCTTTGCATGTATGCAGTGAATAACAAACAAAACAAGCGCGAAATCGCAATAGTTTGTGGCACGCGGTCTATTTTTACCACTCCAATCATGAGTTACCTCCCCTGGATTTTCAATAATTTTAATCTGTAAACCAGAATGTTATCTCTGCACCATTTCGTAACTTTTTATATCTTTTGGAAAACATTTAAAACTATGTATCCTACGTATGCTCATCAAAAGAAGCACCGCATACTCGTCGTGTCTGTTGTAGTGTCTGTATTACATATGTTTATTATTTTGTACGCTTTTAAAATACATCATTTTAAAGAGCGGCCAGAAGTGTAGCCTCGATTTGAAGTGCGACAATTTTGTCAAAATGTGCGACAATTTTGGAACGACAGACCGACCGACCGACCGACCGACAAAGTGAGTTATAGGTTTGTGGCTTGAGCCACAAACAAAAAGCGTTACCTAAAATTACATCAGATGCTGCCAAAATGAACTTTCGTTTGTCTTGCAAAGAGTGTTCCGCTTCGTTGCATTTTTGTTGTGATAAAATACTTCCCTTCCCCTGTCCAAACTTCACACACAAATATTAACCCCCAATCTTCTACCGTTTGGTAGGAAACCAGGTGGTACGAATTGCGTGACAGGTACTGAATCAATAAGCCTCCCCTACCACCGTCCACCTTTTCGCCTTCCAGGTGGGAAGTAAGAAAGTTGGCTTCATTTTTGTTTTGTAGGCTGCGAAGTAATCACTCTTTGCAACATTTAGGCTTTTGGGTCGTACTAAATAGCCTGAAAATACAAAGAGCTCGCACTGCGCAGCTGACTGAAGCCGGTTTTTTTTAAATTCCCACCCGTTCACCTACACTACAGCTGGGGATCATCGTGAACTCACTCACTGCCTCTGTTGTCATACTTAACACTTCCCACCTTCCACCTTTTTACCTTCCAGGTGGGAAATAAGAAAGTTGGCTTCATTTTTTTTTTGTAGGCTGCGAAGTAATCACTCTTTGTGACATTTAGGCTTTTGGGCATACCAAAAAAGCCTGAATATACAAAGAGCTCGCACTCGGTAGCTGACTGAGGCGGGGTTTTTTTTTATTCCCACCCTTTCACCTACACTACAGCTGGGGATCATTGTGAACTCACTCACTGCCTGCCTCTGTTACTATACTTAACACTTCCCACCTTCCACCTTTTCACCTTCCAGGTGGGAAATAAGAAAGTTGGCTTCATTGTTTTGTTTTGTAGGCTGCGAAGTAATCACTCTTTTTGACATTTAGGCTTTTTGGCAGCCATATTGATATGCTTGGTCACTCTTTTCTTTAGACAGAGAGGGGGGGGGGGGGGGGGGGGGGGGGGGGGGGGGGGGGGGGAGAGCATCGAAATCGACCTAAAACATGCTGCGATACAGCACACGAGCAGTTGTTGTTGTTGTTTCCAATCATAGTTTGTATGATTCACACATTAGTATAATATACATATTATGTGTGTGTACTGGGAATGTTTTCATATTCTTTCGTGTATGCTTGAAATCGGAGAAAAAGAAAGAAAAAGAAGAAGAGGAGCAGAGGAGGAGGAGGGGGGAGGAGGAGGGGAGGAGGAGGGGGAGGAGGAGGAGAAGGATAGAAAAGACCGAGAGACAACAAGGCGACAATAATGAACAAATTATTCGGTGCGGCCAAGATCATTAATGCGCACTTTATTTATGAATTCGAGGAAGGAATTTCCTACACTTTCATCTATCCACCCACCACCCCCCCACCCCAGCCCACACACACCTACTCTCTACCACCCCCACCCCCACCCCCTCCCTCTCCTCTTTTTCGTCTTCCCAACACTTATCTTAACAATCTTATTTATATAAGGAAACCCGCGAGGTTCATACCACCCACCAAACATCCAACTACATGTATTTTTTTTATCTGACGGACTGTGGTCACTTACAACAACAGCAACAACAAAACATAAGAGAAAATGAGGGTAGAAAAGAACCGCACCTAATGATCGGTGTTCATCTGTGTTCTTCCGAGGACCCAGCATGTTTGACAATCGTGTGACAGGTAGCACACGCCTTGTTGCTTTTGACTTGACAGGTTATGCACACAAGCGGGTCTGCTTCTTTTGGTCTCCCTTCCCCCAAGACCCAAACGACATGGGCGACAGCGGACCAAATGCCGTACACAACGCACTGCCAGTCGGTGTGAATGACATGGCAGCAGGTGTGAGAAAAACACAGAATGAAGCAAAACAGATGCTTTGTATTAGCCAGGACACGATATGTGTACACCGACCCTAAGAAGAGGAGGAGGAGGAGGAGTTAATATAGATGGGAAGGGAGGGGAGGGGGGTGGAATTGTCAAGAACGAAAATGACAAGGCGGGGTAGAAACGAGGAGATTTTCGGGGGGGGGGGGAGTTTTCATAGAGACTTCCAGCTCTGATCCATAACACTAAACGTACACTAGTAGTCTACCCCCGCGGGCTACTAGGACTTAGGTCATCAAGAAATATTAGGAATGTTGGTATTGTTGGTTGTTTTTTGGGGGTCCACCATACAATAATACTAAGCTGGGAAGATATTTTCTTGGGGAATTACACCGAAAGAAAGCAGATAAAGGGTTGAAGGGGTTTGGGAGGAGTGCTTATATAGAGAGTATTTTGTGTGGGGGGAGTTATGTAGCATACATAGCTCGGCAGCTTTTACGATTGTTAGGGGGTTATATAATAAAGCGTAGTAGTTTGTTGTGTTTGGATCCGTGAAGGGTGGAAGGAGTGGATGGATGAAGCAGATAATTGTTGAAAGGGGGAAAAGAAAGAAAGAATGAAACAGTAAGAAATGAAGACGAGAACAAAGAATATTTAATCGTCTGTGTGTAAAGGAAGGGTTGCTATGTAAAGAGCGATTAGTGCATTTCCTTACCAACTGCGCAAGTTCCGTGTGTGTGCGTATATGTTTGTGTGTGTGTGTGTGTGTGTGTGTGTGTGTGTGTGTGTGTGTGTGTGTGTGTGTGTGTGTGTGTGTGTGTGTGTGTGTGTGTGTGTGTGTGTGTGTGTGTGTGTGTGTCAAGTCAAGTCAAGTCCCCCCAAAAAGTCAAGTCAAGTCAAGTCAAAATCATCTTTATTGAGGGTTAAAGAATAAGCTAACAAAACTTTTTTTCATCCTGCCCTCATAAAAAAATACACATCAATCAAAAATCAATGAACTT
>CM065695.1:12135074-12145074 GCA_017654935.2 Phymorhynchus buccinoides | reverse complement strand
CTCTTAATACACCATTGTAAAAGCAAAAATTACATTAATGATAGAAAGAATAAACAACCGATCAAGCAAATAAAAAGAGAGAAAAAGAGAGGCCTACACTTTATAGACAAAGATGAAAATGATTTATTTCTAATGCCTTCCTTTCTCTGTCAATCCCTGCATCGTGCACACGTCCCACAATCAGCCGACCGCCAGACATCTTCATTTCGTAATAAAACCCAATATCGCCAGTGCTACAAGAAGTACTTGGGGAAATCCCAACACAACTAAAACACAATCAAAGACCAGACTCAGGACCGGAACCCCTAGTCATTACCCGTTAAAGACCCACCAGATCACGCGTCAAAATCACGGGTTTCACGTGTTTTCCCTCTTATAGCTGGTAAGACATCTTGGTAAAGGTAAAGATGTGCCACCCCCCCCCACCCCCCACACACCACACACCCTGCATTTCTCGATTAATTGCAATTTTCCGTTTTTGCCTGTCTTACCAAACATAAAGCTGTATTTTATTAACCTTTTTAGCTCTAACCTTCTTGGACTACTAACCCTAGCCCTAACCCTAGCCCTAACCCTAACCCTACCCCTACCCCCCCCCCCCCCCCCCCCCCCCCCCCCCCTATAAGACGGGAAAACGCAATGAACCACGACTGTGACAAATGGCGCCGTGTACTGCAATACATAGGGGGGGGGGGGGGGGGGGGGGGGGGGGGGGGGGGGGGGGGGGGGGGGGGGGGGGGGGGGGGGATTTGACCGGGCTTGACTCCCATACAACAAATGCCCCCAAATTGAAAGCGAAACATCATTTTAAAGAGCAGCCTCAATTTGAAGTTGGGGGAATTTGTATGTGGATCACAGCTACCCAGAAAAAAAACACCCAAGCGACTTAATCGTGGTGGGTCAGTGGGTCTTTAAAACGTTAAAAAGGGCGAGCTCCGATACCGTGTATGATAAAATAAAAAATCAAAAAACATGCAACAGCCAAAGTTGTATTGGTTTAGTTGGGAAGCTAAACGGGGGGTGGGGGGGGGGGGGGGGGGTGGGTGGGTGGGGGGTGGGGGGGGTGGGTGGGGGTGGTGGAGGAGTGAAGGAAACAGGAGGAATAAAGAACGAAGGAAAGAAAGAAAGAAAGCGTAGAGGGTGCGGAAAGAAACCAGATAGACAGACACAGCACAGACAAACGACAGAATTATCACCAGGGTCGTTTCTTGTTAGCCCCAATACAAGTCTAGCTCCCAGATACTTCCCCAGGTGCGCGGCTTCAGCAGCCCCAGGCCCTATTCCCCCACTACCTTAGCTCTGATAAATTTTGAAAGGTTGAGTCGCGCGAGCCCACGTGGGGCTGGGCGTGCTCATTAGCGAATTTCACGCGGAAATAACTTGGGTGGCAGCAGGCAGGCACAAAGTCATAAATGGCGGACTTGCCGCTGCCGTAAAGCGTTCTATGACGGAGCGGCCCGCTGATTGGCGGAGGCTGTTGAATGTCGCGCAAGGAAAAGGTTGGGTGGGTGGGGTAGGTGTCGGTATAGCGAGGTTGTGGTGGGATAGGTTGGGTGGATCTTGGGTTGTTTTCTGTTTGTTTCTTTGTTGTCGTGTTTGGCTCACTCGTGTTAAGAGAGTCTATAGTATGATAGTTGTTCGTGTGTGTGTGTGTGTGTGTGTGTGTGTGTGTGTGTGTGTGTGTGTGTGCGTGTGCTGCGTCCGTGGTCTAATCGTGCAACCTGTGCGTAACGTTGGTGCATTTGTCTCGTCCGTGGAAATAATCTCCAACCTACACGTTGGCATTTTCAAAATAGAAGGCATACATTGTAGATGTCTATGCAAGCTTTCGAACAATAATGATTTGAATAATTAAATACTTAAAGCAACACTGTAAACAGATAACGAACAGATAACATTTTAGATTAGTGGTTTAGAGAGTATTCAACAGGCAACATGAGTTTAGAAACTCATCAACACTGAAAGCCTCGATAGCTCATTGGTAGAGTGTCTGTCTCTCATGCCAATGATTACGGGTCCGATTCTCGGCACGGGCACTTTTTTTCTTCTTCTTTTTTAAAAGTCGTATCCATTAACGATAGTTTGATTTGTACCGTTAACATTTTATTGGCAATCTTGTACTTTAGACACCCCCTCAATCTTTGTTTGTTGTTGTCCCACATGTTCCTGTTCGAGTGAGCCTTGAAGGCCTTGCCTCCTGTTTTTTGTATGCCAATAAATTGCAATCTCTGTGTTGTTATTGTTGTTGTTGTTGTTGTTGCTTTTTCTTCCAAGAAAGATTGAAGTTGTTGACTAATACTAATAGTTGGCTTTGTGAAAAGGGGTTGCATCGCGTTTTGGAAATTTACATGTACACGCATGTATGCGAAATAGAGCAAACTGAGGCATAAATAAACGGATGAATGAATAATAAAATGTGTGTGTGTGTGTGTGTGTCAAGTCAAGTCAAAATTTTATTTCCAGATGGAACATTGAATAAGCAAATAATATACTTTTTTTATATTGTGTGTGTGTGTGTGCGTGTGCGTGTGCGTGTGCGTGTGCGTGTGTGTGTGTGTGTGCGTGTGCGTGTGCGCGTGTGCGTGTATGCGTGTGTGTCATGTGTGCGCGCGCGCAAGCAAGCAAGTAAGCATGAATGAAATAAAATAGACCCAACTTTATGTGTTTGCACGTGTGATTTGTTTCCCCACCTCAGCATTTCCAACGTGTGTTTATTGTATGTGGAAGCGCGACTCTGTTTCTGTCTCAGTGTCTCCCTTTGTCTGTCTGTCTGTCTGTGTCTGTGACTGTCTGTCTGTGTCTGTCTATCTGTCTGCCCTCTCTTTCTCTCTCTCTCTCTCTCTCTCTCACTCTTTCTCTCTCTTCTCTCTCTCTCTCTCTCTCTCTCTCTCTCTCTCTCTCTCTCTCTCTCTCTCTCTCTCTCTCTCTCTCTCTCTCTCTCTCTCTCTCTCTCTCTCTCCCTTTTCTAAACTTGTCTATTGTGCATGTTATAATTTTAGTAAATGCGCATGTCTGTAGCTATGCTCCTACTACCTGATATTGTAAAATTGTCAATTGATTACTTGTCTAACTATGATTTATGTGTGTGAAAGGAATTGTGAGAATGTTGATTTATATGTCATGTTGTCCTTGTTCTTTGGATTTGTTACATTTGATTGTTACATTGTTTACTTTTGAACCATTTGAGTTTGTTTTGTAATTTATTTATTTATTTATTCACTTCATATGTCATTATTTTAGAGGACCTGATGAAAATAAGCTATTTCTGCTTACTCAGTTTATCCTCATTAAAAATTTCGAGTTCGAGTTCGAGTTCGAGTTCTCTTACTCTCTCTCTCTCTCTCACTCTTTCTCTCTCTCTCTCTTTCTCTCTTTCTCTCTCTCTCACTCTCTCTCTCACTCTTCTCTCTCTCTCTCTCTCTCTCTCTTCTCACTCTTTCTCTCTCTCTCACTTTCTTTCTTTTCTCTCTCTCTCTCTCTCTCTCTCTCTCTCTCTCTCTCTCTCTCTCTCTCTCAAACACTCTTTCTCTCTCACTCTCTCTCTCTCTCTCAAAACACTCTTTCTCTCTCACTCTCTCTCTCTCTCTCTCACTCTCTCTCTCACTCTTTCTCTCTCTCACTCTCTTCTCTCTCTCTCACTCTTTCTTTCTCTCTCTCTCTCTCAAACACTCTTTTTCTCTCACTCTTTCTCTCTCTCACTCTCTCTGTCTCTCTCTCACTCTTTCTCTCTCTCACTCTCTCTCTCTCTCTCTCTCTCTCTCTCTCTCTCTCTCTCTCTCTCTCTCTCTCTCTCTCTCTCACTCTCTCTCTCTCTCTCTCTCTCTCTTTCTCTCTCTCACTCTCTTTCTGTCTCTCTCACACTCTTTCTCTCTCTCACTCTTTCTCTCTCTCACTCTTTCTTTCTCTCTCTCTCTCTCTCTCTCAAACACTCTTTCTCTCTCACTCTCTCTCTCTCTCTCTCTCTCACTCTTTCTCTCTCTCACTCTTTCTGTCTCTCACACTCTCTCTCTCTCTCTCTCACTCTTTCTCTCTCTCACTCTTTCTTTCTCTCTCTCTCTCTCAAACACTCTTTCTCTCTCTCTCTCTCTCTCTCTCTCTCTCTCTCTCTCTCTCTCTCTCTCTCTCTCTCTCTCTCTCTCTCTCTCTCTCTCTCTCTCTCTCTCTCTCTCTCTCTCTCTCTCTCTCTCTCTCTCTCTCTCTCTAAAAATCTATATCCTTGGAAAACAAAGTTTAAGTTTTCAAGTTTTCAAGTTTTCTCTCTCACTTTCTCTCTCTCTCTCCCTCTCTCTCTCTCCCTCTCTCTCTCTCTCTCTCTCTCTCTCTCCTCTCTCTCTCTCTCTCTCTTTCTGCATCTCTCTCTCATTCACCCCCACCCCACACCCCTTTTACTTCATCCCATCTCCCGCAAAGCTTCAAAAGCGTTCACAACTACAACCTCGAAGGGAGCACGCGGGAGCAGGCAGACAGAAATACTCACAGGGACATTACGTGATATTATATCTAGCAAGTGTGGACAAGGTTGTCGCAACGATGTTTCCGCCCCTGTGGCCTCCCTTCCAACTTCAGCCTGAGCCGTTCCCCCTTAGGGGAACCCAGGACCTCTGGAGGGGTCCCTTAGCTGTCATAGCGAGGAGGGGGAACCAGCCAGCCATGGTTGTCACCATGCTAGGCCCTGCAGGTCAGGAGTAAGTGATTCCAAATGGGGGGGGGGGGGTCTCCTGGGGTGTCCAGGGGTCTGCATAGGTTCCGGGTTAAGGGGCAATGTCCTTTTGGGGGGTCCAGGGTGCGAAGCCCCCCCACGGAACATTTTACAATTTTAGTGATTACTAAGGCAAATATCAAATCATTTTCTTAATTTTCACCCTTGTATAAGGTACATGCTTGGGGCAGAGGGGGTGGGGGGTGGGGTGTCCGGAAGCCAGGATCCCCCACCCTTCCACTCCCCCTCCACCCCTAAGATCCGGTCCTGCCACCCGCTCAGGCGGAAGTTAAAAAGATGAAAAAGAAAGACTACATAAATTGACTGTCACGTCAGATGAAAACCAGAGGATGCTATAACAGTTAGGATGAAAAGAAAGACTACATAAATTGACTGTCACGTCAGGTAAAAACCGGAGGGTGCTATAAACAAATAGGATGAAAAGAAAGACTACAGAAAGTGACTGTCACGTCGGGGGAAAACCAGAGGGAGCTATCACAAATAGGAGCCGCTGTAGCTCAGTGGGTAAGTTCGAGTCGCTAGCTCGTACTCCGTCAGGTTTGCGAGTGCGCGGGTTCGAACCCAGCTCGGTTCACAGTGGTGTGTCCTTGGGAAAGGCACTCCACTCCTAGTTTCCTCACTACACCCAGGTGTAAATGGGTACCTGTCGTCAGTTGGGGAAAAAATCCCTTCGGATGCGACTTTTTAAAAAAAAAAGCAGAGGTCCCGTGTGCTGCGAACGCATGCACAAGATCTTGCGCACATGTTAAAGCCCATCCCACTATTCGGTACGAGTAGGCCGTGTGTGCCGGTGGGACGGACGAAACGAATTCACATAGCACGCATCCTGTGCGCTATTAATGGTGTGATTGAAGACCGGTGAGCACCGGGCAGGATAAACATCCCCAACTGGAAGAAGAAGAAGGATCAGGAAGGCTGCTAGCACCTTCTCGCTCTCACCCAACGTAATTATTATTAGTCCCCGAGCCGAAGGTTCGGGGAACTATTGTTTTTGGTCTGGTCCGTCCGGCTGCGGCGGCGTTCCTCCGTCCGTCCGTCCGTCCGTCCGTCCGGCTATTCGTCCGTTTTTCTCAAAAACTATTCAGTCTATCATCATCAAATTTGGTATACTAGTTTGCCAAGATGGAAGCTATCCACTGATGTATTTAGTTTTACATTAAGGTCAAGGTCGCGCCAGTTACGGCTTTCAAACCCCAAAACACATAATCGCTAATATCTCGCGAAGTTTTGCATGTATTTCAATGCAGTTTTTTTCACAACATTTCTTGATGAATGGTCTATAACACAGTTGTCATGAATTTTTCTGTGCGCGCGTGTGCGCATGATCGAGCGCGCTCAAATCACGGGTCCGAACCCCAAGGCTATATATAAAAAAAACACTATTCAGTTACGTGCTGTTTTGATGCGTTTTTATGTACTTACGTGCTGTTTTGATGCGTTCTTATGTATGTGTACAGCCGACACATTCCGATTTCGGAGTAGCTCGGCGATGCTGCGAGGGGACTTTGCAGCCGCTCGGCGTTGCACTTGTTATTATTATTATTTACTTTACTTTTTGGGGATTTATTTTATTTACTGTCTGACTGAGCGGTGATGTTGAAGCATTGTCAGACTTTGGTGTTTCTATTCTGTTCTACCATAATTCTATGGAGTTCAGGGCTCCTTATTGGTTCTCTGTCTCTCTAAGTCTCTCTTTCTCTCTGCCTCTCTCTCTGTCATTCTCTGTCTCTGTCTCTCTCTCTCTCTCTGTCTCTCTCTCGTTGATGTTTATGTTTATGTTTTTGTCATGATAGGGGCTGTTGGCCTAAGTCATTGAAATATTTCGAGTTCTCTCTCTCTCTCTCTCTCTCTCTCTCTCTCTCTCTCTCTCTCTCTCTCTCTCTCTCTCTATCTCTCTCTCTCCCTCTCTCTCTCTCTCTCTCTCTCTCTCTCCTCTCTCTCTCTCTCTCTCTCTCTCTCTCTCTCTCTCTCTCTCTCTCTCTCTCTCTCTCTCTCTCTCTCTCTCTCCCTCTCTCTCTCTCTCTCTCTCTCTCTCTCTCTCTCTCTCTCTCTCTCTCTCTCTCTCTCTCTCTCTCTCTCTCTCTCTCTCTCTCTCTCTCCCTCCAAGGCTGTTAAAGAGTTATCAGAGAGCTAAGTCCAAGGTTTATAGAAAGCAACAACATGCGCGGTATGTAGAGGAAAGAAACAAATATACTGACCTTAAAAGAGAAAAAAAGAGGATTTTCGATGAAATAAGGCTTGAGAGATTACAAAATTCAACAAAAGATTCCAAGTTATTTTGGAAAACAATAAAGAGCACTTCTAGAAAGGCAGTAGTATACAATGATATTTCCATCCAACAATGGCACCAACACTTTTTCAGCGTGTTTAATGATTGTGATAATTCTGATGATAGTGATAACATACTTTTTGATGAAGAAAATGTGGATGATTCCATGCCCATGTTTGATGGTGGTATTACTAAAGAGGAAATTAATAAAGGCATTAAAAATTTGAAATGTGGGAAAAGTGCAGGTCCAGATAAGATTGTCAGTGAAATGTTGAAATTTGCAAGTGATGGCATTATAGACTACTTAGTAATATTATTTAATAGACTTTTTGACTCTGGTGTCTTTCCAATGGAATGGTCTAAATCTATAATGGTTCCTATTTTTAAAAAAGGGAATAAGAACAACCCTGATAATTATCGAGGCATCGCATTGACTAGTGTAGTTAGTAAAATTTATACATACATTTTAAACAAAAGATTAACTGCCTGGGCTGATCAAGAGGAAAAAATCATAGAAGAACAAGCAGGGTTCAGAAAAGATTATAGTACCATCGACCACATGTTTACTCTTTATGCCTTAGTTCAAACCTATTTACTAAAGAACAAAAAAATTTATATAGCATTTGTTGACTTTCGCAAAGCGTTCGACTCGGTAAATAGAAATATTTTATGGGATGTTCTTAGAAAAACAGGTATGCAAGGTAAATTATATAGATCATTAAAAGCAATTTATAATTCAGTGTTAGCATGCGTTAGAGATAAGAATTTGTATTCTGACCTGTTCAATTGCCCTCAAGGAGTAAAGCAAGGTTGTCTATTAAGCCCTCAAATATTCTCCTTTTTTATCAATGAATTGGCATTAGAAATAAATAAGAAAGGTAGACACGGAATTCAATTAGTGCCTGGTGCAGCTGAAATATTCTTGTTGTTGTTCGCGGATGACGTTATATTACTTTCAGATACTGCAATTGGCTTACAAAACCAGTTTAACTTATTAAAACAAGAAGCGGATAGATTGAGATTAGTTGTCAATTTAGAAAAAACTAAAATTATTGTGTTTAGAAAAGGGGGATATTTAGCAGCTCGTGAGAAATGGTGGTATGGAAATTTAGAAGTGCAAGTAACAAATAACTATAAATATTTAGGACTAATATTTACCACTAAGCTTAGTATGAGTAAAGCTTGGCAAGAAATGTACAGAAAAGGGAGACGAGGCGTGATTGATATTCTAAGATCATTAAAAAGACTGAAATGTATTGATATATCTATTTTTTGGAAACTTTTTGATTCCCAAATAGAATCAATGTTGACCTATGGGGCGGAAGTTTGGGGATTATTGCAAAATGACTATATAGAAAAAGTACATACATTAGCAATGAAAAGATTTCTTAATATCCCTTTGCATGGTTCCAATAAAATGTTATATGCAGAAACAGGTAGATATCCATTACATATACGAACACAACTAAAATCTATTAAGTACTGGCTTCGCTTAATTAAACTTCCATTAACTAGAATCAACAAACAGGCGTATAATATGTTAGTAATTCAAGATGAAAGTGGAAAACATAACTGGGTTTCTCATGTAAAGAAGTTGCTTTTTGAAAGTGGGTTTGGCTTTGTCTGGAACAACCAGGGAGTTGGGAACGATAAATCTTTCATATGTGAATTCAAAGAACGACTAATTTCTTCCTATCAACAAATATGGCATTCTGGGCTAGAAGGGAGTGAGAAGTATGCATGGTTTTTACAGTTTAATAGTGATTTACAGTGTGAAAAATATTTGTTAGTTATAACACGAAAATGGTACAGGGATTCTTTAGCTCGTTTTAGAACGAAAACGCTTGGACTCCAAGCAAGCCAGCGCTGGTATAATACTGAAACACTGCCTGATATGAAGTGTCCTATGTGTTTTTCAGACGATACAGAGGATGAACAACATTTTTTCTTTTATTGTGAAGCATATAAAGCTGTGCGTGAGAAATGCAATGTATTTAGATCACCGTTAGCAGAAAGACGGGATCTAGCAGCTCTGTTAAAAACAAACAGAATAGACTATTTAAATTCTATGGCAATGTTTGTTGCTGAAGCTAATAACATCCGAAAAAAGAAGCTTGATATCATTAATTTTGTAGTGTTCTGATACTTTGACTAATAATTTAAGAACTGTTGGTCGCATGAGCTTTGACTTATTGGTTAAAATGAAATTAATTTTCATGTTTTGTTTGTTACAAAAAATCTTTCATTTATTTTATTTTATTTTTTATTTTTCAACTTTGTGTACCCCCATGTCAAATAGCATGTACCTTGCTGATGACATTAAATAATTCATTTGTCATTTGTCTCTCTCCCTCCCCTCTCTCTCTCTCTCTCTCTCTCTCTCTCTCTCTCTCTCTCTCTCTCTCTCTCTCTCTCTCTCTCTCTCTCTCTCTCTCTCTCTCCTCTCTCTCTCTCTCTCTCTCTCTCTCTCTCTCTCTCTCTCTCTCTCTCTCTCTCTCTCTCTCTCTCTCTCTCTCTCTCTCTCTGCAATTCTCTGTCTTTCTCTTCCTTTGCCCCCCCCCCCCCCCCCATCACCACTCTCTCTTTCTCTATTTGTCTCTCACAGTGAACAATCGCTCTGCCTGTCTGTCTTTCTGTCTCAATCCATCTCTCTCGCATTCCTTATCTCCCCCCCCCTCCACCCCCCCCCCCTCTCTCTCTCTCTCTCTCTCTCTCTCTCTCTCTCTCTCTCTCGTTCTCATTGAAAAATAATAAACAAACAAAAAAACATCTCTTTTTGCAAAGAACTGCCTCATCAAAAGACGATTAATAGAAAGTAACGATGAAGTGGGAAAGGACCAAACAGAAACAAGGACGAAACGGGACTCTCCCTCTGTTAAATTAATAACGCAGGCGTCGCCGTCACGCCGATTGTCACACGGCTGTGCTGTGTTGTTCTGCTATGATAATCAAAGACGAAGGGCCAAGTCACGTTTCCGTCACTGGCACCCATACCCCCCCCCCCCCCCCCC
>CM065695.1:12127574-12130074 GCA_017654935.2 Phymorhynchus buccinoides | reverse complement strand
CATGTGGGGAAAGAGTGACAAATATTCACGCGTAGTGAAACCTTAACCCTTTCAACGCCAGCCATTGTTCAGCTGAAACTTTCCCTTCAAACGTACCCGGGTAGAGAGAAAGGATTGTATCTGCAATATTGGGGAATTCTCTGTGACGTGCATAAAATAACGCCTATCCTTACCTCCCAAAATCAAAAAAACATAAGGTCACTGGATACCAGACCCTCATTTGATGCCTTTCAGTGACATGGGTGTTCAATCATTGTGGTGCCAAGAGGCGACAGTGACGATGAGTGGGGTGGGAATTCGATCGATAGTGGAGCGCAATAAAACTTATCTTCTTGATGTGGTGTGTGCAACAACAACAAAAAACCCACTTAGCTTACAAGAAAATCGTATGCTTTTGTCCACTGTTGAAACACTTTTAAGGAAAATGTCAAAAGACGTCATTATAAACATGAAATTAGCAAAGTAGTCGGATCCGGTTTTTTCACACAGGCAGTTATTTTGTCCAACTCGTTTTTGAAAGATGCATGAACATTAAAGATGACAGACATGGTTCGAGCGCTGTCTCTATTATTTTGCTGCAAGCAATTAAGCATTACTTAGAGAGGTGTGTGTGTGTGTGTGTGTGTGTGTGTGTGTGTGTGTGTGTGTGTGCGTGTGTGTGTGTGTGTGTGTGTGTGTGTGTGTGTGTGTGTGTATGTGCGTGTGTGTGTGTGTGTGTGTGTGTGTGTGTGTGTGTGTGTGTGTGTGTGTGTGTGTGTGTGTGTGTGTGTGTGTGTGTGTGTGTGTGTGTGTGTGTGTGTGTGTGTGTGTGTGCGTGTGAGTGCGTGTGTGTGTATGTGTACGTGTGTGTGTGTGTACGTGTGTGTGTGTGTGTGTTTAAAGCATCTCTTGAATATGTATTTTAAGCATTTTGATCATCAACAAAGCCTTTCATATTTTGTCAGCATCGTTTGTTTCGACGCTTAATTAGTTTCAAATCAGATTTCATTTGTGTTGTCTGAACAAAATCTGTGTGGTTTTGGTCACTTTAAACGCATTGAAACTGAATTGGCTTTTTGGCGGAGGTTTACATCGTGTCGGTGTCTTTTTAGACTCCTTTGTAATGGCTATATTATAAGCGTCCATAGAATAATGTTTCCAAACAGAGGCGCTATCTGGTTACACGAAACGGCCGTGTTTTTATGGCCGAAGAATGAGGATAACAATTAGTATTCCTTGGACAATCATTCTGCGACATCAAGAATGTAGAGTTGAGAACCGGTTCAAAAATCCGAACCGGTTTAAACCGGTTTTCCCTCTCCGAACCGGTTTTATCGAACCGGTTTTTTAAACCAGTACTCGCATCACTAGTTTTACCTACGCAAACACATATTTATTTGTCAGAATATTCAAACACACTCACGCACGCGCACACATACACACAGACACACAATAAAGAAACTTATGACTTATGACACACACACACACTCAACTCAACAGTCAGTCAAAGTCAAATCCATACACCACCACAAACTAGAAACAGCTACTCTTGGTTTGCAAAACACCCAAACTGCGCTGAGAATCAGTGTTGTTCTTCAAAAAAGAATGCGTTATTCTAAGAAAAACTTACTTTCAGTTTGCATTTAAAAAACCGGTTCACAGCAACTCGAACCGGTTTTTCGAACCGCGAAAGTTTAGCACCGGTTTTTCGGTTCAAAACGGGTTTTTTTCCCACCTCTAATTTATAAGCGTCCATAAAATAATGTTTCCAAACGGAGCCGCTATCCGGTTACACGAAACGGCCGTGTTTTTGTGGCCGAAGACGAGGATAACAATTAGTATTACTTGGACAATAATAATGCGACGTCAAGAATGCATTGCTTTTTAACGGCTTATGATTGCACACGAGTTTTTTGGGTTTGTTTTGAAAGTTTTGAAAGGATTGTTATCATAATACGTCGACGAGAAAGATGGCTAGAATGATGAGAAATGTATATAGATTAATGTCTCAAATGATGATGGAGCTATGCGTTCTTCTTCTTTGCCCAAGAAGATTATATTCTTGTTTCTGGAAGTTTGTTGAATTGTCCTGTCTGTCTTGTCTGTCTGTCTGTCTGTTTGTCTGTGTCATACGAGTGTTGTTTGTTTTTAATATGTCTGTATGACCGTCTTCATTGCCTTTAGGTCTGTTTCTGCTGTATCTCATAATTATAATGTGTTCGCTTTGTATAGCGTTTTTGTTTGAATGCGTTATGAATGCTAACGTGTGTGTGCGCTTCGATTTTATTTCTATCAAGATTCAGCGCCGTATGAATAGAGTATGTTGTTGTTGTTGTTGTTGTTGTTGTTGTTGTTGTTGTTGTTGTTGTTGTTGTTGTTGTTGTTGTTGTTGTTGTTGTTGTTGTTGTTGCTGCTGCTGCTGCTGCTGTTGTTGTTGTTGTTGCTGTTGTTGTTGTTGTTGTTGTTGTTGCTGCTGCTGCTGCTGTTGCTGTTGTTGTTGTTGTTGTTGTTGTTGCTGTTG
>CM065695.1:12117574-12120074 GCA_017654935.2 Phymorhynchus buccinoides | reverse complement strand
ACTTCCCAAAACTATGACAATAGGGTCTTCCAGCACATATTAAATTGGCACCTAACCTTAATCAGTTCAAAAACCTCCTCGATAAAGACCCCAAGAATCAACAATTGAAATGTGTATATGATTAACACATCTAAAAGCGTCCTAGTCATGCCAATCATGAAAAAGAATACAAATAATCAGAAAGGACACATTAAGAGGCCGCGAGGCCTAGTTGTCCTCATTCTCTGACCTGACCTGACCTGGATAATAGACCCCAATTTGATGCCTTTTAGTGACATAGGTGTTAAATCAATGTGGTGCTGAAATGCGACTTTGGCGGTGAAAGAATTAAAGGTTTTTTATTTCCACAAAAGCTCCTTGGGAGTACATGGAAAATAATAAAAATATAAACAATGAAAAAAGAAAGGAAAAAAGAACTAACAATAAACGGACAAAAGAAACCTTTGACGACAACAACATACAAAAACAAAAACAACCGAACGAAAAAACAGAAAATATCAATCAATATCCAGTCACATTGAAGGGTTGCGGCAAGAACTGCTGTGATTACGTACATCAATCAATGTAACAAAGCACAACATAAAATAATTACTGCAACAACCATCGTCCTTTCAAACCTGTTAATCAATGTGACGAGGTAATGGGTTAAAAGGCTAAGTCCCTAGGGAAGACTTTAGAAAATTTGCCTTTAGCCCACTTCTCTAGGGTATGGGAGATGAGCAACTTTCCCGGCCCCTTTTCATCTAATAAATTTATATTTGTGCCCGGGTTCTGGCTCGTATGGTTGTAAGAAATACAAGTGGTTGAATTGCTCTAAATGGCAGACAGAGAGAAGTAGGGTTTTACATGAAATTACAAGACTCCCACTCTCATCAGTCTGACCAAAGGGTTCAGGATTATTTGACACTTGTATTTTATTTACTCCCAAAATCTGCATAAGATTATGCAACAATAATAATAAAGCAGCTCAAGGGCGCCAAAACAAAATATGGATAAAAAAAACAATGAAATCCGAAAGGATTCACAAGACTTTTGTCTTTCTATAAGGTTCGCCCCATGCCGGAAGGGTTACTAATTATCTTCAGTGTCCGTAGGAAAGTTCCAGTGATTGGCGCGGTTTTATAAACTTAGCTCTTGGCAAGTTCCTCCGTAATGATCGGCGAGTGCTGGGGTGGCTGGGCTGGCTCATCAGGTGAGAGTAGCTCCCAGTCGTTCCGGTTACGGCTTCGCGGGATGGCACGGTTCAGGCGTGGTCTCCTCACGGATTCTGGGTGCGGGGCGTCTTTCCCGTCTTGGTGCTTGTGAGTCAGGGATAATCTTCCTGCCCACGATGCCCTGCTGATAATCACAGGAGAAGGTGGATGTAGATCTCTATGGCTTAGAGACAAGGGGCTTCAGTCGGCAGGGCATTAGTGAATCCCAACCGGCTAGAAGGCTTCCCTTGTACAATAGCACTAGTTAATAAATAAACTGAATTTCAGTTAATAAACTGAGATCAGAAAAACATAAAAGGTGATCAAGACAACATCACTCTCCATCCAACACCTGGAAAGGAATGGTATCATAAAGTGCAAGATTGCGGCCCATAGGTTTCCTACTAAAAATAGACAAATGGGTTAGTAGGCATAAACTCCGGTTCTGGTACCAAAAGTGTTCAAGTCAAAAACACACACACACAAATAATCAGTGCACATAAATAGAATAGAATGTTTACCACTTCTTTTCTATAACATATCTATCTACTCCTTATTCATCATTGAACATAGGATCTAGATCAAAACTAGGGTCAAACAAACCAGATCTCAATCACCTGCCATCAATAATACTTACTAGTGGGCTTAGTATGACTGGTTGTGAGTGTTGCTCTAGCTACGTTTCAGCGTCTTGTGTGAAAACTTTTTCTCACCACTCCAATTATAGCCTTCACTTTCAAACAATGAAAGCCTGTCATTGGTTTATAGCAATTGACACATCACAAGATGATGTTCAAAATGTACAGAACAATCACGCGCCGATTACAGCATTATCACATGCCGGACATTCCTAACCTTGCTCATGATAGGAAAGGCAAAACCGTCTTCAAAGGGAATAGACCGTGGTTGTCACTTTCTCGTGATGAGGAGGGTAGATAAGAGAGGGGGGGGGTGAAGGGAGATAACCTCGGTAGGTGTTACGTGCCGACCGGGGAGACAAATCGAACTTCAAACAGACAACGGCCTTAATCGGCGTTCTCTTTGAAGCGGCCGGGCAATTAAAGTGGCGGCTGGTCGAGAAATGAAAAGGAGAGAGGGTGGGGGGGGGGGGGGGGGGGGGGAGGGGGGGGGGGGGGGGGAGGGGAGAAGGGGGGGGGGTGTAGATAAGAAATAAAGAAAGCGGGTCGCGCGGGACACTTACGTCACAATCAACTTACAATGGTGCGGTTCACATAATTATGCACCTCATCCAATTAAACCAAGACATACCAAATTGTCATATCACACGTCACTACAATCAAACCTTT
>CM065695.1:12097574-12110074 GCA_017654935.2 Phymorhynchus buccinoides | reverse complement strand
CCCCCCCCACTCCCCCCCCCCACACACACACACCCTTACCCCCACTCCCAACACGTTCCACCACCTCCGTTTGGAGTTTAGTTTAAAAGTTATTGTCCACGCCATTTCCAGATTTCTTTGATGCCCTGGCGTATGGCATTCCATTTGTCAACAAAACATTTACTCGATTTTTAGTGGTAAAATGGGGTATTTTCATCATAGAATACATTCTATGCACATAAAATAACTTGTATGGGCATAGAATTCATTCTGTGCACAGAATATATTCTGTGGGACTCAGAATTCATTCCGTGTGCGCAGAATTCATTCTGAAGTGCACAGAATTCATTCTATGCACAGAATCTAGTTTTTGATAAATGGAATGGTATGACATTCCATTTGTTAAAAAAAATATTGACTCGATTTTTTAGTGGTAAAATGCCGTATTTTTTCGTTATAAAATAAATTCTATGCACATAAAATAAATTGCATGGGCATAGAATTCATTCATTTATCGGTACATATTGTCATACTTATTCGGAACAAGTCGACACACGTAATCACATTCATAAACAGCACACCAAACGGAATGAATGAGTCAATGCACCACACACTAGGTCAGACAGAAACCCAGACATTTTTGCATAAAAAATAACACTAAACGTTCGCCACAAAATAATGTCCATTGTAGTCGTTCACACACATACAAATGTAAGAGAGAGAGGGAGAGAGAGAGAGAGAGAGAGAGGGAGGTGGGGAGAGAGAGAGAGAATATGTTGAAAAAACAAAACAAAAAAAGATGAGCCGCCTCAAAACAAAATCATTTAAAAAGAACAAAAGAAAATGAAAAGAAAGGCGGGGACAGTGGAGGGTTTAAAAAAAAAAAAAATTCATTCTGTGCACACAGAACATATTCTGTGGGACTCAGAATTCATTCCAAATGCCCAGAATTCATTCGGAAGTGCACAGAATTCACTCTATGCACATAATTTATTTTTTAACAAATGGAATGCCATACTGGCAGTCAAAAGAAGCGTTGGTGTTTGCTATGCTACAACACTTCACCCGGGGTGATTAGACATGACATTGCAGTCTTTTTTTTTCCCGCCAGGTCGTTTAAACTGGTTGAACTGCAGAAAAGTCAATACGTTAAGAGCGGGTTGACTTACTGGTTTAAAATCGTCAAACGAGCTGCGTGGAGTTGCTTATCAAAGGGGCACCCTGATGGATGTGTTTTTGCTAGAAACACGTCAAGATCACCAGGAAAACACCCTTTACAGAGGTCGCAACACTCACTTTGCTCTGGTTTCTTATAAATCAAACCGTCAAATCGGCGATTCCTCCTTGGTGGAGGTCCTGGAAGTCAAATTATTTCATTGAAAGAGAAGGCGTGTGTCTTCTCTTTTCTAATGGCCGCCTGAGTTTAGACCAAATCGTTTGCATGAAATATTCACAATACAAGCCTTTTTATTTATTTATTTTTTATTTTATGCAGTTTACCTGAAGGAGTTTCGCTCACAAGAAAGGAAATAGCTCCAACTTTTTTTTTTTTTTTTACTGCACTACAAAAAAGAAATAGCTTCAACCACAATGAGTGTCCTCCACCCACCCCATCCAAAATGGCTTCTCTCTCCGGCATCTCCGCCAAGGAGGAATCGCCGTTTTGACGGTTTGATTTATAGGAAACCAGAGCAAAGTGAGTGTTCCGATCCTTGAAAAAAGGCTGTCTTTCTGGTGCTCTCGACGTGTTTCTTACAAAAACTCATCCGTCAGGGTCCACCTTTAATGCGTAGTAGTTGGCGCAACAGAACGCTCGTCCAGAACATTCTAGTAATAAACTATCCTTATTGTTTTTGCGCCTTCTCGCCGCGAGAGGTGAGAACATTCAGAAACAGCCTTCTAACTTTCTAAGGTTACTCTGCGCGAAGAGTGACCCGTGGTTTCGTGTCGACGAAAATTGTGTTTTACGTCCTCTTGGTCTGAATCAGACACATATGGGACATTTGTAAATACAAATATGGTGGGAACAATACTGGAGGCAATGCCCGGAGGCAGTACGAAACCAGTAAAGTCCCGATTTTTTATTAATACAGATAGGTGAGATGATCCCGTGGTTTCGTGTACTTGTTTTGGGCGTTTGCGAATTAATATGACTTTTTCTTTTGTTTGGTCGGTTCGTTGATTTTGTCGTTTGTTTGTTTGTCTTTTTTTTCCCCAACCACGGATAGGCTAATAACCAACGATATGTTCATATCTCTGTCCAATAGGAATTGTTCGGAAATAATTAAGGGGAGTAAAATTTTCATGGTGTGTGGGAGTGAGTGATCTTGCCTAATTCAATGGGTCAAACAGGGGAAGTTACTCTACCATCAGGAAGATCCCCAGCTCTCGCCTCGTGTGTTTGATTTGAGTAGACGTGCAACACTTAGAACACCCGTGCGTCATTCTAAAATTGATGTCATTTATATGTTTTTCACAACAAAGACAATAAGAAAAACTGTATGATGGAAGATACCGCCACTCTTCGACTTACTATTATCAAAGACTGTATAGGGGAAGATAAGCATCCGGTCTCTTTTCCCTATATGAGTAGTGAGGACAGAAACACTGGTTATGTCCCTTTGAAACCGTACACATTTTACACGACGATAGGCCAGTTGAATTCTCCGTTCAAGTTCCAGTCTGAGTTTTTGGATAGCCTCCACTGTGAAAAGTGTACTGGACCCACTAACGATAACTCTATCAGCCCGGATCGCCGAGCTTTTAAGTAATCCATCTTACCCTTTTAGAATAGCTTTGCTATTATTTGGTTTAAATAGCATTTTTATTTCTGAAAGTCACAAATGAAAACCAACAATGATCATTAGATAGGGCAACAAGAAAACTTATATAAAACCCTACCTTAAAGATAAAGTGCACAGACGATAATGGTGACGGACGGCCAATTAGAGTAATAAAGCGCTATCTTAATTTCCAAACATGTTTTATATTACATAAACAATAAAAGAAAAAGAAAAAAAGAAAAACCAAACAAACAGTAAGAACATAAAAAGGTAACAGTATTAAATTAAAAAATATATTAAATTATATGAATGAACTATTATTTAGTAGGTACTTTATAGTCACAGAGGCGTCTCTGTGAAATTCGGGTTGCTCCCACCTGGAGAGAGCGTCGCAGCCAGAGGCGCGCCACCGCAATTTTTTATTTATTTATTTTTTTAAAAATTTGGGCACGCGATTATCGTGTGACTGATGAGGAAGGAAAGGGAGGTTTGGGACAGTTTGACAGTTTCACGCTCACACCCAAAAATACCAACAGCACCATTTTCCTCCCTTAATAAGGTTAAATAAAACAAAATCATTTTTTTTATTTAGTGACTCATCATCATCTGAAAGAAGAATAATGGGGTGAGGAAAAACCACAAAGTTACAAAGTAACTCCTACCAGCTTCGCTATAATAATCCGAACTTGATACTCTGCGGCACGCCCCACGCGCTTTAGAAGTCGACACAGGTCGTGGAGTCAACAGGTGCTGAACGTACTCGATGTTTGAAGGCACTTGGGGAAAGAAAGGTAAAGGGGTCTGTGTATGTATGTATGACAAAAGGGTGAAATTTATCTTCAGAGGAGCCTCCGCAATGTCCCTTCTGTGATGTCGGAAAGCTAGTGTTTCAAAGACTCGCGGAAAATGGTGGTGAATTTTAATGTCTCTGCTGTAGTCTATTGGCCATTGCAACTGGGGTTATTAACTCCCCCTTGACGGCAAGAGTTAAGTCCTTGTTGGTCAGTATCCAAAAGGGCATTCACTCTTGCAAAAGGCAGCCATTCGGTGGCCTCAAATAGGGTTGTTGGCGAGAGTTATTCCCTTGTTTGGTCAGTACTCAAGCATCTTCCCCCCACCCACACCCACCAAGGACATTCACTCTTGCAAAAGGCAGCCATTCAGTGGCCTCAAATAGGGTTATTGGCGAGAGTTATTCCCTTGTTTGGTCAGTACTCAAGCATCTTCCCCCCACCCACACCCACCAAGGACATTCACTCTTGCAAAAGGCAGCCATTCGGTGGCCTCAAATAGGGTTATTGGCGAGAGTTTTTCCCTTGTTTGGTCAGTACTCAAGCATCTTCCCCCCACCCACCAAGGGCGTTCACTCTTGCAAAAGGCAGCCATTCAGTGGCCTCAAATAGGGTTATTGGCGAGCGTTGCTCACTTGCTTGGTCAGTACTCAAGCATCTTACCCACCCACCCACCAAGGGCGTTCACTCTTGCAAAAGGCAGCCATTCGGTGGCCTCAAATAGGGTTATTGGCGAGAGTTATTCCCTTGTTTGGTCAGTACGCAAGCATCTTCTCCCCACCTACCAAGGGCATTCACTCTTGCAAAAGGTGGTCGTTGCAGTGGCCAAATACCTACACCAATTGTACTCTCTACCTGTGGCCACGAATCGTTTTGTTCTTCTTCAAAGACGAAGAAGATTCGAGAGAGAAGAGAGCTGAAGAAAGTTCATAATGTGTCAAAGTTTTGAATAGGAGTAGGGGTGGGGTGGGGTGGTGCGAAAGAGGTGGGCTGTGAGGAGGGGATAACGTACTTGGGGGAAGAGAAGGAGGAGGAGGAGGAGGGGGGGGGTAGAGAGAGAAGGCGGTGATGGTAATAAAATTGATGATTTCGACGACGACGAGAACTATTAAAGAGATGATGATGATGATGATGATTACGACAACAACAGGAATGATGATAATAATTGCAACGATGATGATGATTACAACGATCATCATCATCACCATCATCATCGTCGTCATCACCATCATCATTATTATCATCATATATCGTCGTCGTCGTCATCGTCGTCTTCGTCGTCCTTATCCTCATCATCATTGCTAACATATCTTATTTTTGTATGGAGCATTTTATTTGATTCGTGTACATTGCTGTCTACATGAGTGTTGTGAACGAAAAATAGTACAGTTATTTTTTAGACGGAAGTGTTTGGCGTGAATCGTGACTCGCTGACATCGTCACAGTCGGATCGTATTGGGGTCAAATCGTATGCAGTGTGGCGGGCCCTTTAGTCTCTCTCCGTGTCTCTATCTCCCCTCCCCCTCTTCTCTCTGTCACTCTCACTCTTCCTTCCTCAGTTGCTTGCCCCTTTCTCTATCTTGATCTAACGTTAGCTCAAAAACAACTGTGTCCCCCCCCCACCCCCACCCCACCCCACCCCACCCCACCCCACCACCCCACCCCACCCCACCCCACCCCACCCCCTCCACTTTGCATATAGATTTATCTCCTCTTCATCCTTCCATGTTTATGATTACTGCACGGGAGACTACAAATATAGTGAACACAACTAGTGTGATTTCATCAGATTCCTTTAGGTTAGGTGCATTATAGTCACAGAGGCGTCTCTGTGAAATTCGGGTTGCTCCCACCTGGAGAGCGTGTCGCAACCAGAGGCCCGCCACCCATTTAAAAATAAAAAAATTTGCATGCGATTTTTGTTTGACTGATGAGGAAGGGAAGGGAGGGGGCTAAATTTTGACCAAATGACAACGTTTTCGCTGCCACTGGGTTTAACGTGTGCTAAGTGCATGAGCACACGGGACCTCGGTTTATCGTCTCATCCGAAAGACTCCACGTTCAGACCGCAAGGCCTAGTGCAAAATGAGAGGAAAAATCCCCTGTACCCAGGTTCGAACTCGGGTTTACTTGACACGAAGCGAACGCGCTACCCCTGTGCCACTCTACACTGTAAACCGTAGCATTTCACATGAATTGTGCCTAACAAAAATGTCAAAATCGGATCGTATGCAATGTGGCTCCTCACGGCCTGCCCCCTGTTATTGTGTGCAGAGGGACGATGCTCAGCAAACAGACTAGGGTGTTTGAAAAAGGCGTGGGGACAAGAGACGAGTAGGTCCCAATGAGTAGACTAACTAAACTTGGATGTCAGACAAAATGCTTGGGCGCTTCATAGAGATGTAGGGAGGGTGAGGATACGCTAGCCAGTCCTTCATAGAGATGTAGGGAGGGTGAGGATACGCTAGCCAGTCCTTCATAGAGATGTAGGGAGGGTGAGGATACGCTAGCCAGTCCTTCATAGAGATGTAGGGAGGGTGAGGATACGCTAGCCAGTCCTTCATAGAGATGTAGGGAGGGTGAGGATACGCTAGCCAGTCCTTCATAGAGATGTAGGGAGGGTGAGGATACGCTAGCCAGTCCTTCATAGAGATGTAGGGAGGGTGAGGATACGCTAGCCAGTCCTTCATAGAGATGTAGGGAGGGTGAGGATACGCTAGCCAGTCCTTCATAGAGATGTAGGGAGGGTGAGGATACGCTAGCCAGTCCTTCATAGAGATGTAGGGAGGGTGAGGATACGCTAGCCAGTCCTTCATAGAGATGTAGGGAGGGTGAGGATACGCTAGCCAGTCCTTCATAGAGATGTAGGGAGGGTGAGGATACGCTAGCCAGTCCTTCATAGAGATGTAGGGAGGGTGAGGATACGCTAGCCAGTCCTTCATAGAGATGTAGGGAGGGTGAGGATACGCTAGCCAGTCCTTCATAGAGATGTAGGGAGGGTGAGGATACGCTAGCCAGTCTGTTTGAAATGTTTGTACGAATGGTGAGTGAAACGCGCATTGTAGTTGCTTAGGAACGAAAGTTTTGTTTTACGTCCTCTCGGTCGAAGCCATATGGGACATTACTAAGACTGTTTGTTGAGTTGCTTAGCAAGATTATGCGCTATTTAAGCATTATTTATTATTATTATTACTATGGGGTGACTGTTTCCCTTCTTCATTGCGTACGCGCACATGCGCATGCGCACGCACGCACGCACGCACTCACTCGCGCGTGTAAGCCTACATACCAATGCTTGCTCCCACAAAGACGACATGTGCTTGCACTCGTACTCACTGTATCACAAATTCATGCGCGCGCACGCACGCACGCACGCACGCACACACGCACGCACACGCACACACGCGCGCGCACGCACACGCACACACACACAACACACACACACACACACACACACACATGCTTGCTCATCCACTCGATGCATATAAACATGCAATAATATGCTACTGATCATTTTTTTCATCCTCCATAATTATATTCAGATCCCTTTTTTTAAAAACCGTTCCTGTCCGTCCAGACTCAAAAACGAAACTATTTCATCAAAATATTTTTCACCTGCGTTTAACATTCACTCGGCGTCGTCCCCCCCCCCCCCCCCCCCCCCCCCCCCCCCCCCCCCCCCCCCAAAAAAATGCAAAGCAAAACCCACCTCCAAAAAGATTTGCATTCCTCTTTTCAGACAAGCAAGGAAAAGGAAGCAGCGTTTTAGCTCGAAAAATGTGTGGTTCCTTAGATCTGCAAAAACCACAGACGACGACCCGTGTTGACTAAGAGCAGCGGCGATCTGAATACTACCAGCAGCAGCTTCAAATTTGTTCGCTGCATTCCCGCCACGAAAAGGAAAGAAAGAAAAATATGAAAGGAACTTTCCAGTCTGCGGAGTTCAATATTTGCACAAATTTGGCAACTCTAGCAGCCAGACGACACATGCATGCGTGTGGCGGGCTGCGGCCGCCATTGCACCGGAAGTTGCGCGTGCACGTTATGTGCGCGTGCGTGATGAGCAAACAGAAACTCTTTTGAAAGGGAGATTAGCGTTTGGCTAGGAGATTTGAGAGGTATTTGTGTTCGGAAGGGGTTGGGGGGGATTATAAATTTTTGGATGGAGAAGGGGGGGGGGGGGGGAGGGAGTGGGGGCGGTGACGGATTGAGATCAGCGATATCCTGGTTTTTATTCCATTTTCAAATTCATATCGTTTGAACCAATATAATATAAATGCACGCGCATCACTATTATAATTATCACTAGCATCAACTGGCTTCAGCGTTCAAAACAGTCGGCATCGTCAAACTCTGAAACCGTACTTGGCAAACAGACGATCAGACAAAAGGTTTAAGATATAACATTATAACTCCGTAGCGAAGGTGAAAGGGGAAGCCTTTTTTTTTTTTTTTTTTTTTTTTTTTAATCCACGTAGTCGGTCCTAAGGTCAACCTTTCTCACCCCCCCCCCCCCCCCCCCCCCCCCTTTTTGTTTCCTTTATAATATTTATTTTTCATATTCTAGAAATAAAAAGTAAAGTCGGTCCTGGCATCAGCCTTTTTCTCCCCACTTTTCCCTTTATTGTATACTTTTTTTCTCTCTTCCAACCCAACCAAAAGTTTACTACATAACAATGGCATACAGTGACCCGGTGACTTTTCAAGCCGGACCCATCATAGACGATCATCATAAATAATAGGGTGAATTGAATAATAGGCCGGGTCATCGTTCGGGTTGTCAGCAGACCCACGCACTGCTAGCACATGGGGGGGGGGGGGGGGGGTAACCTTTCCCCTCCCCCAGGACCGTGGAAACTGTGTCAACCTGATTTTCTCGACAATTTCATTTTCTGCCATCTTTTATTTTATTTTTTATTTTTTTTTATCTATTATGGTGCCCAGTTATTTAGTATCTGCTGTGTTATATTAACAATGATGCGCGCAATGTAGTTGTTGCAAGAGTTTTATTAAAGGTGGACCCTGACGGATGAGTTTTTGCGAGAAACACGTCGAGATCACCAGAAAGACAGCCTTTTCAAGGATCGGAACTTTGCTCTGGTTTCCTAGAAATTTAGTCCGTCCAAACGGCGATTCCTCCTTGGCGGAGATGCCGGAGAGAGTAGCCATTTTGGATGGGGTGGGTGGAGGTCACTCATTGTGGTTGAAGCGTTTACGTTTTTTGTAGTGCAGTAAAAAAAAAAAAATTAAATGGAGCTATTTCCTTTGTTGTGAGCGAAACTCCTTTAGATAAACTATAAAAATGTTTGGTTGTTTAAAAGAAAAAAAGGCTTGTATTGCGAAAATTTCGTGCAAACGATTTGGCAGCCATTAGAAAAGAGATGGCACACGTCTTCTCTTTGGGTGAACAAAATTGACTTCCAGCACCTCCGCCAAGGAGGAATCGCCGATTTGACGGTTTGATTTCTAGGAAACCAGAGCAAAGCGAGTGTTGAAATCTCTGTAAAGGGTGTTTTCCTGGTGATCTCGACGTGTTTCTTACAAAAACTCGCCCATCTGGGTGCCCCTTTCAAATTGTCAGTAGCGATGGAGTAGGCTTAGCTGATGTTGGGTTGGTTTTTTAAAATGTCCATTTAGGGGTGATCCTACTGCTGGTGAGATTATTACGAATGTTCCAGATAACACGGGTGATGCGATTAGAGGGTAAATGATGAGGGCTTTTGTTTCTCTTTTTGTTTGTTTTAAAAACCCTGCCCTTTTCTGATCGAAATGACACTGCAAACACACGGTTAACGATGATGATGATGATGATGATGATGGTTATGATGACGTAGACGATACAGACGACAATAAACGCGTCAATGAGAAGGACAAGAAAAGGAAGAAGAAGACGATGCTGATAATGATGATGATGTTGATGACGACAACGACGACAACGAAGAAAAAGGAAGATGAACATGTTGTTGATGATGATAAGAATGAAGAGAAGACTGCTGCTGCTGCTGCTGATGATGATGACGATGAAGATGAAGAAGATGATGAATTTGTTTTGATTTTTTTTTATTTAATTTTTTGGGGGGGGGGGTTGATAAGATTCATGAAGCAAAACAGCATAAGAACAGAATTGCGCAAATGTCAAACGAACAAGTGAACCGCGCGTAATAACCCTTCCCTTTCCTTTCCACTTTTCCCGAGTCCCGACTACCCCCCCCCCTTTCCCCCCCCCCCCCCACCCCCCCACCCCCCCCCCCCCCCCCCCCCCCCCCCCACCCCCCCCGCCCCCCCCCCCCCCCCCCCCCCCCCCCCCCCCCCCCCCGCCATGTCCCCCCCATCTGATGGACGGTTGCGCATTATTCGTTGTAGAATAATCAGAAATTCAGCTTGTCACCTTAACTCTTGGGGGTGTGGATGAAATGTAGCTAGGGAAGTGTAGACTGCAATTGATTGAAGGGCACGTGAAGTATCTCTGATGGTGTTAGCTACTCCTTGTTATACAAGTTTCCATTGTATACTTTGATTTTTGTGTCGCGTGATTTGCATTCCATGTAAATGAGTGGAGGGGATAGAAATAGTGGTGGGAAAGAGGGCAGTTCTTAATGTTTTGATAGTCGCTAGTATCGACCCTAAATATGTCCAACTTCTTGCGAAGCATGATTTGCTGTCCATTTTTCCTTATCTTTGTTTCCATTTTGAGTGCATGCAAATGTGTTTTCTTGTTTGTATTGTGCTTGTACGAGATCACACTGTAATTTCACCTAACGAGATAATAAAGTACTTTTGACTTTGCTTTGACTACCACCCCACAACCCTTGCCCGCCTTGCGCAATTTCGACATACAAACTGCAAACTAGAAAGAACTGATACACAGAAAACCTCCTACAGCGAGATAAAAAAAAAAACACTTTGGGTTTCTGCTGGGCAAGGTGTTGTATGCTAGTCTGTCGTTTCCGACAATGACTGCCAGATAGCAAGAGGGGGGGCAGATACTATTCTGGCGGGCTGGGCGAGAATTTGTTTATAGTGGAGATGCCTTACCCAGGGTACATCCCCACTCTCTCCGCCAAAGGGATTTGAGGACATAGCTGGCGTTGAGGAAGGTCCCCCCAAAAAGGCCAGTCCCATCCCTTTGGCTGCAGCACCAGAGCCGGTGCAAAGGCCCCCCCCCCCTCCCCCCTCGTTCGAGAGTCATAGTCTTCCACAAGAGACTAAACTGTACCATGATTTTCCATTACTGTAGAAAATCATCTGTTGAACAACAGCTCTCATGCTACTGTTGGCCCCTACTACGAGCTAATGTCAACCAATGACAAAAAGCCATTTGAGTAAAGGGCAAGTACTCGTGCAAAATGTTCTTTTGATTTCCCTTTATATGTGCAACAGATTTCTCTGTGTAACTGTGAAGGCCCGTGAATAAAAATTAAAAAAAACAGAGCATCATCAAGACGCTAGATCAGCAGCCGCGTGCCACATTTGCACCTCCGGTTCTTCTTCGATCGCTCTGACAGTTTCCTGTCAATAGGGCATTTGCCACGAGTGTTCGTTCTCTATACTAGACTACTAATTTGCCCGCACTCGTTCTGCCCGAGTTACGCTGACCTTTCTAATTCAACTCTCTAAATTCAACTCGGTGAAATTCAAGGTCGCCCTCACGTGGCAAATGCCCTGTTATGAGCACAAATGCGTCATGCTGCCGTTATGCGCCTAGCTAAGAATTAGTTAGACCCAGCAAGTCCGACTTTGGCTGAAGGAAATCTTTTTTGAAAGCGTTTCTTGAAAACAAAAAAAACAAAAAAAGGCCGGAGAAATGGGCCAGTAAGGCAGAAAGGTAGTAGATTACAGCAAGCAAAGGGAAAAGGCAGAGTCAAAGAGAGTGACAGATTAGAGGAAGTTACAAGCACAGAACTTCCAGAAGGTTGGGGAACTATTTATGCAAAAGACCCACCCCCCGGCATCCCCACGGGGGGGGGGGGGTGCACCTCCGGTGACCTTGACCTTTGACCAATGACCTTCATCATCGAACGTTGTCTAGATATCCTAACTTCCTATCCGCATGGAAAAACAAATGTGAGCCTCCTAGGTCTCTCCGCTGAAACGCTGTCGTGTTAGCACACAAAACGTACATACGGAGAAAGGTGGCAGAGTGGCTCAGACGTTCGCCTGCCAACTGTAATGCGTGACTGCAACGTGAGTGACTCGCCCGGGTTCGAATCCCGGCCTCCTCGCCTCTTTCTTTCTAGCTCGACAGAGAAAATCGAACTGAACGTCGTCGAGTCCTTCGGATGGGGGACTTGAAAGCTAGTCTGAACCCGTGCGCTTTATGCACCGTAAAAAATCCCACGGCAGTTCGAAAGTCGGTAAGAGCAGGGAGAAATCCCGCTGCCTGGTATGGCCAAATTGATAGCTAGGTTTCCCAAGTTTGTTCCCCCCCCCCCCCCCCCCCCCCACCTCCTCCCCCCTGCCCCCTCCCCCAAAAAAAAAAAATTGGGTAGGCGCTGCGTTTGCGGCGACACGCTCTCCGGGGGAGAGCAGCCTGAATTTCACAGATAAGTCTGTGACTTGAATATACCAAATACGAAAAAACGAAACACAGGAACAGACAGACAGACAGACAGCAGTGAAAACATTAAGCAATTTTGCTTCGTGGCTGATCAACACAAAAAGGGGGTGGGGCGGGTATAGAAATGACTCCCCCCGTGGGGATACCGGTGGGTCTTTTGTATAAATAGTTCCTCCACCTTCTGGAAGTTCTGTGCTTGTAACTTTCTCTAATCTGTCACTCTCTTTGACTCTGCCTTTTCCCTTTGCTTTACTGTCATCTACTACCTTTATGCCTTACCCGGTCCATTCTCCTAGCCCTTTTTTCAAGAAACACTTTCAAAAAGATTTCCTCCAGCCGAAGTCGGACTTGCTGGGCCTAACTATTTCTTAGTTAGGCGCATAACGGTAG
>CM065695.1:12090074-12092574 GCA_017654935.2 Phymorhynchus buccinoides | reverse complement strand
CAGTCATCGGCTATCTTTTTATCTCACTGGTCCATTCTCCTGCCTTTTTTTTCTTCTATAGATTCTTACAAAGATTTCTTCAGCCGAAGTCGGACAATGCTGGGCCTAACTATTTCTTAGTTATAAAAAAAAAATGAGGAAAACAAATTAGAATGACACTAATTATACAATTTCGATGGCTTGAAGTCAAAACGGACTATATTTAGATAGTCCATTGTGACATATTATTGAACATATTACGAAAACTAATAATTTGTATTAATAAAAAAAAAAAAAATGACTGCAGAAATATAAAAAGCATAACCCCTTTATATATGTCTGCAGTCATTGTTTGATACAAGTTATTAGTTTTCGTAATAAGTTCAATTCTACGTCAATCGACTATCTAAAGATAGTCCGTTTTGACTCCAAGCCATCGCTATATCCTGTCAGTGTAAAAAAACCAAATCCATCCATTTTAAACTCACAGAAACTCTCCAGCTAATTAAATATAAAAAATTGTTCTTCCTGTTAGATAAAACCTATGTCACATTCCGTCTGTATAAAATCCATTTTCTTAGTTTAAAACAATACTGTGTGTCCGTTGAAAACGTAGGCTTACAGTTGCGCCATTATGATAGTTTAAACCCAAGATATTGCTGTTTAAAAAGCCCACACCATTCCACCAGTTTAAGAGAAACCCACCCGGTTTTGTTAGTCTAAAAGCCCACACCAGTATGATTCTTCAAATCACACACACACGCACACGCACACACACGCACGCACGCACGCACGCGCACGCGCACACGCACACGCACACGCACACGCACGCACGCACGCACGCACGCACACACGCACACGCACGCGCACGCGCACGCGCACACGCACGCACACGCACACGCACACGCACGCACACACACACACACACACACACACACACACACACACACACACCACGCGCGCGCGCGCAATTCTGTCAGTTTAAAATTCACAGCATTATGTTACTTCAAAACAAACGAAATTCTGTCAGTTTGAAACTCACATCATCATATATTATTATTTTTAAACACACAATTCTGTCAGTTCAAAATTCTCAGCATTATGTGGGGAAGACGGGGTAAAAAGCGCATGGGCGGGTAAGAAGCCCACCCCAATTTTCATGAAATGAAGCAAAGAGTCTCATTTTGCCCATGAGACGAGAGTTAATGTCTAGCATTCGTCTCATGGGCAAATTTCACTGAAATTTTCTTTATTTCATGAGATAATTGGGGTGGGCTTCTTACCCGCCCATGCGCTTTTTACCCCGTCTTCCCCTACTTAGAGACACAGAGAGAGAGAGAGAGAGAGAGAGAGAGAGAGAGAGAGAGAGAGACAGAGACAGAGACAGAGACAGAGAGAACGAAAACCACACAATTCTGTCAGCTAAAAAAAAAAATCACTCCATTTTGCAAGCTTAAAATCCGTATACCTCGGCTTTTGCAACCGACAGTTAGACTCTCTCACATTCCCAGCACAAAATTAATGAGTTTATACGTGTGACAATAAAACTGCAAACTGTTCTTTCTCTTCACTGTTAACTTTTCCGTCTTTGCCGCATTTCTGTGAGTGGAACGATTCGTCAAATTCGAAACTACCGTGGTCGACTTCATTTTATCACCACTCGGAGGAGCCTCGGTCTGGGGTCCGTTTCACAAGGGCTAACGTTACGTAGCGTGAGCGCAAATCGGCAAAAACGGTACTAAGAAACACCTCTTTCGCCGACGTTTGTCGAACACGTTTTGTGGCTGTGATCGAGGTAGCAAGCCACAAACTATTTGAAGGATCATGGGACATATTAATACTTCTGGCTTTTTTTTTTATATCTCGCGTGACGAGACTTGAACTTTCAAAATGGAAGACCAAAACAACAAGCTTTCCATAGCAAATATTCTTTAGTCTATCGTGAAAAAATACGGGATGATTTTAACAAATTAAACAAACGCAAGTGTTTTGGGGTGCTCTTTCTTAATTATATTTCCATCATGTTAGATGGCATAATATAGTGCAAATTTAATTTTCTGCACACAAATAGACGTGGGTGAAATCGAAAACTTTGCACAAACTTACAAGAGGGGTATGATTTATCTCCCTTTTGATAGCAACCCCTTTTCTCTCTCCCAAAAATCAAGAGTAATCTTAAAGGGGTACCCTGACGGAATAGTTTTTGCACGAAAATCATCGAGATCACTATGAAAACACAATTTTTAGAGATCGCAACACTCACTTTGCTCTGGTTTCCTAGAAATCAAACCGTCAAATCGGCGATTCATCCTTGGCGGAGGTGCTGGAAGTCAAATTATTTCACTGAAAGAGAAGGCGTGTGTCGTCTCTTTTGCAATGGCCACCAAATTGCTTGCACGATTTATTTCGCAATACAAGCCTTTTTATTTCTCTTTTTTTAATTTTTATGCAGTTTATCTAAAAGAGTTTCGCTCACAACAAAGGAAATAGCTTCAATTTTTTTTTGCTGCACTACAAAACA
>CM065695.1:12072574-12085074 GCA_017654935.2 Phymorhynchus buccinoides | reverse complement strand
AAAAACCCGTGAAACCCGTGATTTTGACACGTGATCTGGTGGGTCTTTAACCTTCCCAGCGGTCGCTACACTGCATACGACTCGATTCACTGCGATCCGATTGTAAACATTTTGTGAGGCGTGATTCGCGTGAAATTCTACTGTGTAACTAAATGAATCTGATGAAATCCTACTACTACTAGTTTTTTTCACAATATATACACAAAGAATAAAGTTAAGCACCCCACCACTTTTTTGCTGTAAAAAATGAGATGAAATCGAGATTTATTGCAAATAATCAATACAGAATGAAACAACATTGATTGGTAAATGAAAGTTTGACTATCTGACTATAAGAAAACGCATTATTTAATGTATGGTTTTACAAATGCATTCTGATATTCTGAAGCAAAAAGGGTTGTCATGTTCAAATTAAAAAAATACCATGTTTAATTATCAATGTAACAATTTCATATGCCTATCTGAAAAGTTAATTATTGTGGGAAAACGTCATGAGGAGTGTCCAAAACTCATTTGGCAAATCAAAGTTCAGTAGCGTGTGTTTCCTCCCTGTGCCTGGATGACTGCTTCAACCCTGCTTATAACGGAATAATAGTAGCCTTGTAATAGCTAAGGGGTGCTTAACTTTTTTCTTTGTGTATATGTATATATATACGATGCCGACCAAAAGAAACTATACGCGTGCATTTTATGAAAATGCGCACAAAAAAAAGAACGACTTTCGTCAAAAGATTATTTACAATTTTGCGGATGTGTCGTTCAATCATTTGTGTACCCCAAACCCTGAGTTTTATTAAATTCGTGCGAATGTATGTATATTATACTGCCGACCAAAAGAAACTATACACGTGCATTTTATACGCGCACAAAAAAAGAACGACTCGCTCAAA
This sequence comes from Phymorhynchus buccinoides, assembly GCA_017654935.2. Taxonomy (NCBI): domain Eukaryota; kingdom Metazoa; phylum Mollusca; class Gastropoda; order Neogastropoda; family Raphitomidae; genus Phymorhynchus; species Phymorhynchus buccinoides. Next base: position 12,084,184 of record CM065695.1, on the reverse strand, counting down.
TTATTTCAAATTTTGTGGTTCAATCATTTGTGTACCCAAAATCCTAAGTTTTATTAAATTCGTGCGAATATATGTATATTATACTGCCGACCAAAAGAAACTATACGCGTGCATTTCATACGCGCACAAAAAAGAACGACTTGCTCAAATTATTTACAATTTTGTGGATGTGTCGTTCAATCATTTGTGTACCCACAATCCTAAGTTATTATTCAAATTCGTGCGACATAGTTTCGATACAATAGCTCAACTAAACAACACACCCCAAAATTTAAAAATCGCTAAAGCTAGAATAGTTCCCCGTACATGGTGTAGAGTGGCACAGTGGTAACGCGCTCGCTTCGCCGGTGTCAAGTAAACCCGAGTTCGTAACCCTGGGTTAAAAACTGGGATTTTTTCCTTTCACTTTGCACTAGACCTTACCGGTCTGAACGTGGATCTTTCGGGTGAGACGATAAACCGAGGTCCCGTGTAAGCCCCATGCACTTAGCACACGCTAAACCCAGTGGCAACGAAAAAGTTGTCATTTGGTCAAAATTTACCCACCCACCCCTTTCCTTCCTCATCAATCACAAAAAAATCGCATACAAAAAAACCCCATTTTAAATGGGTGGCGCGCCTCTGGCTGCGACGCGCTCTCCAGTGTGGGTGCATAACCCGAATTTCACAGAGATGCCTCTGTGATTATAAAGTACCTAAAATACCTAAAATAATACGACTTCTGATGAAATATCTATGTTTTTGTATCCGACAGTTTATTTGATTCGTGTGTTGGGGGTGTTCGTGAGTACGGTTGAACGAAAAATGGCAGAACTATCATTTTTTCTTACGGAAGTATTTCACGTTGACTCACGACTCGCAGACACCGTCACAAATCGGATCGCGCTTGGGTTGAATCGTATGCAGTGTAGCAGGCCCTTTTACTTAAAAAAATATTTTCTCCACTAAATTTTGTAACCCGAAGAGCTGCATAATATTCTAATTACCCTAGGCTCTCAAGAATTTGTTTATTTATTTATTTATTTTTTTTTAAAACTAAAAATCGATTTCACTTCTGGCGTTCCATAATCTCTCTGCAAGGGTGTTCGGTTGTTGTTTTTGGGGTTTGGGGTTTTTTTTTCTTCTTTTTTTTTTAATGTTGCTATTTTTTGTTTAAGACACGACAGAAGACAAATATGCAAATTACTGTTCTTGATCAGTTAAGTTGCTTTTTGGTCAGTTACCCCACGAATTTGAAAGAAACGTTGATGATGATAATGTTGCAGGTCTGTATAAATAAGACAAAAAAGATGGTGGGCAAAAAACAGAGGCTGTTTTCTAAAATACAAGAAATCCATCCCTTTCCAACAGTTTGTCCCTTTCCTCTTCCTCTACCCCCCCCCCCCTCCCTCCCTTCCTTCCCTCCCTCCAAAACAATCATTTTCCGCGGGATGCCGTGCCAAACCAGGACCCTTGAATTAACCTAGCAAAGTGAAACCATGGTAAGGCTCTTACATTAAAAGGGCACCCTGACGGATGCGGTTTTTTATATACCAGAAACGCGTCGAGATCACCAGGAAAACACCCTTTACAGAGATCGCCACACTCACTTTGCTCTGGTCTCCTATAGAAATCAAACCGTCAAATCGGCGATACCTCCTTGGCGGAGGTGCTGGGAGTCACATTCTTTCAGTGAAAGAGAAGGCATGTGACTTATCTTTTTACGTGACTTATCTTTTTACTTTTCTCATATTTTCTAATGTCCGCCTGAGTTGGACCAAATCGTTTGCACGACATTTTCACAATGCAAGCCGTTTAGAGGTGTAGAGTGGCACAGTGGTAGCGCGTTCGCCTCGTGTCAAGTAAACCCGAGTTCGAACCTGGGTACAGGGGATTTTCCCTCTCACTTTGAACTAGGCCTTACGGTCTGAACGTGGAGTCTTTCGGATGAGACGATAAACCGAGGTCCCGTGTGCCCATGTGCCCATGTACTTAGCACACGTTAAACCCAGTGGCAACAAAAAAGTTGTCATTTGGTCAAAATTTACCCACCCACCCCTTTCCTTCCTCATCAGTCACACAAAAATCGCATGCAAAAAAACTAAATTGGGTGGCGCGCCTCTGGCTGCGACGCGCTCTCCAGGTGGGAGCAACCCGAATTTCACAGAGACGCCTCTGTGACTATAAAGTACCTAATATCTACCTAGTTTTATGCCGTTTTTATACAGTTTACCAAAAGGAGTTTCGCTCACAACAAAGGAAATAGCTCCATTGTTGTGTTTTTTTACTGCACTACAACAAAGACACTGAAAAGAAAAGACTAACATCCGGTCCATTTTCCCTATATGAGTAGTGAGGACAGAAACACTGGTTATGTCCCTTTTAAACGTGACACATTTAGGTTAAAAACACGTCAATAAGCCAGTTGAATTCTCCGTTCAAATTCCAGTCTGAGTCTTTGGATAGCCCGCGACTGTGAATGGTATAACTACCCCACTAACGATCAGCCCGGCTCGCGGTAACTCTTAAGTAGTCCATCTTACCATTTTAGAGTCTTGGACTACAAAGAAGAAAAAAGCTTAATCGACTCTCCACCCACCCCATCCAAAATGGCTTCTCTCTCCGGCATCTCCGACAAGGAGGAATCGCCGTTTTGACGGTTTGATTTCTAGGAAACCAGAGCAAAGTGAGTGTTCTGATCCTTGAAAAGTCTGTCTTGAAAAGTGATCTCGACGTGTTTCTTGCAAAACTTCATCCGTCAGGGTGTCCCTTCAACCTTGTACATGAAACTGAAATCAGTATCTTCGAAACCTCCTCTACCTATCTCCTAAATCCGTCTCCTACCATTCATCAATCGTACTATACTACCTACCTACTTGTCTTATTAATCTTGAGACTCTCTTATCCTCCTCCCTGTATCCCCACCCCCCAATCTCCTCTCTCTCTCTCTCTCTCTCCCCAGAGGCTCTCTCTCTCTCCTCTCTCTCTCTCTCTCTCTCGACTCTCTCTCTCTCTCTCTCTCTCTCTCTCTCTCTCTCTCTCTCTCTCTCTTCTCTCTCTCTCTCGTCTCTCTCTCTCTATCTCTCTCTCTCTCTCTTCTCTCTCTCTATTCACTCTCTCTCTCTCTCTCTCTCTCTCTCTCTCTCTCTCTTTCTTTCTCTCTCCCTCTCTCTCTCTCTCTCTCTTTCTCTCTGTGTATTATTATTACTTTTTTTTTTCTGGCCCAATCCCCCTGTTCCCATTTGACACGGGCACATGGCCTAGATCAAAATAAACCATCTCTCTCTCTCTCTCTCTCTCTCTCTTCTCGTCTCTCTCTCTCCTCTCTCTCTCTCTCATGTTTTGAATGCCATTGGGGGAGGGGTGGGGGTGGGGGTGTCAATATGACACATGCCTTTTGTTTGTTGTATTCTTACATTTTGTTTCCGAACATTGCTGTTGATTGTTATTAGTTAATTTCAAATCACGTGTCCCCTTGCCATGAGGATTTGTATTGTCAATGGCAATTAAAACATTTTCGAGTTTCGACTCTCTCTCTCTCTCTCTCTCTCTCTCTCTCTCTCTCCTCTCTCTCTCTCTCTCTCTCTCTCTCTCTCTCTCTCTCTCTCTCGTCTCTCTCTCTCTCTCTCTCTCTCTCTCTCTCAATCCTTGCCTGCTAAAGTTTTCAAGTCTCTCTCTCTCTCTGTCTCTCTCTCTCTCTCTCTCTCTCTCTCTCTCTCTCTCTCACAGCTCTCTCTCTCTCTCTCGTCTCTCTCTCTCTCTCTCTCTCTCTCTCGCTCCATAATCTCTCTCTCTCTCTCTCTCTCTCCTCTCTCTCTCTCTCAATCTCTCTCTCTCTCTCTCTTCTCTCTCTCTCTCTCTCTCTCTCTCTCTCTCTCTCTCTCTCTCTCTCAATTCTTGCGTAATAAAGTTTTCAAGTGTCAAGTCTCTCTCTCTCTCTCTCTCTCTCTCTCTCTCGTCTCTCTCTCTCTCTCTCTCTCTCTTCTCTCTCTCTCTATCTCTCTCTCTCTCTCATTCCCCATTGGCTGTCATTCACAAATCACCCTACATAACCCTGTCCTAAAGGTCATACATAGGGACCACAAAAAAAAGTGCCCACTGTCTTTTGAATTTTGAGTCTCCGCACCCGAGCCTCCACCCTCCACCCACCCCCCACCCCACCCCACCCCACCCCCACCCCCCTACGCTTCCTAGCGCCTCCCTATGTTAGGCAAACTTGATCCCTACCGAGGCATAAATTCGTCCCTTTCAAGCCATGCCGCAATGCAGTAGACACTTCTCTTCCCGTTCCGTGCCCTATAGTACCTTTTTAGAAAATTCACTTGAACAGTTAAAGACACCCCCACACGTCACGTGTCACATTCCCTCTTATGCTAGGAAGATTTGCTTAAAGACCCACCAGATCACGTTTCAAAATCACGGGTTTCACGGGTTTTCCCTCTTCTTGTTTTGACTAGGTTTTTGACTCCCATACAACTGCACCCACATTCAAAACGAAACATCACTTTAAAAGAGCAGCCTCAATTTGAAGTTGGGGACATTTGTATGTGGGTCACAGCTACCCAGAAAAAAATCAAGGGATTTAATCGTGGTGCGTCAGTGTGTCTTTAAGATTTATTACTAGCTATAAGAGGGAAAACACGTGAAAACCGTGATTTTGACACACGACGTGGTGGGTCTTTAACACTGGGTAGTAGTAACACGTAAGTTAGACAATTAAGCTGGCAAAACGATTTGAGCCGTTTAGTCTGATTTTAAGTCTAGGGGAAGACGGGGTAAAAAGCGCATGGGCGGGTAAGAAGCCCACCCCAATTATCTCATGAAATAAAGAAAATGTCAGTCAAATTTGCCCATGAGACGAATGCTAGACATTAACGCTCGTCTCATGAGCAAAATGAGACTGAAATTTGCTTCATTTCATGAGATAATTGGGGTGGGCTTCTTACCCGCCCATGCGCTTTTTACCCCGTCTTCCCCTACTCCCAGTAACAGTTAACACTGGGTAGTAGTAACGTGTAAATTAGAACTTTTAAACTAGCAAAACGATTTGAGCAGCTTAGTCTGATTATAAATCTACTGCTAGTAACAGTTAACACTGGGTTGTAACATGTAAATTAGAACTATAAATTAAGCTGGCAAAACGATTTGAGCAGCTTAGTCTGATTATAAATCTACTACTAGTAATGTTAACAGTTAACACTGGGTAGTAACATGTAAATTAGAACCATTAATTAAACTGGCAAAAAACGATTTGAGCAGCTTAGTGTAATTAAAAAGTCTACTACAAGTAACAGTTAGCACTGGGTAGTGACGTGTAAATTAGAACTATTAAACTGGCAAAACGATTTGAGCAGTTTAGTGTAATTAAAAAGTCTACTACCAGTAACAGTTAACACTGGGTAGTGACGTGTAGATTAGAACTATTAAACTGGCAAACGATTTGAGCAGTCTAGTCTGATTATAAGTCTACTACCAGTAACAGTTAACTTAGGAAGTAGTAACGTGTACATTAGAACTATTAAACTGGCAAAACGATTTGAGCAGCTTAGTCTGATTATAAATCTACTACCAGTAATAGTTAACTTAGGAAGTAGTAACGTGTACATTAGAACTATTAAACTGGCAAAACGATTTGAGCTGCTTAGTCTGATTATAAATCTACTACCAGTAACAGTTAACTTAGGAAGTAGTAACGTGTACATTAGAACTATTAAACTGGCAAAACGATTTGAGCTGCTTAGTCTGATTATAAATCTACTACCAGTAACAGTCAACGCTGGGTTGTAACATGCAAATTAGAACTATTAAATTGGCAAAACGATTTGAGCTGCTTAGTCTGATTATAAGTCTACTGCCAGTAATAGTTAACATTTAAATTAGAACTATTAAGCTGGCAACACGATTTGAACAGCTTAGTCTGATTATAAATCTACTACTAATAACAGTTAACACTGGGTAGTGACGTGTAAATTAGAACGCAAAACGATTTGAGCAGCTTAGTCTAATTATATTAAAATATTATTATTAAGTCTACTACCAGTAGCAGTTCACACTGGGTAGCAACATGCAAATTAGAACTATTAAGCTGGCAAAACGATTTGAGCAGCTTAGTCTGATAAGTCTACTACCAGTAACAGTTAACGCTGGGTAGTAAGCAACATGTAAATTAGAACTATTAAGCTGGCAAAACGATTGAGCAGCTTAGTCTGATTATAAGTCTACTGCCAGTAACAGTTAACACTGCGTAGTGACGTGTAAATTAGAACTTTTAAACTGGCAAAACGATTTGAGCAGCTTAGTCTAATTATATTAAAATATTATTATCAAGTCTACTACCAGTAACAGTTCACACTGGGTAGCAACATGCAAATTAGAACTATTAAGGTGGCAAAACGATTTGAGCAGCTTAGTCTGATCATAAGTCTACTACCAGTAACAGTTAACACTGGGTAGTAAGTAACATGTAAATTAGAACTTTTAAACTGGCAAAACGATTTGAGCAGTCTTTTCAAATTTGCATTTTACTACCAGCATTAACTGTTTCAGACGCATTTATGGTTACGGCACCTGAATCCGTTGGCCTTGTTGTCTCTGATGGCTGCGGGTAACAGGATAGTGAGGCACCTTTCTCCTCTTTCTCCTCGTTCCTGTCTGAATTGTCTTCTTTTAACCCTTTCGCCGCCAACGTCGCATTTTAGCACCGCAGTGATTTAACACCTATGTCACTAAAAGGCATCAAATTGGGGTCTATTATCCAAAGACCCTATTGTCTTAGTTTTGGGAAGTTAAGGTTAGACCCTATTTTATATATGTCACAGAAGAATCCCCAATACTGCAGATGGATTTTGTTCTCTACCCAGGTAACATTAATGGAAACTATTTGCTGAAATATGGCTGGCGGTGAAAGGGTTAAAGCCATTCATAACTTTCAGCGTTCGTTTAGTAGTTTGGTTTCTAGCGTCCCCCCCCCCCCCCTTCTACCAAAACCGCCAAATGGGGTATGAAATAAATTTCTTGCCTTGCCTTGCCTTGCCACGAATGATTAGTGGGTGCATCCCGAACGAAAAATGGTGTTTTACGTCCTCTCGGTCTGGAACGGACACATATGGGACATTTGTAGATACAAAGATGGTGGGAACGTATACTGGAGGCAATGCCCGGAGGCAGTGCAACACCAGTAAAGTCCCGATTTTTTAACAATACAGATAGGTGTAGTAGCAGTAACCACGCCTCAGTTAAACCTCATCGGCTATGGTGCCGCCACAAATATACATAGCGGGTGTATCCCATCTGGTAGAAAATATTCTTGACCAGCCAGAATTTTCAAATAATAAATAGATAAATAAAGAAATAAATATGTAAATAAAACAAATTCAATGAATAAACTAGGGCTGGGAGAAAATGTGGAATAGTTGAAACAAAGCAATCACGATTTTGTTGTTTGACGTCCAATCAAATTTTTTTTTCTCACAAGATTCAACATTTTTAATGATTTAGTTAATTACAAAAGCCCCCTGGGGGTGCATGGAAAATCGTATAGGGCCTATACGTTTATATGCATACGCATGTATGCATTTTCATACACACACGCGCGCGCGCACATACACACACACACGCACGCGCACACGCGCGCACACACACATATACACAAGCGCACAGACGCACACAAACACACGCACGCACGCACACGCACGCACGCGCACACGCACACACACACACACACGCGCGCACGCACGCACGCACGCACGCGGTCTCCAACAACCGGGATAATTAGCGAAGACGATAATATTCAGTATTATTATTATTATTATTGTTGTTGTTGTTGTTGTTGTTGTTGCTATTGTTATTATTATTATTATTATTATATTAGCCAGGTACCTTCAAGACCTCACCAGAACTCTGTGTGCGCGAGGTGGGCAGATTAATTTGTTCTTCTTTTCTTTCTTTTTTAACCCATGCGTATCACAGTGGTTCACAGCGTATACTCTGCGTATCACAGTGGTTTCTGCAATGATGTTTAAGCTAAGGGTTACGTAGAGTTAGATCAGACCAGCCTCATCATTATTAACTTCACCCCCAAAATCTGGCAAACGTATTTTACAAGAACAGGTGGGTTTTTTCTTTATGAATACATCTTTCTCTGATTCCACGGATATGTCTGGCTTGCACAGAGAGCGGGTTGTGAAATATCTTTTGTGTCATTCTTCAAGAGAGAGGAGAGAGAGAGAGAGGAGAGAGAGAGAGAGAGAGAGAGAGAGAGAGAGAGAGAGAGAGAGAGAGAAGAGAGAGAGAGAGAGAGAGAGAGAGAGAGCGAGAGAGAGAGAGAGAGAGAGAGAGAGAGAGAGAGAGAGAGAGAGAGAGAGAGAGAGAGAGAGAGAGAGAGAGAGAGAGAGAGAGAGAGAGAGAGAGAGAGAGAGAGAGAGAGAGAGAGAGAGAGAGAGAGAGAGAGAGAGAGAGAGCGAGAGAGAGAGAGAGAGGAGAGAGAGAGAGCGAGAGAGAGCGAGAGAGAGAGAGAGAGAGAGAGAGCGAGAGCGAGAGAGAGCGCGAGAGCGCGAGAGCGCGAGAGCGCGAGAGCGAGAGCGAGAGAGAGCGAGAGCGAGAGAGAGAGAGAGAGAGAGAGAGAGAGAAAGAGACGTGTATGTGCAAGAATGGAGGGAGCTTGCACAGATATATATCGGAGGTAGCCTATAGATGATTCAAAACAAACTTTGAATCTGAGCAGTATTGTGGGTACATTGACATAAGATGCTTTAGTTTGGGGGTTTCCTTGACCTTATTATAGGGGCAGGAGGCCCGAAGAATTAAAATAATTATTGTTCAATTCTTCTCTGATTCCTACATTCTCACTTCCTCTCCCTCCTCCCCATGTCCTGATCTTAGGTTCGATCAAAAAGCCTGCATATACAAAGAGCTCGCACTCCGCAGCTGACTGAAGCCGGTGGGTGGTTTTTTTTACTCCCACCCATTCACCTACACTACAGGTGGGGATAACTGTGAACTCACTCACTGCCTACAACAACACTAACGCTTCCCACCTTCCACCTTTTCACCTTTTACACCAGGTGGGGAGTGAGAAAGTTGGCTTCATTCTTTGCAAGGTTTGCAGGCTGCGACGTTGTCACTCTTTGTAACATTGTAGGATATTTGGTATCACACACACACACACACACACACACGCACGCACGCACGCACGCACGCACGCACGCACGCACGCACGCACGCACGCACGCACGCACGCACGCACGCACGCACGCACGCACGCACGCACGCACGCACGCACGCACGCACACACGCACACACGCACACACACACAACATGTCCGAAGGACTGCAACGTCCACCTTTGTTGACTATCTCTGTCTGTCTGTCGGTCAGTGTCTGTCAGTCTGTCTCTCTCTCTCTCTCTCTCTCTCTCTCTCTCTCTCTCTCTCTCTCTCTCTCTCTCTCTCTCTCTCTCTCTCTCTCTCTCTCTCTCTCTCTCTCTCTCTCTCTCTGTCTCTCTCTCTCTCCCTCCTTCTCTCCCTCCCTCCCTCTCTCCGTATTTATTTCTCCACTCATGCACGCGTACGTCTCTCACCTCTAAAAGCGGGGTTTTTAATCTGAGCTTAAATCAATTCTCAACAGTACCATCATAGAATATTCCATTAAACATTGCAGCAGTAGCATCAAAGGTTGCTTTGTCTGTTCAGGCCTCAAATTATCCGACCTCCCTACCATCACTCTACACATATGGCTGTTAAAACGGACTCAATTCGATGTGCCAACGTCTCTATATGTCATCTTCATTATGCCCCCGTCTGTATGTGTCACCCTCATTGTGCCCCCGTCTCTATTTGTCATCCTCATTGTGCCCCTGTCTCTATGTGTCGCCCTCATTGTGCCCCCGTCTCTATTTGTCATCCTCATTGTGCCCCTGTCTCTATGTGTCGCCCTCATTGTGCCCCCGTCTCTATGTGTCGCCCTCATTGTGCCCCCGTCTCTATTGTGTCATCCTCATTGTGCCCCCGTCTCTATGTGTCACCCTCATTGTGCCCCCGTCTCTATGTGTCACCCTCATTGTGTCCCTGTCTCTATGTGTCACCCTCATTGTGTCCCATGTTTCATATATGCCACCCGTCCCCGTCTATGTGTCACCCTCATTGTGCCCCCGTCTCTATATGCCACCCTCATTGTGCCCCCGTCTCTATGTGTCACCCTCATTGTGCCCCCGTCTCTATATGTCACTCTCATTTAGCCCCCGTCTCTGTATGTCATCCTCATTGTGCCCCCGTCTCTATGTGTCACCCTCATTGTGCCCCCGTCTCTATGTGTCATCCTCATTGTGCCCCCCGTCTCTATGTGTCACCCTCATTGTGCCCCCGTCTCTATATGTCACTCTCATTTAGCCCCCGTCTCTGTATGTCATCCTCATTGTGCCCCCGTCTCTATGTGTCACCCTCATTGTGCCCCCGTCTCTATGTGTCATCCTCATTGTGCCCCCGTCTCTATGTGTCACCCTCATTGTGCCCCCGTCTCTATATGTCATCCTCATTGTGCCCCCGTCTCTATGTGTCACCCTCATTGTGCCCCCGTCTCTGTATGTCGCCCTCATTGTGCCCCCGTCTCTATATGTCACCCTCATTGTGCCCCCGTTTCTATGTGTCATGCTCATTGTGTACCCCCGTCTCTATGTGTCACCCTCATTGTGCCCCCGTCTCTATATGTCACCCTCACTGTGCCCCCCTCTCTATAATGTCATCATCATTGTACCCCCGTCTCTAGATATCACCCTCATTGTGCCCCCCGTCTCTATATATCATCCTCACTGTGCCCCCGTCTCTATGTCCTTGTCTCTCTGTGTCCCCGTCTCCTATATCAGTATATGTCATCCTCAATGTGCCCCCTCTCTATATGTCCCCATCTCTATATGTCACCCTCATTGTGCCCCTCTCTATATGTCCCCGTCTCTATTTCAGTAATGTCTCTCTGTGTCCCCGTCTCTATATATCAGTATATGTCATCCTCATGTGTGCCCCCTCTCTATATGTCCCCGTCTCTATGTGTCATCCTCATTGTGCCCCCTCTCTATATGTCCCCGTCTCTATTTGTCATTGTCTCTCTGTGTCCCCCCGTCTCCTATATCAGTATATGTGTCATCCCTCATTGTGCCCCCTCTCTATATGTCCCCATCTCTATGTGTCATCCTCATTGTGCCCCCGTCTCTATATGTTCCCGTCTCTATGTGTCACCCTCATTGTGCCCCCGGGTCTCGGTTTAGGGATTGGGATAGGGTTTCAGATTTGGCTTAGGGTCAGGTTTGTGCGTCACATACAGACGGATAGATATTATGACGGGAGCAATTATTGAGACGGGGGCACATAGAGACGGGGACATACAAAGGAGGGGGCATATAGTGACGGGGACACATAGAGACGGAGACACTTAGAGACGGAGACACATAGAGATGTAAACGCATAGACATGAAATTGGGGACACAGATCAGGCGGGAACATTTAGAGTCGGAGGGGTGGTGGGTGAGGGGGGGGGGGGGCATACAGAGACGAGGACACAATCATAGAGACGGTGACATATCCAAACGATATTGGGGACACGTAGAGACGGGGGCATAGAGATACGTAACCATTGAAACGGC
>CM065695.1:12050074-12055074 GCA_017654935.2 Phymorhynchus buccinoides | reverse complement strand
AATATCTGCAATATTGCGAATTCCTCTGTGACATATATAACATTAGGCCTATCCTTACCTCCCAAAAATATTTTTTTTAAAGGGTCTTTGGATAACAGGCCCTGATTTGATGCTTTTTAGTGACATGGGTGTTTCTAACCATTGCGGTGCTAAAATGCGACATTGGCGGTGAAAGGGTGTGTGTGTATCTTTGTAGTTCTAGTGAATATGCATAACAATGTGTGTATTTGTGCGCCTATTCGCATACATGTGGGTGAATATTTCATCTTTGGTAGAAAGTCTTTTTTCTCGCAAATAGTATTGTATTATTGTAACTTTTTCGCATTATTGTTTGTAACCGTCTTAAAAAGAAAATCTTCCATGGGATCTGTTCTGACGTGGTACGCGTTATAATAATAAATTCCCCCCACCACTGCACCCTTATTTTCCTCTTTTGACATTAACACCGTTCCGATTCATTAGGCCAGTGGGATTCTCCCCCCATTGATAATATCAATGAGCTGTTTTGTTTGGTTAGCCCTGGGGCGAGTTTCTCTACATAGCGGTCGCCGCGCGAAAAAAAACATTTAACCTCCCCGGAAACTTGCCTATAGGTTCTGCATAACCCGAACAGGATCAAGATCGTCAAATGAGAGAGAGAGAGAGAGAGAGAGAGAGAGAGAGAGAGAGAGAGAGAGAGAGAGAGAGAGAGAGAGAGAGAGAGAGAGAGAGAGAGAGAGAGAGAGAGAGAGAGAGAGAGAGAGAGAGAGAGAGAGAGAGAGAGAGAGAGAGAGAGAGAGAGAGATTAACAACTACTGATCAAGATTTGCTTACACACCCTAAAAAAACATGTTATAAACACAAAGAATTGTATTTAAACAAAACACAATTCTGCATAGATGCGAATGCGCGACTGTGCAGACTACATTAAATCACACCACACATTATTTATTATACCATTTCTGTCTTCCTTCTTAAACTTTTGTCTTTTTCCTTTATAAACAACACGCTGACCTGCACTTTCAAATATCAGTGGACATAACGTGATCAACATTACAATAATGGAGAGGAAAAGAAGATACAGAAACAAAACGCATTATTGATCTTTCAAATCACTGCCTCCACTGTCCATCCCCTCTCTCTCTCTCCCTCCCTTCCCCTCCCCCCCCTCCCCCCCCTCTCCCCTTTTAAAACAGAAGGTGGCATATCCGGCCCTGCGATGCTTCCATTTCAAACTTCATTAATCATGGCTGTCTGGTGGCCGCCATTTTGCCATCGGTTTTCTGATCCCCCCCTGCTTATCTCCTCGCCAAATCTCGCGCCCGCCAGTGATGTTTCGTGATTTTAGCGTTTCCTTTCTGATTGATTTCATTTTTCTGTCATACCTGCCTACTGCTTCCTAGTGCTCTGTCTCGGTCTCTCTGTCTGTCTCTTTCACTTTACTTCCACAGGGCTGAGTGCAAAGAAAAAGAAGCACCGATGCTTATCTCATTACCCTGTATATAAATAACAAATTCGTTCGTTCGTTCTCTCTCTCTCTCTCTCTCTCTCTCTCTCTCTCTCTCTCTCTCTCTCTCTCTCTCTCTCTCTCTCTCTCTCTCTCTCTCTCTCTCTCTCTCTCTCTGCCTGTCTCATTGTTTCTGTCTCTCCTCTTCATCATCATCACCTTCTTCTTTTCCTCCTTTGTTTCGTCTTCTTCTTCCTTCTCCTCCTCCTTCTTCTTCTCCTCCTTTGTTTTCGTCTTCTTCTTCCTTCTCCTCCTCCTTCTTCTTCTCCTCCTTTGTTTCGTCTTCTTCTTCCTTCTCCTCCTCCTCCTTCTTCTTCTCCTCCTTTGTTTCGTCTTCTTCTTCCTTCTCCTCCTCCTTCTTCTTCTCCTCACTCTTTCTTGTCTCTTCTCCTGTCTTCCGTTTAATAGATGTGTAAAGACTGCGATGATTGTGTTAACAGTGACATGGAGAGAGAGAGAGAGAGAGAGAGAGAGAGGGAGAGAGGAGAGAGAGGGAGAGAGGGGGAGAGAGAGAGAGGGAGAGAGAGAGAGAGAGAGAGAGAGAGAGAGAGAGAGAGAGAGAGAGAGAGAGAGGGAGAGAGAGACATAGAGACTCAAAAGACTCAAAACTTTTAATTGCAAAGGCCACCGACCTATCTGCAAGGAGGTCAAAGAACACAAAATATAGAATCACACACACACACACGCGCGCGGAGGGGGAGAGAGTGAGAGAGAGAGAGGAGAGGAGAGAGAGAGAGAGAGAGAGAGAGAGAGAGAGAGAGAGAGAGAGAGAGATAGTGAGGAGAGAGAGAGAGAGAGAGAGAGAGAGAGAGAGAGAGAGAGAGAGAGAGAGAGAGAAGGATGAAGAAGAAAAAGCTGAGAGAAAAAGAAACAGCATAATGGACACAACAGAAATATATAGACAAAAAGAGAAAAATACACATGCACAAACGCGAACGCGCGCACACACACACACGCACACGCACTCACGCACACCTGCACGCGCGCGTGCGAGCACACACACACACGCGCGCGCACACACACACACAGTGACACACAAAACACACACAATGACATGACACAATCTCAGTCTCTTCCAGATTGCACGCGCGGCGACTGCTCCCGTAACTTTGCGCGTGCCGCCGTAAGGCTAAATTGATGACACGGCTCGATAGCGAGGTCTGGCGTGAAATTGTCATAATGGATCACAAACACCCCTATCCATCCATCCATCCATCCATCCACCTATCCATCCATCCATCCATCCATCCAAGATCTAACTCGGCAACAGTTTTCCTTTTTTGTTGTTGAAAATCACGGTTAGATGTCCGGGGCTGACACCACGGTGATTATGACGGAACAATAATTGATTCCCCCAACCCCTACTCTTCATTTGATATTGGGGGGAGCTTTGGGGGCCATGCCATCATGCATTGCGACCGGAAGTCACATTGTGGAGTAAAAATAGCGAGCCGGGGATATGCGGAAATGCGCTTCTTTGATCTGTCTCTTGTCTGTCTCTCTCCCTCTCTGTTCTGACTGTCTGTCTCTTTCTCTGAAAATCTCTCTCTCTCTCTCTCTCTCTCTCTCTCTCTCTCTCTCTCTCTCTCTCTCTCTCTCTCTCTCTCTCTCTCTCTCTCTCTCTCTCTCTCTCTCTCACTCTGATGCCATTGTATTGCATAGAATTGTTGACAGGATTTAAGGTTATATTACTCTCTCTCTCTCTCTCTCTCTCTCTCTCTCTCTCTCTCTCTCTCTCCAAGTCTCTCTCTCACACCCTCTTCTACCCCCCCCCCCTCCTCTCTCTTCCCTGTTCTGAAAACGCAATGATCTGTAACATTTATCTTTTATCGTGTTGCTGTCAAAGCGATGGTTTTAGATGGGATCTAAATAAAGGTCAGGGGGACAGTCGTTCGGATTATTACTGTTGCTGTGCCTTTAAGTGTACTCCCAGCTTTATGAGAACGGGGTACATTGGGATAGGAACGAAGGCTGTGTGTTTCTGTCTGTCTGTCTGTATATATGTGACCCAACACCACGAAAGGGACATTAAGTCGCTGGGCTAGTTTCTCACAACAGGCTTTTTAAGAATGATGCTTTGCTTGTCTCACTTTGGTTCTGACCCACGCACTGCTAGGTGAATGGTATCGTAATCAACTTTGGTGGAGGGGAGTTAATTAGAAAAAGAGAGTAATTACCCTTTGTTCAATTTCGTCAGGCTTTGAAAGTCAAAAATCTTTTTTTTGGGTGGTCAGTTTTGAGTTCTGGGTATTTTTGTGTTCTCTAACATCTTATCTTTCATAATTATAAAGGACAATCTTCAATGTGATCTCTAAATGGGTCTTAAAAGTGCTTTAAAACAAGTAGGTCACTGCGTTTTCTTCAGCTAGGCTAGACTTTAGAATGTGTTTTATCAAAATGGCCGACACTCACCCTACTAACTTTAAATGCTCTTAACTCTGGAACGGGAAAAGATACAAGAATGGTTCTTGTATCATTAGAAACAGAATTTTCTGAAGTTTCCACCTGTATAATTTTCTCCGAACGGTCAGTTTAACATTGAATGTCCCTTTCGTGGTGCTGGGTCACATATGTGTATGTATGTATGTATGTATGCATGCATGTATGTGTGTACATACGTACGTATCCGTATGTATGTATGTATGTATGTGTGTACGTACGTACGTACGTATACGTATGTATGCATGTATGTAGGTATGTACGTATGTATGTATGTATGCGTCACGCCCAGTTCGTGAAATAGCCAATTTAAGACTTGCAAATATTTATGAATAAAATAATAATATTTTTCCTTCATAACCACACAGAGATTAAGAATTGGTTCAAGGGAATCAGAAATTATGCATACACCTGTACTCGAGTTTAAAATTATTGTATTCCGACAAGTTGATAAAACGTTTAATAAAACGTGTGGCTCAGGCATATCCCAGAGTAGCATTTGGTAGGGTTTGGGGGTAGTGATGGGGGTGAAAATACAAAGTAGAAATATGTGCTAGAGTTGAATCAACCTTCATCAATACCTGTGTGAGTGGAAATTGAACAATTTGATGTATATTGTTCATTTCATGAATTGCACAAAGCATTTTGCCCATTTCATGAAATAGGCAATTTCACAGAGTGGGCGTAACATAATTATGTAGGCTTATGTATGTATGTACCTATGTATGCGGTGCGTTTTATATTCCATTTCGCAGCACCTAAACTAGTGAACCAATCTTGATACAACTTGGCAGAATGACACCTCCTCTTCTAAACGTCACGCCCGTTACGACAATTTTACCAAATGGCAAGCCACATCAACGTCCTCCTAATACATCTGAATATTCAAAAACCGTACAGATGTATAAAAAAAAATCAAAGCAAATCATATTAAGCTACAAATGTTTTCCCAAACTCAGAGGGACAAACGAGATGAGAATGAAGTGACGTAAAGATTGTGTGTGTGTGTGTGTGTGTGTGTGTGTGTGTGTGTGTGTTGTGCGTGTGCGTGTGTGCGTGCGTGCGTGCGTGTGCG
>CM065695.1:12002574-12047574 GCA_017654935.2 Phymorhynchus buccinoides | reverse complement strand
GAGGAGGCATTCTGCCGAGTCAAATGCCCGGAACAAACGAGCGAGACTACGAGGTCGTCGGCTCAAGAACCTAGCGTGCAAATTGCTCCGCGAAAGAACTGAGTATTTTTTGTGTGTTTGTGCAGTGTTGTGCGTGTTGCCCTTAGGTTTTTGCTGCTGTTACTATTCTTTGATATATGTATGATTGTGTGAGTGATTGAGTGTAAATAAATTGTTGTTAATATTTCAAATTGGCTTTGTTTATAATGTTTGTGGAGAGACTGAATAACGCGAGAGCATGTACTTCTGAATGAGTTGGATGTTTTGATTTCTGTCTTAACTTTCCGTTTGTGTGTGAATTTCGTTCGTGACAGCTTTGTACACGCTTTCTTTTGGTTTACAGGATGTATGTCTCCAACCCACCTGCGTGCGCATCTCGACCATTCCAACGGAAGTGTCGCCATCTTAGTCCTTATTTGTGTGTAAACAAAGTGAAAATGTTATCTAAATGTGTAAAGAAAACATCCAGATGTTATAAATACAGTTTAGATAAGTTTCGAATTGGAACAGCCAAATACGCAGCATCGATCTGGCATTTTTCAAAAAAAGGTAAGGACTAA
Source organism: Phymorhynchus buccinoides (assembly GCA_017654935.2). NCBI lineage: Eukaryota > Metazoa > Mollusca > Gastropoda > Neogastropoda > Raphitomidae > Phymorhynchus > Phymorhynchus buccinoides. The sequence continues at coordinate 12,046,975 of CM065695.1, read as the reverse complement.
GATGGCGGTCTCCCATAATATGGCGCTCCTTGTGGCCGGATATGACGACACGTGGGTACCAGCAATTAAACTTTTGTATTTATTTATTTAGGCCTATCTATTTGCTTGCTTGTTTGTATTTTTGTTTATTAATTTATTTATAGCACGTTTAATATCCTTAAAAAAAAGATTTAATTTGGGGGGGATTTTTTTTTTTTTTTTTTTTTTTTTGGGGGGGGCATGAACAAAAATGATGAAACAAAATGAATGTGTACAGATGTACATAAACGAGATTGGAAAGATACAGCTACAGCTTAATAATAATAATAATAATAATAATAATAACATGTATATGGCGCAGTATCCTGACAACAGCTCAAAGCGCCTTACAGATACAAAGTATAAAAAACACGTGAACATGATAATACAGGCACGTGATACCAAATTCACTATTCTATAAATAAACAGTAGAACACCAGGACATATACAAGATACTGATCATACAAGATACATGTAAATACACATGCGTAATACGAGATAATAATAATACCCAGGGGCCATAGTACTCTGGTTTTAAATCATACAACTTGTGGCGGTACCATAGCCAATGAGGTTTAACCGAGGCGTGGTTACCGCTATACCTATCTGTATTGCTAAAAAAAATCGGGACTTTACTGGAGTTGCACTGCCTCCGGGCATTGCCTCCAGTATTGTTCCCACCAATCTACAAATGTCCCATATGTGTCTGTTCCAGACCGAGAGGACGTAAAACACCATTTTTCATTTCACGAGATAATAATAGATGCAGACGGAAGAAGAAAAAATGCAAACACACGCACTCGCCAGCTTAAACTTTAAAAGTTAGTCTCCTGTACAAATCTACAATACAGAAAAAGGCCAACATGTCGACGTCATTAAAAAGCCTACCGCAAACAGTCACTACTATAGCAACTAATTAAACATTATATTAATTATTGAAAATGAATAGGGGAAGACGGGGTAAAAAGCGCATGGGCGGGTAAGAAGCCCACCCCAATTATCTCATGAAATGAAGCAAATTTCAGTCTCATTTTGCCCATGAGACGAGCGTTAATGTCTAGCATTCGTCTCATGGGCAAATTTGACTTACATTTTCTTTATTTCATGAGATAATTGAGGTGGGTTTCTTACCCGCCCATGCGCTTTTTACCCCGTCTTCCCCTATAAATGAAGAGAAACGACACACACACGAACACACACTCGCGTTCGCCCATGCACGCATAGACAATCAAACCCAAAGCCTTATCCCCACCCCCACCCCCACTAATCCGCTCCATCGCCTCACCTTGTTAAGGCAAAAGATTAGAATTTAGAAATAAACAGTTAGTTACACCCACGCACGCACACACACGCACGCACGCATGCGCGCGCGCACACGCACACGCACACGCGCACGCGCGCACGCACACACACACACACACACACACACACACACACACACACTGGACTGGACTGGAACCAATTTATTGTCAGATTAACTATTAAAGCTGTACTAACAATGAAAAAAAGTAAAACAAGAAACGATGAAATTCAATAGATAATAAATAAATTATACAAAACTTGAAATTGGAAAACAAACAAACAAAAACTCTCTCTCTCTCTCTCTCTCTCTCTCTCTCTCTCTCTCTCTCTCTCGTTCTAACCAACTCTCTTTCACTCACCTTAATCACCCTATCTTAATCCATAACACATTTGTGCAATTACTTAGGATCTCAATCAAACACAATAACCTTCTCATTGGCACTTATCTCAATCAGTTTGTTAAAAAAAACACCACTCTCTCGCACTCTCTCTCTCTCTCTCTCTCTCATTCTCTCTCTCTCTCTCTCTCCATCTTCTCTCTCTCTCTCTCTCTCTCTCTCTCTCTCTCTCTCTCTCTCTCTCTCTCTCTCTCTCTCTGTCACACACACGCACACTCACACACACACCAAAAACAACAATCTCCATATCTCCCGTCCCTCTCGGTGAACAAATAACCTCAACTCAACTTCAGGGCAAAAAACAAACACACAAAAACAACCACCACCAAACCCCAACAAAATAAATCAATCAATAAATCAGCAGACATTACATCAAATAGATGGACATCAAAAACCAAGCAAATCACCCAATCTCTCTCTCTCTCTCTCTCTCTCTCTCTCTCTCTCTCTCACACACACACACACACACACACACACACACACACACACACACACACACACACACACACACACACACACACACACACACACACTCACACACCAAAAAAACAATCTCCATATTTCCCGTCCCTCGTTGAACAAATAACCTCGACTCAACTTCGGGAGAGAGAAAGAAAAAAACAAAAAAACGACAACCAAACCCCAACAAAATAAATAAATAAACAAGTGCAACGCCGAGCAGCTGCAAAGTCCCCTCGCAGCATCGCCGAGCTACTCCGAAATCAGAATGTGTCGGTTGTACACATACATAAAAACGCATCAAAACAGCACGTAACTACATAAAAACGCATCAAAACAGCACGTAACTGACTAGGTTTTTTTATATATAGCCTTGGGGTTCGGACCCGTGATTTGAGCGCGCGCGATCATGCGCACACGAGCGCACAGAAACATTCATGACAACTGTGTTATAGACCATTCATCAAGAAATGTTGTGAACAAAAACTGCATTGAAATACATGCAAAACTTCGCGAGATATTAGCGATTATGTGTTTCGGGGTTTGAACCCCGTAACAGGCGCGACCTTGACCTTAATGTAAAACTAAATACATCAGTGGATAGCTTGCATCTTGGCAAACTAGTATACCAAATTTGATGATGATACACTGAATAGTTTTTGAGAAAAACGGACGAATAGCCGGACGGACGGAGGCACGCCGGACGGACGGACACCGGACGGACGGACGGACCAGACAAAAACAATAGCTCCCCGAACCTTCGGCTCGGGGACTAATAAATCAGCAGACATTACATCAAATAGATGGACATCAAAAACCGAGCAAATCACCCACCAACGCTCTACCATCCCCCCACCCCTCTTCAAAATCACTAGAAGTTATTGTGTTTCTCTCACCTAACCGGTCGCAGCAGCAATGCAATACAATGCAAGCGAATCAGCAGAGCAAATACCATTTTTTTCCCCCAATCATATATTTTCCGCCCCGCTGCCCCGTTTCTGCGAACTGTCGGCCATACTTGTTACAGTTCAAGCTTTGTTTGCCCTCTCGCCATTGTTGTCTATTCAGTGGAAACCCCACGGTCGCTTTCGCGCCTCGGACCCGCCGCGGCTTTAGAAGCAACTTATTTCGCTATTTTAGCATCGGATTTGACTTTTTGTCCTCGTCACCCGTCGTAAATAATTACAGTCGGGCAAAGGTTGGCACTATGTTCGATTTATGCAACAATAACTCGGGGGTAAATGGAGTAAAGAATGGGGTGGGGATGTGTGTTTACCGCTCTGCGCATGCGCCAACTCGAGGGGAGTGGTCACGTGATGTTTGAGTGTTGACAAAATGGATTCCTCTCAGTTGAATGCATATGGTAAGACGGGGTAAAAAGCCCATGGGCGGGTAAGAAGCTCATGCCAATTATCTCATGAAATAAAGTAAATTTCAGTTAAATTTGCCCATGAGACGAATGCTAGATATTAACACTCGTCTCATGGGCAAAATGTGGCTGAAATTTGCTTTATTTCATGGGCTAATGTTAAGATCAGCTCCCTCCGCTGTTCCAGGGTGAAGTTGGCCAATCAGCTCCCTCCAATTTACCATTTCCGTTAAGCTGATTGGCCAACTTCACCCTGGAACAGCGGAGGGATAATTGGCATGGGCTTTTTACCCCGTCTTCACCTATGTGTTTAGATTTTATTGCGCAAAGTGGTGCGGCGTGGGGGGAAATAATAGATAATAATGGGAGGGGGGTGTTAATAAATGAGAGACAAATGATGATGCAATATTATTGTAATTTTCTTTTGGAGTAGTTTGAAGTGTAACGGCGCATGGCGTCAGGAAAGGGATTTCAGAATGAGAATTAAGATTGTATGTTGGCCTATGCAACGGGTGTTGCATAAAATATTTTACCCATGAAATAAATACTCTTTTCCTCATTCAAATTGTTTGCTGTTTGGGAAAGATTCGCCCCTAAATAAATTCAGAGGCGTCTTGTGACATGCTGGAAGAACAGGAGACCAAATTGTTTGCACGAATTTTCGCAGTACAAGCCTTTTTATTTATATTTCTTAAAATGTTATGCAGTTTATCTAAAGGAGTTTCGTTCACAACAAAGGAAATAGATTCTTTTTTTTTTTTACTCACTACAAAAAAGAAAAAGTTTCAATCACAATGGGTTCGGCCTCCACCCAACCCATCTTCCCTCTCCGGCATCTCCGCCAAGGAGGAATCACCGTTTTGACGGTTTGATTTCTAGGAATCCAGAGCAAAGCGAGTGTTCCGATCCTTGAAAAGGCTGTCTTTCTGGTGATCTCGACGTGTTCCTTGCAAAAACTCATCCGTCAGGGTCCACCTTCAAACAGAACAGCTCGACGCCTCGATTTTTCACCAATGAACATGAGCGTGAAATTTCTATGATTGAAGATCAATAAAAATGCATGCACATGCGTTGAGGCTCTTTCCCCCCACACCCACTCCCTCACTCACCCCCCCACACACACACGCACCACCCACTGTCAGAAAAAACAACAACAAAGGGGTATCCCCCGGGGGTGTTCTCGGCATACTTCAATCGTGAAGATTGAGCTATGAGAAATGGATTTGTCCCGTTTTTATTAAACCTCCATTCCGCAGCCTCACAATGACTGACAGTTCCCTGGGTTCACGCATCGCTGATCTGCAATCGGTGAATGCATCACCTTTTAGCTATGTATAATCACAGTTTAGTCTAGGTTTTTCTGTTGGTGGTTTTTTTCCAAAGGAGATTCTCTCTCTCTCTCTCTCTCTCTCTCTCTCTCTCTCTCTCTCTCTCTCTCTCTCTCTCTCTCTCTCTCTCTCTCTCCCCCCCTCTCTCTCTCTGTGCCTAGTTAGTTGGTAATCTTAATGTTTGATCCATTTATTTGTCACATAATGAGCGGTTTGTCGATTGTCTATTACATTGATGTTTTGGCTAGTTGTCAATGCTGGCTCACTCCTTTGATTTATATATCAGATGGTTAGTAGTAACTGTAGTTTGATTTATAGGCCCTGTATCAGATGATTATTAGTAATTCATCATTGATTGAAAAATTAAGGGATTAACAATGACAGATTGACTTACAGTAAAATCTACTTATTTACAGCTCATCGATTCATTATGTAATATTCTGAGCCGTTTGGAAGCTGTTTAATAGTTGCTGATGGGTTGGTGAATATTCTGCTTCAATGTTTTGCATGAATTGATTGTTTAATAGTTTTTGTTAGTAATGCATGTTTATTTTATTTTTTTATTATATTTTTTTTGTGTGCTTTCATGCTGCATGGTCGTGTTTGGATTTTCAATGACGTATGATTTTGTTAGAACTGTTATTTTGATTCATTGTGTTCCCCCTTCCCCACCCCTCCATATGATACGGGCAGAAAGGCCTATTCATTAAAACTTTCGAGTTCGCCTTCTCTCTCTCTCTCTCTCTCTCTCTCTCTCTCTCTCTCTCTCTCTCTCTCTCTCTCATCTCTCTCTCTCGTCTCTCTCTCTCTCTCTCTCTCTCTCTCTCTCTCTCTCTCTCTCTCTCTCTCTCTCTCTCTCTCTCTCTCTCTCTCTCTCTCTCTCTCTCTCTCTCTCTCTCTCTCTCTCTCTCTCTCTCTCTCTCTCTCTCTCTCTCTCTCTCTCTCTCTCTCTCTCTCTCTCTCTCTCTCTCTCTCTCTCTCTCTCTCCCTCTCTTCCTAATCAATGTTTCGCGCTTCTGCCCTGTCCAAATAATGTCAATGCAAATCAAAAGCATCCGTTATTCACGTTAGTGGCGCTGGGATTAAAAGTCAATCAATTTGTTTTAGATGACGGTGATGATTATCGGTTGGGTTTGATGCTCTAATGACGATATTATCATGATGTGACGATGTTGATGGTGATGACGTCATCGTACGATGATGATGACGATGTTGATGATGATGATGGTGATGATGATGACGATGATGATGATGATGATGATAATTATGATTGTAGTGGATGGTGAATGTTAGATACATAATAGTGCGAGCGTGCGCGCGCGTGCGTGTGTCAAAGTCAAAGTTTTTATTTTCAGATGGTACATTGAATTGATGTGTGTGTGTGTGTGTGTGTGCGTGTGCGTGTGTGTGTGTGTGTGTGAAGGGAAAATGTAGGTCTACTTCAGCCTCCACAGCCTAAACTAGTGAATCAATCATAGCGAAACATAGCAGACCTATCTTCAATATGCTGACAATGATGCTCGTTATATACTGCTCAACATTTGTTAAGGATGTTATCTTAAGCATACAAAATTATCAAAGATAAACATAAATCCATTACTTTTTTCGTCGTCTTCACATTTTGATAAAAGACAAGGTCTGAGAATGATTTTATTGGCTTACCGCAAGGAACGTTTGTGACACCCCTTCAGAATGTATAAAACATTGGGCCGAATTGTTCATTTTCAGATTTTGTTGGGGTGTTTTTGTGGCAAGAAAAGTCATGGATAAGCATTGCGAGTCACTGCAATTCCTGCTGGAAACGCCATTTTGTGTTCTGGAGGAGCTTTTAAAGCACCTGCTGATCCAGGGCAAAGATTCTAAACAGGTAAGATGGACTACTTAAGAGTTCGGCGAACCGGGCTGATAGAGTTATCGTTAGTGGGGACAGTACACCATTCACAGTGGAGGCTATCCAAAAACTCAGACTGGAACTTGAACGGAGAATTCAACTGGCCTATCGACGTGTAAAATGTGTACTGTTTAAAAGGGACATAACCAGTGTTTCTGTCCTCACTACTCATAATAGGGAAAAGAGACAGGATGTTAGTCTTTTCTTTTCAGTGTCTTTGTCCAGGGTGTTCCACTCCTCTAACTGAGGCGCCGCGTTTTCGCTTCTTTTCAGCGGAAATGGCACTTTTTGGGGGTGGCATGCGAAAATCACGTGATGCACGTGAACAGGAAGTTGGATAAAACAAGTTTGAGTGAGCTTGTGTTCACGGATGATTGATCTTTCCGGTCAAATCAGTTTTATTGCTTACAATTAGGCCTACACCACCTTTAAGCAATCAAGGTTAAAAAAAAGTCTATCGGGCTTAGCAAATTTGACCTGTGTATATCCGATTAAAGGGACATCCTGACGGATGAGTTTTTGCAAGAAACACTTCGAGATCACACAAAAAAACAGCCTTTTCAAGGATAGAAACACTCACTTTGCTCTGGTTTCCTAGAAATCAAACCGTCAAAACGGCGATTCCTCCTTGGCGGAGTTGCCAGAGAGAGAAGCCATTTTGGACGGAGTGGGTGGAGAAGAGTGGTTGAAGCTTTTTATGCTGTAGCCGGTGCAGCAAAAAAAAGAAAAAAAGGAGCTACTTCCTTTGTTGTGAGTGAAACTCCTTTTAGTAAACTAAATAAAAAGGCTTGTATTGTGGACATTTTGTGATTTTTGTCCAAGCGACTCAGGCGGCCATTAGAAAAGAGACGGCACACGCCTTCTCTTTGGGTGAAAGAATTTGATTTCGAGCACCTCCGCCAATGAGGAATCGCCGATTTGACGGTTTGATTTCAAGGAAGCCAGAGCAAAGTGAGTGTTGCGATCTCTGTAAACGGTGTTTTCCTGGTGATCTCGACGTGTTTCTTACAAAAACTCATCCGTCAGGGTGCCCTTTTAAAGATCGAATGTTAAGGAAAAACAATAGGAGGCAAAATAGGTGTAAAGTGTTTTACGTGTACAAGCGCACACGCACGCATGCACGCGCACACACACACACACACACACACACGTGACAAACATGATGCACGCCCCATGCTTTTGTTTAAATACATCTTTTCCTCCAAAAGGAAAAGAATTTGGTATAAAATTGTCCAATTTATTGATATTGTTTAGATTTCAAGAATTGTAAAAAATAAGAGTTAAAGAAAAGACTGTGAATGTGATTAGGGGAAGACGGGGTAAAAAGCGCATGGGCGGGTAAGAAGCCCACCCCAATTATCTCATGAAATGAAGCAAATTTCAGTCTCATTTTGCCCATGAGACGAGCGTTAATGTCTAGCATTCGTCTCATGGGCAAATTGGACTGAAATTTTCTTTATTTCATGAGATAATTGGGGTGGGCTTCTTACCCGCCCATGGCGCTCTGATTCATTCTGAATGCTTCTGTTGTGGCTTAAAGTTTTCGACTTAAAAAAAGAGTTTTATTTTAATCCTCCATGATTATCATAATGTTCGTCCAAGGATTTCGATTTGACTCATTATTAGGTACTTTATTGTCACAGAGGCGTCTCTGTGAAATTCGGGTTGCTCCTACCTAGAGAGCGCGTCGCAGCCAGAGGCGCGCCACCATATTTAAAACAAAAATTTGCATGCGATTTTTGTGTGACTGATGTGGAAGGAAACGGGGGGGGGGGGGGGGGGTGTACATTTTGACCAAATGACAACTTTTTCGTTGCCACTGGGTTTAGTGTGTGCTAAGTGCATGGGCACACGGGACCTCGGTTTATTGTCTCATCCGAAAGACTTGAAAGACACTGAGACAGAACCAAGTAAAGAAAACCTACCACCAACATCATCACCACCAAGACAACTCCACCGCCAACATACTAACCAGAAACATGCATTTTTCTAAGGCAAGTGGTTAAAGGGAAACAACCCATGAAATTCGCTCGCCGTGAAAGATTCGCCTCCCTTTAATAATGTTTCTCGAATGCGCATGTCCAACAACTCAACAACGTGCTAAAACATCCGGTGACACGTGAATGCCTAGGCCCTAGTACAGTAGTAGAAAACGTGAAGCAGAATGACAAAGCTTGTAACAATTTGAAAACTGCTTTGACAGTCGAAATGTAACATTATGAATTGAGACAAACATTAGTTAAAGAAACGCCTTAGGCCCCTCTACAGTGATTTAGAGTGACATTTCTTCTTCATAAGTTCTTGACTTCTTCTTCTTCCAGTGGCAGTGGCAGTTGTCGGTTGATCTGCACTCGGCTCACAAGAAGTTGCTTTTGTCGGATTCACGTAGTGTCGTGTGAAACAAATCTAGAGTATCATTATTATTTCACTTCTATCAGACAGCTCAGTTCATGGCCGTACGAAGCGCTTGGAAAACTTGCTTTGTGTTTGCAAAAGACTAGAAAGGGCTGAGTTTTTTTATAAACAGAAACTGAGACAGTAAGTTGTTTACTTATCATCTCCAGATCTCATTTATTATAAAATAATAATTATTTTGTTTGTGTCTGCTTTTGACAATGGTTTTGTAAAGGAGCCGCTGTAGTTAGTAAGTCCGAGTCGCTAGCTCATAATCTGTCAGGTTTGTGAGTATGCGGGTTCGAGCCCAGCTCGGTTCACAGTGGTGTGTCCTTGGGAAAGGCACTTTACTCCTATTTTCCTCACTCCACCCAGGTGTAAATGGGGGAAAAGTCCTTCGGATGAGACTTTTCAAAAACTGAGGTCCTGTGTGCGAACGCATGCACAAGATCTTGCGCACACGTTAAAGCCCATCCCACTATTCGGTACGAGTAGGCCGTGTGTGCCGGTGGGATGGATGACACGAATTCACATAGCATGCATCCTGTGCGCTATTAATGGTCTGAATGAAGACCGGGCAGGATAAACATCCCCAATCAGAAGAAGAAGAAGTGTGTGTGTGTGCTTGTGTTTAACATTTTTAACGTTCGTTTGTTTCTATTGATGGTTTATTAATTTGTTAATAACTTATTTATTCTGCTTTTGACAAAGGTTTTGTAAAGTGGAACACGCTTCAGGGCAAGCAGTGTTACCAATATCATGACTGCAGCAGTGCAGAGATGCACCGAGGATCGAAAAGTGATGGGCCAAAAGGCACTGAGACAAGAGGACAATATTCTGGCTCTTGCAAAAATTAATAAGACAAAGCGTGCCAGTGTTAAAAATCCAATCAGACATTTGTCCTGACAGGGTAGATCAGAATAGGACATTTTCAATTTCAAATCAATAGGTCAATGGCCTATGACCGGGGCCTCGGGACATCACTGTGAAACTGCTTTTTGAGTTAATGAAATAATGACAGTTGAAGCGTAAAAAAATACCAAAATGTCAAATTGACTTGCCATTTTGCAGAAATGTATCCTGATTTTTTAACGTGCGGCACATGCACTGACGAGTTTCCCCTGTTCAAGATCACGGAGTTCATCCAGCACAAGACCTCCTGTCTGCAGTCAGCACAGATTCCCACTGCCACCTTGGGGAGTCACCTGCATAATGGTCCAGGTAACTTGTGTCTTTAAATGGGCATACATGTGTCAATGTTCGGTAGTCTAACTTAGCATGTGAACTCAATATAATAATCATATTAAAAGGCAACTGTCCATCCGTGTGTGTGTGTGTGTGGAACACAGAACGGGCCTTATATATAACTCTGCTGTTTTTTGACCGAATCGCTTCAAATTTGCTATGAGCCCTAACGGGGCGGTGACAACGGCAACCGAGGAGGCCGTGTCATTTGCGCGGTTTGGTAAATGCGCGAAACGCGTATCCACCGGCCTCTCGGCACCCGTATCTCTGGTATTTCTGGACCGATTGCCTTCAAATGTGGAAGGTAGATGACCGCGGACAGTGACTATCCGTGTGCCAAACCGGAAGCGAATCGATTTATAAACGCGCGATACGCGCCGCTTCAGCTTTTCACAAACCGCGGCGAAATGAGACCCGACATTGACTCGGCATTTGGAACGTTCATGACCAGGGATAGTGACTATCTTGGTGCAAAATTTCAACAGCATATCCGTTGATAAACGCGCGCAATAGGACCCGATGTACATTTGCGCCGACCCAAAAACGGACGTTAAGTTCAATCAACACTTTACCCACACACAGCTCGCTGCTGCTCGCTAGCGGCCACCAAGACAGGTGAAGAGCGGAGATTACTTTACTGAGGTACCAACATCCCGCTATTCACGGCTATTGGCTTCCACCTAATTGCCCTTCAGTATCAGCTTAACGCGTGCGCCTGTGTGTATAGGGTAGGGGTGGGGAGTAGGGGTGGGGATGGGTGGGGTGGGGGGTTGGGGTGGGGGGTGCGGTGGGGAGTAGAACGGGATGAGAGGAAAAAAAAGGAAGGAGAAAAACAAAAGTAATCATATAATATTTCGCAGGACCCAGAAAAAGCGGTACTCAGCATTACCGGTACTGGGCATTACCAGTACTCGGCATTACCAGTACTAGGCGTTGCGCTAGTAATAATAATGAGGAAAATGTATATAGCGCCCATCCTTCTATGCAGGCTACAGGGCGCTTTACACAGAATTGAAATGGAATAAAACATGAAACAAAAATCCAATAACATGAGCAGACAAAGCAATACCGGTCAGACTTCGTTTGGCCGGTAAAAATGCACATAACAATCAGCAACAACAACTACTGTGACTACTACTACTACTACTACTAGTACTAGTTACGTCATTCAAATCATCCACAAAAACTAACTTCTTCAAAAATTCTTGACTTAAAGTTAAACTTGTCCTGTATCCCAACCCTGAATCCCTAAATGTTGGGAAACTTTTTTGATCTTCCCAGGAATGTCTGCGTGAAGAATGGGCTTGCCTTTGTACGTGGATGCGTTGCTCTAGGTGTGTTTTTGTGTGTGTGCGCGCACGCGCGCGTGTGTGTATTCATGCGTCTGGGTGGGTGGGTGTGCGTGTGTGTCTGTGTATGACTGTGCGTGTGTGTGTTCATGCGTCTGTGTGTGCAACCGCGTGTGCGCGTGTGTGTCCTGACAGTGTGTGGTGGTGTGTTGTGGGTGTGCAAGGCTACTTCGCGTTAGTTCTTTGGTTGTTTGTTTTCTTGTTTAATATTTATTGTGTAACAGTAATTTCTTTTTAATCATTGTAAATATGTTTTGTAAAACGCTTAGAGCCCTTACTGAGAATAGGCGCTATAAAAATATGCATATTATTATTATGATTACTACTACTACTACTACTTATAATAGGCCTAATGCATGTCACACAATTCCCAAGCATAAAATAACAGTCAGTATATAGTCACAACAACAACAACATATTGAGATCGAGAGTCATAAACATGAAGAGGATAGGAGCCTAGGGTTGTTGTGAAACTGAAAAGAACCAGACTTTGAGATCGAGAGCCATAAAAATGCAGGTGTTAACAATTAAGTTTGACTTTAATTGCCATATCCATAGACTGTCCTGTGAGGTTGTGTGTTAAAGCCACTCTCCTTTCAAGCTTTAGCTTAGTTTAAGAATAGTGAATGTGTGTAAACCATCCTATGTGCTAGTTACGCATACATCTATAATTTATATTTCTGGGTTAATTCTTACATTACAGAACCTAATTTGTTAGTTCTGTGTGTGTGTGTGTGTGTGCGCGTGTGTGCGTGCGCGCGTGAGCATGTGTGTGTGTGTATGTGTGAGTATGTGTATGTGTGTGTGGGTGCATGTGCATGCACGCACATACATGATACATGTGTGTGTGCATGCATTTGTACTGGTGTGTGTTAAACGTGCAGCGAGCATGTGTGTGTGTATGTGTGTGTGAGTGAGTGAGTATGTGCGTGTGTGTGTGTGCATGTGCATGCACGCACATACATGTGTGTGTGTGTGTGTGCATGCATTTGTACTGGTATGTGTGTTAACCGTGCAGTGAGCATATGTGTGTGAGTGAGTGAGTATGCGTGTGTGTGTGTGCATGTGCATGCATGCACATACATGTGTGTGTGTGCATGCATTTGTACTGGTATGTGTGTTGAACGTGCAGGATCCGTTCAGCCCACGCTGTGCTGCTCCATGTGCCAGCGGGATTTCCACACAGCGCGGGGCCTCCTGCAACACGTGCAGCACAGCCACATGATGGAGATCGCTCAACACAAATACCCGTCTTTCTCCTTCCAGCTCCCATTCACGGACCCAACCCACCATCTAACATCGGCCTCTCCTGCAGCCTCCACAGCAACGGGCAGTCCAGAAACTGTTGTAGCAGCTGCTTCGGCTGTCCTAGGCCTCGGTTCCGCCACGCAGCCCACAGAAGACCGACTCAGCATCTCTTCCAGCAAAGGGGGAGCATCCTTGCCGGCGGCTTGCGCCAAGCTAGCGACAACGGAAGGGGCGACGATTTGCTGCAACGGGAAGGAGTGTCGGGTGACCATCTCCCCTAGCAGCCCCCCACCTCCACCCAAGAAATGCTGCAGTGCTGTGGTGCCCAAGAAGAGGACCCGCCACATGCAGGAGCACGACATTGAACAGTCGGCGCTGGAGACTTTGGCCAACTTCCGCGGCCGCCTGTTGATGAAGCAGAAGTGCAGGCCGGGACAGAAAAGGGCCGGCAAAAAGGGTTCCAAGTTGCAGCGTAGACAAAAGTCTGAGCCTGTCAGGAGCCGCGAGAGAGAAGTTGTGTGCGTGAGAGATGCTTCGAGGCATAGCGAGATGGAGGAGGAGGAGAAGTCCTGCGACGTTTGTGATGCGGAAACCGAGGAAGAGAACGACTTGAGCCACAGTGACGCTTCCACTTCTGGCATGAACGGCTCCAAGAAAAGCAGAGTGGAAATATACAGCGTAGAGAAAGACACGATCACCACAAGGAAAACGGTGATCATGAATTCCGGCATGACTGTCACCTTGCAGCCCTCAGAAGCCATGACCGTTTCCCAGGAAACCCAGCAGGACAGTAAAGTCGCACCTGCCGCAGGGAGGTGCCCCTTTTTCAGCGAAGATGCCGCCAGCAGAGAATCGGCGCAGATTCTGGCCGAGCTGATGTACCACAGTTCCCTCCATGAGGACCAGTCGGTAATGATGGCGCCCCAAACGTTGCCCACGTCCTGCAACGAGAACCAGCCCTCACTTTTAACCTTCATCGACAGTGGAGGAGGAGGAGGAATCCACACCTCCGAACCATCCGGGCCAGAACTGCTACCGGGGAGCTCTACGGCCCTTCACCCCACAAACAACACGGCTTTCGACAACAGTTCGTTGATGTTCGCCGACCCAGCCAGCCTTCCTTCCATGGGTATCCCCATGACTGTTCCAGCAGCATCGCAAGGAGTTGGGAATCAAAGTGTGGCAGATGTGCCCGGGCAGCTGCCCGATCTGGATGCCCTGACGGCCTCCATTCAGCCTTTCCCGGGTCTGGAGCAGCACATCAGACAGCAGCACGAGGCGGGCCTGCCTGGGTCACACTCGCAGCCCCCAGTCGTGGGCAGCTCCAGTGTGGGAGGACTGGACTTCAGTGACGGTAACCTTTGCCAGGACAGCGGAGGTGCGGCGCATAGGGCAGGTGGTGGTGGTGATGGAGGTGGTGGTGGTGGAGGTGGAGGTGGGGGGAAGAAGCGTCGCTACCCTACGTGTCGCCCGCACAAGTGCTCCCAGTGTGGCCAGGCCTTCAACCAGCCGATTCATCTGAAGAAGCACATGAGCAAGCACACCGGTGAGGCACGCATGCATGTATGTATGTATGTGATTTGTGGTGTTTTGTTTATAAGAATTGTGCGTTGCTGTTGTGAAATGTGTGTGTTTGGTATACATACATGTGTGTGTAGCCTCTGCATCAATGGGCATATATTGCACACTCTCTCCTAACACATACATTACACGCATGCACATGTATGCACGCACACACACAGAGACACAGACACGCACACATTGATACATTGATAGACACACAGACAGGCACACACACACACACACACACACACACACACACACACAAGGCACACACACACACACACACACACACACACACACACACACACACACACACACACACACACACACACACACACACACACACACACACAGAGTCAGAGAGAGAGAGTAAAGCTTTCCAATCTTGACTTTTATTTCTTTCCCTCTTTGCTCATCTCTCTTCTTCTTCTTCTTCTTTCAAATGCGTCGCTACATTCCAGTAGTCTGGCATAACTGCGATATTTTTTACAAATATATGCTGATTTCTGTTGTTGTTGGTTTTTTAAATTGTATTAAAAATAACGAGGTAAAAGTTGATTTTGTTTCTTTGTTGTTGTTCTAACTTAAGGGGTCAAGCCATTCAAGTGTGACAGCTGTGACTACTCCACCGTGGAGCGCAGCCACCTGAAGGCTCACAACCGCATCCACACAGGTATGTCCCCCCCGTCACCGTCACCGTCGCTGCCCGTGTCATGTCAGTCGTATCTCTATGTACTTCTTGTTCTATGAGGAGTACATCTGTCAAATCCATTTAAATTAGCATTTCAGGTTATGTACCCAAATTGTTGGGGTTTTTCGTGTGTGTTTTTTCCAGTTAGTTGTTACCCGTCTGAATCTCAGGTTTTTAAAAGCATCGAGGAGAAACCTCACACTCCTCTTCCCATATTTTGTCGCTGTCCATGTGATGTCAGTCGTATCTCTATGTACTTCTAGTTCTATGAGGAGTACATCTGTCAAATCCCTTTAAATTAGCATTTTTCATTTAGCTTCAGCGGGGCATTGCCCCCATCACCCCTATCATGGATGCTGCCCTTGTACCCTGTCTGGGGCTAGGTGGCCAGCCCATGGACCCCTGTTTTTCATGTTTTCCAGGATTTTTTTAGCTTTTCGGGTTTTCCAGGATTTTGTAGCCTTTCAGGATTTCCAAGATTTTTTAGCTTTTCAGGTTTTCCAGGATTTTGTAGCCTTTCAGGTTTTTTAGGATTTGTAGCTTTTCGGGTTTTCCAGGATATTGTAGCTTTTCAGGATTTTCAGGTTTTCCAGGTCTCAATTTATTTTTACTTGCAGGCGAGAAGCCGTTTCGCTGTGAGTTTTGCAGCTACGCCACAGCCCAGAACAGCACCCTGAGGGTTCACCTGAGGCGACACCACAGCAAGGATGCTCAGCCTGCTGCCCCAGGGAACGTCGCATCGTCAGCCCCAGGGAAACAGGCCTGACGTTATAGGTTTGACAGGCTGCATCTGCTGTTGTAGGGTTCATGACGGTGACACTATGCTCAATCTTTTTTGTACTCCTGTTTCTGCACAAAAACTATGGAAGTACTTAGCCGTATTGGAATAGGAACGAAGCCTGTATGTTTCACTGTGTAATTTGGTATTGTATTCAAGTCACAGAGACTTAACTGTGAAATTCTGGCTGCTCTCCCCTGGAGAGCGCGTTGCCGCAAGCGCAGCGCCTAGCCAATTTTTTGTATTATTTTGTTTTGGGGGGAGGGCAACGTGAGGAGGGGGTGTGGGCACACTTGGGAAACCTAGTTATCAATTTGGCCATACCAGGCAGCAGGATTTCTGCCTGCTCTTACTGACTTTCAACTGCCGTGGGATTTTTACGTGAGTAAAACGGACGGGTCAGACTAGTTTTAAGTCCCCATCCGAAGGACTCGACGTTCAGTTCGATTTTCCTGTCGAACTAGAAATAAAGGGCGAGCAGGCCGGGATTCGAACCCGGGTCACTCATGCTGCAGTCTCGCATTACATTTGGCAGGCGAACGTCTTAATCACTCTGCCACCTTTCTCCCGTTTGTGTGTGTGTGCTTGCATGTGTATGTTTGCTTATGTGTGTGTGCATGTGCGTGTAAACAAAAATGTGTTGCAATTTTCTTCAAAATCAAAAACACTTTTTTTTTGGTTAGCCTAAACATGATTTTTATCATTTAATTTTACTTTTGAAATCCATTTTCCTCCTGATGTTTTTTTTTTTTTAACAACTGCAGCTCCAGAAGAATGAACTTTTCTGGCTTTTGATGACTGAAGTAGATGGGAAGTAACCCAGCTGTAGTATGTTACATATTTTGAGGAGTTACTTCCCTGAAACTGAAAGTGAAATATTGTCTGCAAGAAAGTTGGGATAAGTCGTAGTTTAGGCACACACACACACACACACACACGCACACACACACATCACATTTTTGCGTGGAAAATTACACACACACACACACACACATCACATTTTTGCATGGAAAATCATGCGCACACACACACACACATCAACTTTTTGCATCCATGGACAAATTTCACTGAGAAGCAACATTCTGCCGTTCTCAGGAAAGATAGGGTTAGGATCAGCCCAGGGTTAGTCATGAAACTGTGAAAGAACCAAACATTGCAACAGAAGTCGTAAACATGAAGGGGGGGGGGGGGGGGGGGGGGGGGGGGGGGGGGGGTGGGGGGGGTTTCCTCACCACCATGCATCTCGCTAGTTTTGACCTCTTTAAAACTGCAGCACTACTAAGCTCTCACCCATCACTATTAACAAATGCCTATACTGCCACATTCTAATACAAACATACCTCATCATTATTAATCCCTTCATTCCTGGTGCCCCTTCTCCGTTTCTTTTTCTTCCCCCATCTTCATCCTAACAAATGTCCCGTATGTGCCTCTAAGCAGGTCGGAGGACGGAAAACAGATTTCTGATCAGATCTGAACTATAAGTTTGCCGAAAGTTGTAGGAACAGTAGTGAATGGACTGAACAAAACAAACTGTGTGATGCATTGACAATCGTGAACAAACTATACCACAAAACACTACCAACCCTCCAATGACAATCGGTGTCATTCAATCCACGATAGCTGCATGAAATGGACTGAACAAAACAAACTGTGTGATGCATTGACAATCTGTGTCATTCAATCCACGATAGCTGCATGAAATGGACTGAACAAAACAAACTGTGTGATGCATTGACAATCGTGAACAAACTATACCACAAAACACTACCAACCCTCCAATGACAATCGGTGTCATTCAATCCACGATAGCTGCATGAAATGGACTGAACAAAACAAACTGTGTGATGCATTGACAATCTGTGTCATTCAATCCACGATAGCTGCATGAAATGGACTGAACAAAACAAACTGTGTGATGCATTGACAATCGTGAACAAACTATACCACAAAACACTACCAACCCTCCAATGACAATCGGTGTCATTCAATCCACGATAGCTGCATGAAATGGACTGAACAAAACAAACTGTGTGATGCATTGACAATCTGTGTCATTCAATCCACGATAGCTGCATGAAATGGACTGAACAAAACAAACTGTGTGATGCATTGACAATCTGTGTCATTCAATCCACGATAGCTGCATGAAATGGACTGAACAAAACAAACTGTGTGATGCATTGACAATCTGTGTCATTCAATCCACGATAGCTGCATGAAATGGACTGAACAAAACAAACTGTGTGATGCATTGACAATCTGTGTCATTCAATCCACGATAGCTGTGATACTGCCGTTTGTGTTATTGCTGATACAGTGGAACCTCCCTTATAAGACCTTCAAAAATCATTTCAAAATGAGGTCTTATAAGGGACGTAATTTTAATACTTACAAAGAAGGGAAATGTCTCAGAAAAGTAGGTCTTATGTGGGAGGGAGTCTTATAAGGGAGGTTCCACTGGGAGTACTGTTGTTTTGTTGTTTTCTTTTGAGAATGGCAAGGGTGTGGTTAAAAAACCCAGCTGACTGGTGTGCCTTTTTGAGAGATTAATCATTAAAGACCCACCAGATCACGTGTCAGAATCACGGGTTTCACGTGTTTTCCCTCTTATAGCTGGTAAGAAATCTTGTTTTGACCAGGTCTCACTCCCATACAAATGCCCCCAAATTGAAACCGAAACATAATTTTAAAAGAGCAGCCTCATTTTGAAGTTGGGGAAATTTGTATGTGGGTCACAGCTACCCAGAAAAAAACCAAGGGACTTAATCGTGGTGCGTCAGTGTGTCTTTAAGGGCCAGGAGAAATCATTTTGGAGAAGGCGGGGGGGGGGGGGGGGGAAGGGGAGGAAGGGGGGGGGGGGGGGGGGGGAAGTGTGGCTGTTAAAACCAGCGCGGGACTGACTATTTAAGTCAGCAGCTGGACTAAGCAGTGTCAATCATACACATCTGTATTGTTAAAAATTTGGGACTTTACTGGTGTTGCACTGCCTCCGGGCATTGCCTCCAGGATCGTTCCCACCATCTTTATATAATTATCTACTACTGTCGCATATGTGTCTATTCAAGACCGGAGGACGTTAAGCAGAATTTCATTCAAACAATGTCAGTTTATCAACTTGTATCAGACCTGGCATTGCAGTACCTCCAGGATCTGCTCCGAGCATTGGATGATGGTTGGTTGATGGTTCATCCCAGTATGTGCTGCTTTGCATGTGTCGAGTGGACGTAAAACCTAACTTTCATTCAAGCAATGTCAGTGTCGACTTGCCGCTGCCTCCAGGGAAAGCTTCCTTTTTTCAAACTAAAGAGGAGAGAAAAGGTAAACTGCACACATGCATGCGAAAACCTGCAGCCCGGAGACATGCTGGCTTGTTCCCCCCTCCCTCTCTCTCTCTCTCTCTCTCTCTCTCTCTCTCTCCCCCCCCCCCCCCCCCCACTCACACTGAGACCTGATGACGAAAATGGAGTTTTACGTCCTCTTGGTCTGAATCAGACACATATGGGACATTTGTAAATACAAATATGGTGGGAACAATACTGGAGGCAATGCCCGGAGGCAGTACGAAACCAGTAAAATCCCGATTTTTTTTATTAATACAGATAGCTGTAGCGGTAACCACGCCTCGGTTAAACCTCATCGGCTATGGCACCGCCACAAGTATTTACAACGATCTGAGACCTGATTCCTTGGATCAGCTCTTTTATAAGCCCTCTTGTGCCTTTAAGTACAAACAAGAGGCAAAGCCTTCAAGGCTCACTCGGGGGTGCACAAAAAATAATGACTTTGAGATGGAGGGTCATAAACATGAGGGGGGTGCTTAAAGTACAAATGAAACTATCGTTAATGGATACAAGTGAAAAAATTAAAAAAGTGCCTTGGCCGAGAATCGAACCAGGAACCATTGGCATGAGAGACAGACACTCTACCAATGAGCTATCGAGGCTTTCAGTGTTGAGTTTCTTAACTCATGTTGCCTATTGAATACTCTCTAACCCACTAATCTAAAATATTATCTGTTTACAGTGTTGTTTCAAGTATTTAATTATTCAAATTATTATTGTTTGAAAGCTTGCATAAGCATCTATGTGTATGCAAAGTTTGAACAATGTACGCCTTCTATTTCCCGAGAAAATGCTGACGTTAAAGTTTGGAGATTGGACCACGGACGCAACACACACACACACACACACACACAACCGAACAACTATCATACTATAGCCAAAAAAGGCATAAAGCTCTTCTTTTTTTCTCCAAGCTTTGAGACTAGAGAGTGCAGCGTTGTAAAGTGCTTCTCATAATACATTTACCAAGTCTTTCAGTTTTGAGTTCCTGTGTTCACATTTTGTGTTCTTCGGGTGTGCATATATATATATGACAAGTATCCATTTATGTGTACATATCTGTGCTTCCATTTTTTTTTTATCTAAAAGTTTTTTTCAGCTCTCTCTGCCTTTTATTTTTCTTCTCTTTTTTTTTGTCTGAAAGAGATGAAGGCTGTGCATATTTGTGTCTGTTATAAAAGGAAGTTTTCTAATTATGGATAATTCTGATTGCGTTTAAGATTTTGAATTTGATTTCACGTTTTCAAGTAAAATTGAAACAAAGTTGTAATTTATGGTACAAGATTACATAGGTAGAATTAACAAATTCAGCTATGCAAGCTGATGCTTCTTCGTTGATCGCTCAGTCTCCTGTCGTATGAGTGCAGATGCGTCATACTGGCATTATGCGCCTAAACAATGGTTAGGCCCAGCATGTCCGTCTTCAGCTGGAGAAACTTTGGGTGAGAATTTCTAGACAAAAGGCAGGAGAATGGACCAGAAAGATAGTACATGACAGCAAGCAAAGGGAAAAGGCAGAGTCAAAGAGAGTGACAGAGAGGAAGTTACAAATACAACTTCTAGAAGGTAGGGAACTATTTGTACGAGACATCCCCCCCTCCCCCGGTATCCCCACGGGGGAAATGAAAGCTTATACAATTTTCATTTAATGCTGTGCAGTTTTATATTAAAGCAATGTTTGTGTGGACAGAAAATCTCCCTAAGACAGTTGCTATATTGTATTCAACACCATTAAGAATTGCTATGTTGAATTTTCATTAGTAATGCTGTGCAGTTTTATATTAAAGCAATGTTTGTGTGGACAGAAAATCTCCCTAAGACAGTTGCTATATTGTATTCAACACCATTAAGAATTGCTATGTTGAATTTTCATTAGTAATGCTGTGCAGTTTTATATTAAAGCAATGTTTGTGTGGACAGAAAATCTCCCTAAGACAGTTGCTATATTGTATTCAACACCATTAAGAATTGCTATGTTGAATTTTCATTAGTAATGCTGTGCAGTTTTATATTAAAGCAATGTTTGTGTGGACAGAAAATCTCCCTAAGACAGTTGCTATATTGTATTCAACACCATTAAGAATTGCTATGTTGAATTTTCATTAGTAATGCTGTGCAGTTTTATATTAAAGCAATGTTTGTGTGGACAGAAAATCTCCCTAAGACAGTTGCTATATTGTATTCAACACCATTAAGAATTGCTATGTTGAATTTTCATTAGTAATGCTGTGCAGTTTTATATTAAAGCAATGTTTGTGTGGACAGAAAATCTCCCTAAGACAGTTGCTATATTGTATTCAACACCATTAAGAATTGCTATGTTGAATTTTCATTAGTAATGCTGTGCAGTTTTATATTAAAGCAATGTTTGTGTGGACAGAAAATCTCCCTAAGACAGTTGCTATATTGTATTCAACACCATTAAGAATTGCTATGTTGAATTTTCATTAGTAATGCTGTGCAGTTTTATATTAAAGCAATGTTTGTGTGGACAGAAAATCTCCCTAAGACAGTTGCTATATTGTATTCAACACCATTAAGAATTGCTATGTTGAATTTTCATTAGTAATGCTGTGCAGTTTTATATTAAAGCAATGTTTGTGTGGACAGAAAATCTCCCTAAGACAGTTGCTATATTGTATTCAACACCATTAAGAATTGCTATGTTGAATTTTCATTAGTAATGCTGTGCAGTTTTATATTAAAGCAATGTTTGTGTGGACAGAAAATCTCCCTAAGACAGTTGCTATATTGTATTCAACACCATTAAGAATTGCTATGTTGAATTTTCATTAGTAATGCTGTGCAGTTTTATATTAAAGCAATGTTTGTGTGGACAGAAAATCTCCCTAAGACAGTTGCTATATTGTATTCAACACCATTAAGAATTGCTATGTTGAATTTTCATTAGTAATGCTGTGCAGTTTTATATTAAAGCAATGTTTGTGTGGACAGAAAATCTCCCTAAGACAGTTGCTATATTGTATTCAACACCATTAAGAATTGCTATGTTGAATTTTCATTAGTAATGCTGTGCAGTTTTATATTAAAGCAATGTTTGTGTGGACAGAAAATCTCCCTAAGACAGTTGCTATATTGTATTCAACACCATTAAGAATTGCTATGTTGAATTTTCATTAGTAATGCTGTGCAGTTTTATATTAAAGCAATGTTTGTGTGGACAGAAAATCTCCCTAAGACAGTTGCTATATTGTATTCAACACCATTAAGAATTGCTATGTTGAATTTTCATTAGTAATGCTGTGCAGTTTTATATTAAAGCAATGTTTGTGTGGACAGAAAATCTCCCTAAGACAGTTGCTATATTGTATTCAACACCATTAAGAATTGCTATGTTGAATTTTCATTAGTAATGCTGTGCAGTTTTATATTAAAGCAATGTTTGTGTGGACAGAAAATCTCCCTAAGACAGTTGCTATATTGTATTCAACACCATTAAGAATTGCTATGTTGAATTTTCATTAGTAATGCTGTGCAGTTTTATATTAAAGCAATGTTTGTGTGGACAGAAAATCTCCCTAAGACAGTTGCTATATTGTATTCAACACCATTAAGAATTGCTATGTTGAATTTTCATTAGTAATGCTGTGCAGTTTTATATTAAAGCAATGTTTGTGTGGACAGAAAATCTCCCTAAGACAGTTGCTATATTGTATTCAACACCATTAAGAATTGCTATGTTGAATTTTCATTAGTAATGCTGTGCAGTTTTATATTAAAGCAATGTTTGTGTGGACAGAAAATCTCCCTAAGACAGTTGCTATATTGTATTCAACACCATTAAGAATTGCTATGTTGAATTTTCATTAGTAATGCTGTGCAGTTTTATATTAAAGCAATGTTTGTGTGGACAGAAAATCTCCCTAAGACAGTTGCTATATTGTATTCAACACCATTAAGAATTGCTATGTTGAATTTTCATTAGTAATGCTGTGCAGTTTTATATTAAAGCAATGTTTGTGTGGACAGAAAATCTCCCTAAGACAGTTGCTATATTGTATTCAACACCATTAAGAATTGCTATGTTGAATTTTCATTAGTAATGCTGTGCAGTTTTATATTAAAGCAATGTTTGTGTGGACAGAAAATCTCCCTAAGACAGTTGCTATATTGTATTCAACACCATTAAGAATTGCTATGTTGAATTTTCATTAGTAATGCTGTGCAGTTTTATATTAAAGCAATGTTTGTGTGGACAGAAAATCTCCCTAAGACAGTTGCTATATTGTATTCAACACCATTAAGAATTGCTATGTTGAATTTTCATTAGTAATGCTGTGCAGTTTTATATTAAAGCAATGTTTGTGTGGACAGAAAATCTCCCTAAGACAGTTGCTATATTGTATTCAACACCATTAAGAATTGCATGTTGAATTTTCATTAGTGCTTGCAGTTTTATATTAAAGCAATGTTTGTGTGGACAGAAAATCTCCCTAAGACAGTTGCTATATTGTATTCAACACCATTAAGAATTGCTATGTTGAATTTTCATTAGTAATGCTGTGCAGTTTTATATTAAAGCAATGTTTGTGTGGACAGAAAATCTCCCTAAGACAGTTGCTATATTGTATTCAACACCATTAAGAATTGCTATGTTGAATTTTCATTAGTAATGCATGAGTTTTATATTAAAGCAATGTTTTGTGGAAATAATTCCCTAAGAAGTTGCATAATTCAACACCATTAAGAATTGCTATGTTGAATTTTTGTGCATGAATTTTGAATTTTTGAAATAATTGCGATAAGTGTTCAACGTGTAAGGCCCCCCCCCCCCCCCCCCCCCCCCCCCCCCAGTGATACCCCTTATAAAGTGACTATAATACAGTAAGGAAATATAATAACAAAATCTTAATTTTTGGGTAAGTTTGGAGGGTGCGCCTTATAACAAGGTGTGCCTTACAGTCTGAAAAATATGGCACACACATATACATGCGCATGCGCGCATGCACACACATACACACACCTGTTCTAGCCTTATCTACAAAATTTGATTAAACTCGTGGAGGACCAAATTTTCTAAAGATGTAGAATGCGCTTGTGGTCACCCAATATCAGTTCAACACATTATTTTAGAATGTCCATTATTATCATTGTTATAGAAACTTTCTGGGATACAAGTTGCACAAATTGGAACTTTAAAAGATGTAGTTTACAGTCATGAAATGATCAAAATTGCTACAGTCATATCCAGCTCTGGAATTGCAAGATTACTTTAGTTCATGAGTTAATTAACTTTAATTTTGTTTTCATTTTCACTTTTTTTATTTATTTGTTGCTATTAATTTGTTAGGGATTTGTTGCACACGCACTCATATTCACATACACACACACACACACACAACACACACGCGCACGCACCCCCCCCCCCCCCCAGTCTAATATCACCATTGTGTGAACAGACTTTAAATTAAATCAATCAAATCAAATCAAATCACCTGTTCCATGTTACCTAAAATGCGTTTACATGGGGGAATGGCTTTGTAGGTCATCAACTCAGTTATTGTGGCGGTACCATAGCCGATGAGGTTTAGCCGAGGCGTGGTTACTGTATCTGTATTGTTAAAAAATCGGGACTTTCCTGGTGTGGCACTGCCTCCGGGCATTGCCTCCAGTATCGTTCCCACCATCTTTGTATCTACAAATGTCCCATATGTGTCTGTTCCAGACCGAGAGGACGTAAAACATTTTTCATTCATTCTTCATTCAGTTTTTAAACCAGTTTTTACAAGACATTTTTAATTGTGTGAATAGCTCCTTTCTCACGTTTGCAGTTACTGTTTGCAGTTAATGGTCGACTTATGGCGATTATTTGACCGCCAGGGGGCAGTCAAACCACTAGGGGCTTATCACGCTATATTCTTAGTTGGGCGTAGTGAGAGAGAGAGAGAGAGTGTTGGACTCCTCCCTATCTCTCTCTATTTATCCCCAACTAAGAATATAGAGAGGATTAGCCCCACTCAAGCGTTATGCCACCTGGCGGGCAAAAGAGCCAGCTAAGTCGCTCATTGCGGCATGACAATGATTCTGAACACTGACGGCTATGACATGGCCTACAAAAATGAGCTGAGCTCTAGTTCAAACACGATAAAAATAGAATTGATTCCAAATTTATGTCATTAACATGGTGATGAACTGGAAAGGGAATGGGAGACTGGTAAAGAGATTCACTTTGCAATGACGTTCACTGGACATCTGTAAAGCGAATGGTCAAATCGAATTCCAGTGTCATTTACGTGTTTATGGTCTGTAAACTGAAAGGGAATTTGAGATTGGTGAAGACATGCTCCTCCGAAATCCGAATGTGTCGGCTGAATGCAGTGGGGAGACCTAGTGAAAACTGAAAACCGGACACATAC
Source organism: Phymorhynchus buccinoides (assembly GCA_017654935.2). Classification (NCBI taxonomy): domain Eukaryota; kingdom Metazoa; phylum Mollusca; class Gastropoda; order Neogastropoda; family Raphitomidae; genus Phymorhynchus; species Phymorhynchus buccinoides. The sequence goes on along the minus strand of CM065695.1, from coordinate 12,021,221 downwards.
GCTCCTCACCCATTATGGCCATATGGCTGGGAATGCAGAAGAAGAAGAAGGCGAAGGTGAACAGATTAACATATTGTTGTTTAAGTCTCCCCGTGGGGATACCGGGGGGTCTTTTGTAAAAATAGTTCCCCCACCTTCTGGAAGTTCTGTGCTTGTAACTTCCTCTAATCTGCCACTCTCTTTGAATCTGCCTTTTCCCTTTGCTTTCTGTCATCCACTATCTTTCTGCTCTTATCCGGTCCATTCTCCTGCCTTTTTCCTTTGTTTTCTATCATCTACTATCTTTCTGACTTATTGGCCCATTCTCCTTTTTTCCCAAAAAATCTTCCAAATAATTTTTCTCCTTTGAGCTCCTACGAAATCGGAATGTGTCGGCTGTACGCAGCGGGGAGACCAGTGAAAACTGAAAACCGGACGCATATGTACCTTACCCATTATGGCTATATGGCCTGGGAATGCAGAAGAAGAAGAAGAAGAAGAAGAAGTTGTCGAAGTTCACTGGACATCCCTAAAGAGAGTGATCAAATTGAATTCCAATGGCATTTTGATTTACATGATTATGAGCTGTGAAGGAATTGGAGATCAGGGTATTTGGACATCCCTAAAGCGATTTCCTTACTAATGAAGTGATTTGGAATCGGCATGATTGAAAGTGGTTCAGGCATGCTCCTGAAATCAGGATGGGAAAAGCTGATAGAAATACTAGTCTTCAGAATTGTCCATCTTGTCATTCGGAACCATAGTCTAAAAGATAGTAAATGTTCTGCCAATATTGATGGCAGATTCAAGCAATTTGATAGACACAAGCTGTTAAGGGCTTTAGCCAAATAGCTGACTACTGAATGTTAAGAGCAGTATAAATTGTTGAAGCTTAAAATGCCGGGTTCATTTTTATTCATTTATTTCTGTTTCACTGGATGATGTATCTACTTCCACTTCCAGAGAGGCAATATATGGAAGTACTTTTTCTTGATCAATCTTCTAAGATAGCACATGTGTCACTTTAGCGCACGCTCATTTCAAAAACAGGAAAACATGATTTTTTTGTTGTTCTTCTGTATTTAATGGCAGGTTAGTATATAAAACAAATCACCACTCCTTGTTTGATTATCACCTTAATGTATTTCTATAGATACTTCAATATCATTGTAATCACATCATATACAGATTGACATGTTTATTATTGATGCTTATTTTTTTCTGTACGGTATAAAAGTACCTCTGACCCTTATGAATTACCCCTATTCAACTTGGATTTCTTGGAACACATATTTGTTACCATTTTTTTTAAACCAATCTGTTTTGGCAAATTAAAGCAAATTAGTTGAACTTGTAAACATTTTTTTCTTCTTTCACAACACAAACAGATTACCTCTTTACTGACTGTTTCGTTCTCTCCTGTGGACTTTCTCGGAGTGAATGAATGGGTGAAAACATCTCACTCGATGCTCAGGTTCTTGGGATTTTCCGGATGCTCAGGTTCTTGGGATTTTCTGGAAAATCCTGAGAACCTGAGCATCGAGTGAGATGTTTTCACCCAGTCATTCACTCCGAGAAAGTCCACAGGAGAGGACGAAACAGTCAGTAAAGAGGTAATCTGTTTGTGTTGTGAAAGAAGAACTTTTTTTTTACAATTTGGAATTACCAACACGATGAACACTTTCAAAGAAATTAGTTGAACGTTTTTAAAACGATACCAAAACCAAAGGCGGAAATACACGCTGTAAGTTTCTACTCTTTCCCCATGGCAACGCGGAAATAGGCAAGTAATATTACCAGAGTATCAATACGTTGCCATGGGGAAATAATCAAAACTAAAAATGCGTATTTTAACCTTTAGTTACAGTCATTACAAAATCAAAATTTTGATTGAAATTAGGAGGGGGGAGGGGTGTGTGATTACAATACAAAGCACCTTAACCCCTTGACTGCCAGACAAAATTAAAGAAAAAAATCATTGGACAAATCATGACATGAAAAAGACACCTGATAGAGCCAATGTGGCGAAATGGTCTAAGGATATAACTCTCTTGACTGTGTTACTGCTAAAACCAGCATATCAGTCATTCCTCTTCATCTGATGACATCATCAGTGATGCCATTAAGTCAGTACGTGATACGTTGCATGGCAGTCAAGGGGTTAAACTAAAAAGTCTGTACAGTCTAGTAATTACACTGTAAAATTGCAATCCTAATCAGAATGGTCACTACATTTTACTCTTTAAAGGTGGACCCTGACAGATGAGTTTTTGCAAGAAACACGTCAAGATCACCAGAAAGACAGCCTTTTCAAGGATCGGAACACTCACTTTGCTCTGGTTTCCTAGAAATTAAACTGTCAAAATGGCGATTCCTCCTTGGCGGAGATGCCGGAGAGAGTAGCCATTTTGGATGGGGTGGGTGGAGGACTCATTGTGGTTGAAGCATTTTCTTTTTTCGTAGTGCAGTAAAAAAGATTTGGAGCTATTTCCTTTGTTGTGAGCAAAACTCCTTTAGATAAACTGTATAAAATTTTTAAAAATAAAAATGCTTGTATTGCGAACATTTCGTGCAAACGATTTGGCGGCCATTGGAAAAGAGACGGCACACACGCCTTCTCTTTGGGTGAAAGAATTTGACTTCCAGCACCTCCGCCAAGGAGGAATCGCCGATTTGACGGTTTGATTTCTAGGAAACCAGAGCAAAGTGAGTGTTGCGATCACTGTAAAGGGTGTTTTCCTGGTGATCTCGACGTGTTTCTAACAAAAACTCATCTGGATGGAAGTTCAGTTTAACGTCGCGTATCGGCTTTCGCCATGTACGACGGGCTGAACAAACCAACCAGGGTATAAACAAAAATTTATATTCCTGAATCACTGTCTTAGCCAAAAGGCCGAGAAGCGATCAGAATATTCTCAAAAACTCATCTGTCAGGGTGCCCCTTTAAATACTAATCTATATTTGACTCTTTACGCCTAGTGAAGTAGTATATGTGTTTATGCTCCTCAATGTATTTAGTCCTCATTTACAATGTTCATGGTGTATGTGTATTCATGTGCATGTGTATCCGTTGCATTTTAGTGTTTATTTTGATATTGATGTAAAGCGCTCTGCGCTCCCTGCAAAGGGAGTAGAGCGCTATACAAGTGTCCTTAACCCATTCACCGCCGATGTCGCATTTTTGCACCACACTGATTGAACACCCATGTGACTAAAAGGCTTAACATTATTTTGGTACCACACATGCCACAGCACAAAAACGAAACTACTAAGGGGATGACCACTCCTTGCGACTCGCGATGGGTTACTTCCCTTATCCCTATATGTCACGTGGTCCCAGTAGTCCAAGTCACTTTACAAATTACACCAGCATCAGGAGGGAGGCTGGGTGGGTACTTAGATTGTTTTGAGTGTTGGCGAGTATTTAGTTAGTATAGATAGTAAGATTAATAAAAAAAAAATCTACCTAATTTTGTTAATTTTGGGAGATAAGGAAAGGCCTTATTTAATACATGTCACAAGCAGATTCATAGTATTGCAGACGCTAACTTTTCTTTATCCAGCTAAATGACACTAACATTTTTGGATGAAAAATGGCTGGCGGCGAAAGGGTTAATTATTATTATGATTACCCTGTTGCTTACCCAAGCAGTAGAATAACATTCATTGTCAATTTTTTTAAATAAATTTTACAGAGAATTTTAGCCAAACACACAGACCAAAAAAAGATTTAGTAACACTACACCAAAATTACTTACATAGAGAAAGCCAAACTTCCACAACAGATTCTACTCTATACACCTCAAGGCATATACCGGAGTATGGACGGGTGTGCCGATTTCAATACAACACACAAAAATACACCACCTAGTTCATGTATCATACTTTCATGCATGATAACTTGCGGAAAATAACAGAAGTTGAGAAGATGTAAGTTTTAAATAATGCAATAAAAAAGATAAGACACAAATCCTTGGTTAGCAGATATTTTGTTATTTAAATTGTAAAATCGACCACAACTGTTTAACCCTTCCATTTTTGCACCACAATGATTTAACACCCGTGTCACTAAAAGGCATCAGGCCTGTTATTCCAAAGACCCTATTTTCTTAATTTTGGGAGGTAAGCATAGGCCTTATTTTATACATGTCACAGAGGAATTTCCAATATTACAGATGATTTTTTTTTTCTACCCAGGTAAGATTAGTGGTTATTTTTTTGCTGAAAAATGGCTGGCGGTGAAAGGGTTCAGATTTTCGGCAGACATAGTAAGCTTCTTGCATGACTTGTAATGTTTTTTTCTAATTTTTCATTCTTTAAATAAGATTTTTAAAAGCACATTCTATCAGATTTTTTTAAATTTCAATTACCAGGGCCGCCTACCATCCTCCCTAAGGGGTATTTGTCCCTGGAAACCGTTCAAATGGGCACCCTGTCCCTGGAATCCACTTTTCTGTTCAGTGTCCCTGGAAACTGAGTAGAATCAAAATGTTGTAGAGCAGTCGCTTGTCTTGTTAGCTAACCTCACCATTGCATGGGTGCAACTTTTCCTGGTATACAAGGATTTCCTGTTTTTGAATTTTACCCGAAAAGGAATTTCCTTTTTTTTTTTAATTTGTCAAACAAGATCTTTGTGTGTCTACTTTAATATAAGCTGTGCAAAAAGCAAACTAAAATAACTTCATAAATATTATTTTTCTTCAGCTGCAGGGGGGGGCATTACCCCTAGACCCCGGCCTTTCAGGTTTTTTCATTTTGTGTAGTTGCACCCACGCTATTGAACACAGGAATACCCAAAACCAACAGACACTGTTGAACTTTTCTTTCCGTTAGGTTACTGAACATCCAAAGATCTTGAATGTAGAAGCATGTCGGCACCGAATAGCAACTAAAAGACCACTGTATTTTACGGACTATAAGGCGCACCTGCCTGATTACACCCCCCCCAAATTGGACTCAAAATTCAGATTTTGTTACTCTTATTTCCTTACTATATTATCAGTCGCATTATAAGGCGCAGGGGTCTCAGTCTGGGGGGAAAGCATCGCCTTACTGATACTGAAAATATCCAGAGTCGCAGAAAGTTTCCTAGATCACGAAATAAATTTCATGATGCATCATGATAATACTGCGCTGTTTGTCCCTGGAAATAAGTCCCTGTCTCTGGTTTTTCATCAGTTTGTCCCTGTAAACTGCAACAGGGGGCAGGCAGCCCTGAATGAAGACAGAGTAAGCTGTGCGATGCAGCAGGGAAAAAACAAGAAGAAAACATTATTTGCATAAACATGGAGAAGATTTAGATAAAAATAACATTAACCCCTTCGCTGCCCACGATGTATATATGTCCTCTATAGCGCTTCAGTACTTGCCACCGACGTATATATACGTCCTCTATAGCGCTTCAGTACTTGCCACCAACATATATATATGTTCTCTATAACGCTTCAGTACTTGCCACCGACGTATATATATGTCGCCGCTAAGTAGCGATATTGCCGCGTTCAAAAATCGCGGCGCATGCGCAAGTAATAGGCGGCAGCGAAGGGGTTAATGTGCTTTACTTCACAAGCATAAAATAGGCTCGAGATTCAGCTTGATGAAAAATCAAAATAAAACACAACCGTTGGAAAATGTCGGGGGGGGGGGGGGGGGGGGGGGCTAAACTTCTATCTTTCAACAATTTATTAACAGAATAAATTTTCAAAGGATATAAAAAAGCTCAAAAGTGGAATATTAGGTGAAAGGCCTGAAATGATGTATAAATGAAATCAGACTTGGATTGAAGAGGTAAGCAACTGAACATGATCACTTGCAAGAAAGGAATCACACAAACAACTATAACAAAATTTAATTTGCATATTTGTCACTTCAAAATGCGCGGATCTCGAGAAACAACCGTCCAAATTGTGACCAAAGTTATATCACTTTTAGTTACACACAACAAGACATTAAACAATACCAATAAATTGATTGATTGATATAATACAATACACTGTATGGTAAAGCCATTGTCTACTAGTATTAACACATACCACAAGAAATGAGAGCAAGAGATGTTTAGCTATGTACATAGAATTACACTTCCAAAAAATAGTTTTGACGAGTTACATACATACAAATTATTCATATTCAAGGAGCAATCACTTTACAAAACCAGACACTTTCATGGATTTTTCAAAGCGATAGGAATGTTAAAGACGTAATCTTGTAATTCACAGACCACTAAAGAAAAAAATTATATAAATCAGATCACAGGAAAAGCTATCGGCCTGTCAAAATTACACAATCCCATTTGATTTCATTGAAAAAAGAAAATGGAACGCGTTTCTCTGTCGCTCCAAACAGGTTTTCCTCGTTCTGTGTACATTTACGACAATTCCATCACATTCCACAAACGATTCAAACAAACATTGAATGAACTCTCTAAACATTCTGCACAGTGTGACACATCATGAACCAAATTTACATAACATTTCACAGTTCATGTTCACTTAAGCTTCAATAAAATTTAAAAAAACCACACAACAAAAACATGAAGGGTAAAGAATGTGTGGATGCAATTGCAATGGGTTGTTGACAATCGTTTTGCATTTGGACAAATTGTGCGACTTGCTCTTCTTGTTTTCATGCTCGGTCACTATTATGTATTATAGTCGCCCTAATCGAACCGATTACTCTGGGAAATTGTCATTGTATTTTTTATCGGTGCCTTTTTTTAATTTTTATCATACCATTGACAGGTAAAGTTAACCACCAGAGTAAACCAAGCGAAAAGACTTATATTGTCCATTTTGCAACCTGGCAAGAAAAATCATTCTACTCATTTGATTTTTGTTGTTGCACCTTTTGAATTTAAATAATATATATCGGTTGAAGCGCTCTGGGGTTTGGGGGCTGACTGGTGAACTGAAGGTTCTGGGTTCAACTCCCCCCACATGAGGCATAATTTTTGTTGTAATAAGGAAAATTATAAAAAAACAATTCATTTTTTCTTCAAGTATTTTTTTAAACTAAATTTTCAAGTGGGAAAAAAATTGCTCTGTCTGGGGTTGGAACCTCGGGTCATCAGATTTCCAGTCGAGTGTTTTAACCACTGTACTGTCTGGCCCCCAACCCCCTAGAGCTTCAACTAATATATATCTTTTAAAAACAGACTGGACAACAACAAAAAACTCTGGCAGCAAGCCTATCTCAATTTTAAGTCGCATAATTATAGGTAGGTATTTGTTGAAGCACAGAAAGCGTTAGGAATTCAATAGATTAGCGGATAGAGTATTGTATTCTGAATTTGAATAATAGTAGTCAAACCCTATCGGGAGCAAGGTTTTTGTTTTTCATTTAAATGGAAAATCTAGAATTTTGGAACGTTAATGTCTTCCCCCTTGGGTTCGAATCCCATCCTCATCAACAACTTCTCATAGTGTGTGTGTGCATCATTTTAACCCTTTCACCGCCAGCCATTTTTCAGCAACAAATTTCCATTAAACTTAACTGGGTAGAGAAAAAATATGTGTAATATTGGGGATTCCTCTATGACATATTTAAAGCAAGGCCTACCCTTACCTCCCACATGGTTAATACCGGGAGGACGTAAAACAAAACTTTTCTTCTTACCTCCCAAAATTAAGAGAATAGGGTCTTTGGACAACAGACCCTGATTTGATGCCTTTTAGCAACATGGGCGTTAAATCATTGTGGGGCAAAAATGCGACGTTGGCGGTGAAAAGGTGAAATGGATTTTAAAGTGTGAGTGCATGCCGACTCGAAATGTGTGAGCGCGAGATTTGCATGGAGGTCTTACAACCAGGGCTCCCAGGGACCCCCGTTTGAGGGTGAATGAAGTACTAACATTCTAAAACTGTGCAGGGGGTCCCAGTGGTGCACTAGAAAAATTATTTTTTAGTATTCGCAATGCCACTGGGACCCTCTATCCCGCCTCTAGGACCCTCTATGCTGTAAGTGAAGAAGTCCCTGGGACCCCTTGTTTTGAGGGACTATTGGGAGCCCTGAAACAACTGAAGTTTACCCAGTTTTATTGGTACTTTATGTGACCACACAACGTGCATTTCCTTATATGGGGGGACCAATAAAACATTGCCATTGTGAATTGAAAGTTAAATCTTCAGCTACATCTCCACCTCCTGTGGGGATACCGGGGGTCTTTTGTATATAGTTCCCCCACCTTCTGTGCTTGTAACTTCCTCTAGTCCGTCACTCTTTGACTTTGCCTTTTCCCTTTGCTTACTCTCATCTGCTATCTTTCTGCCTTACCCGGTCCATTCACCTGCCTTTTCTCACGAAACGCTTTCAAAAACATTTCCTCCAGCCGAAGTCGGACTTGCTGGGCCTAACTATTTCTTAGTTAGGTGCATAACGGCAGCATGATGCATATGCGCTCAGAATTGACAGGAAGCTGTCCGAGCGATAGAAAAAGAAAGAATGAAGAAGTTACATCTCCAGACAGGGGTTTGCACTGTGTCAGTGCTTTCTGTTTTGTTGCTGTTGGTAGTGGAGGAGGAGGTGGTGGTGGGTGGGCTCAGATGCATGCAGCTCATGAAGCACCTTTATATCTGCTGGCTAAAAGACTCCAGGTAGAGATGTATATCTTCACCACACCTATACTACAGATAGAGATGTATATCTTCACCATACCTATATTACAGATAGAGATGTATATCTTCACCACACCTATATTACAGATAGAGATGTATATCTTCACCACACCTATATTACAGATAGAGATGTATATCTTCACCACACCTATATTACAGATAGAGATGCATATCTTCACCATACCTATATTACAGATAGAGATGTATATCTTCACCACACCTATATTACAGATAGAGATGTATATCTTCACCATACCTATACTACAGATAGAGATGTATATCTTCACCATACCTATATTACAGATAGAGATGTATATCTTCACCACACCTATATTACAGATAGAGATGTATATCTTCACCACACCTATACTACAGATAGAGATGTATATCTTCACCACACCTATATTACAGATAGAGATGTATATCTTCACCACACCTATATTACAGATAGAGATGTATATCTTCACCACACCTATATTACAGATAGAGATGTATATCTTCACCACACCTATACTACAGATAGAGATGTATATCTTCACCACACCTATATTACAGATAGAGATGTATATCTTCACCATACCTATACTACAGATAGAGATGTATATCTTCACCACACCTATATTACAGACAGAGATGTATATCTTCACCACACCTATATTACAGATAGAGATGTATATCTTCACCACACCTATATTACAGACAGAGATGTATATCTTCACCATACCTATATTACAGATAGAGATGTATATCTTCACCACACCTATATTACAGATAGAGATGTATATCTTCACCACACCTATACTACAGATAGAGATGTATATCTTCACCACACCTATATTACAGACAGAGATGTATATCTTCACCACACCTATATTACAGACAGAGATGTATATCTTCACCATACCTATATTACAGATAGAGATGTATATCTTCACCACACCTATACTACAGATAGAGATGTATATCTTCACACCTATATTACAGATAGAGATGTATATCTTCACCACACCTATATTACAGACAGAGATGTATATCTTCACCACACCTATATTACAGACAGAGATGTATATCTTCACCATACCTATATTACAGATAGAGATGTATATCTTCACCATACCTATATTACAGATAGAGATGTATATCTTCACCACACCTATACTACAGATAGAGATGTATATCTTCACCATACCTATATTACAGATAGAGATGCATATCTTCACCACACCTATATTACAGATAGAGATGTATATCTTCACCATACCTATATTACAGATAGAGATGCATATCTTCACCACACCTATATTACAGATAGAGATGTATATCTTCACCATACCTATATTACAGATAGAGATGTATATCTTCACCATACCTATATTACAGATAGAGATGTATATCTTCACCACACCTATATTACAGATAGAGATGTATATCTTCACCACACCTATACTACAGATAGAGATGTATATCTTCACCATATTCTACGGACTATCTTATACTTTTTTTCTTCTCAGACTTAGACCCCTGCGCCTTATAATATGATAAACGATACAGTAAGAAAATATATTAACAAAATCTGAATTTGGGGGAAAATTGGGTAAAATACACCAGTAAAAAATAAGTGCCATGGGCGAATACAAGTCGTGTATTCGCCCAGTACATCACTCTACACTCCCAAATGCAAGGACATTCACTGGCAAGCACCCTGCCATGTGTTTGCTGACTTCCAGAGCTTATGCCGGTGATTTTTCCCATTAAAGCAACGCATGCCCATTCGAAAAAATAGTTCCCCCCCCCCCCCCCCCCAGAACATAAAAAAAATACATGACGCTAGAAAAGTTAATACGCCTTCCAAGTAGGCCAGAGAATTGGCTACGCCTTTCATTTTATTTGTAATGATGATGATGAGATTAGCGTCCAATCGGTCAGAGACCCTTATGGACGGTTTATTTTTTAAATCGAGGCCATCTTATATAGGCAAATTGGTAAAGGTAAAGATGTGCCATCCCCCATGCATTTCTCGGTTAATTCTATTTTTCCGTTTTTGCCTTTCTTACCATACATAAAGCTGTATTTTAGGAACATTTTTAGCTAATAACCTTTTTGGAATACTAACCCTAACCCTAAACCTAACCCTACCCCCCACTATGTACTGCAGTACACCGCGATTTGTCACAGTTGTGGTTCGTTGCGTTTTTCCGTCTTATAGGGTTAGGTTTAGGGCTAGGGTTAGGGCTAGGGATAGTATTCCAAAAAGGTTATTAGCTAAAAATGTTCCTAAAATACAGCTTTATGTATGGTAAGAAAGGCAATAACGGAAAAATAGAATTAACCGAGATAGGTAGGGGGGGGGGGGGGCACATCTTGACCTTTACCGGCAAATTTGATGGGCACATCGTGCTGATCTGAAGAAAGGGCCGGCAGTGAAAGGGTTAAGAGTTCTCGAGCTTCAAAATTTTTAAAGACCCCCTGAACCGAAGAATTTTCTTTCTAAAAATGCATCGAGATCACTGAGAGAAATCATTCTACATAAAACCGCACCACCAAGTTTCCTTCGGTTACCCACAAATCGAGTGTCAAAGGTGGTCACTTTTACCTGGATTTTTTTTTGGGGGCCAGGTGTGACTCCCATACAAATTCCCCCAAATTCAAAATGAGACAGCACTTTGAAGAGCAGCCTCGTTTTGAATTTGGGGGAATTTACATGTGGGTCACACTCAAGGGACTTAATTTTGCTGGGTCAGTGTGTCTTTAATGAAATTTTAGTGAGATCATGAATTTCCTAACCACCAACCCGGTCAAAATATCTACTATAAACTATCATCCCGACTTGTACAAACATTGCTAAACTTGTACAAACATTGTAATTTATATCCCAATTTTTTTTTATCATAATGATGTAATCCTTGATCTCGATTTTAAAAAAAGATCCAAAAATATTCCAAATGCAGATTAGACAGAAAACAAAGATCAATGGTCAAGGTCAACATGGTTATGAAGGTCATCAATACTTAGCATTCCATGCGATCTACTTACTTGCCAAATTTGGAAATTGTATCTGCCAGGATGTAAAAGATATGACCCCCCAAAATAATGGACGTTCAAGATCAAAGGTTAAGGTCAAGAGGGTAAAAGTCACCCAGCATACTATGTCACCTTATGGTAATACACCATCATGCCCAATTGTGGGGGACATACCTGCAAGATGTAGCCAAGACAAAAATTACACGGTCAAGGTCATCGATTAATTTAAATATGCAAATGATGTTTCTCGAAAGTTTGCATAAGCATCTATATGTCTGCAAAGTGATCAAGCTAGATCCCGAGAAAAAGCCAGTGTTAAAGACCCTGCACGTCACGTGTCACATTCCCTCTTATGCTAGGAGGGTTTTAATTAAGATTTCTTACTAGCTATAAGAGGGAAAACAGGTGAAAACCGTGATTTTGATATGTGACGTGCTGGGTCTTTAATGTTACCGCATACAGACAGACACATGAACACGAACACACACACACGCACAATACACCCGGAAAACCGAAGAAGCATGAGGACATAGACTCACCTCGTTGACACGAGTGAGCCAAATACCAACAGAAATGAAAGCCACAAGAAAAAAGGAATGTTCATGATATCGGAGAAACCGTACCCTGTGCAGTCTCGCCACGCAGAAAGATGAGTGGATAGTCACTTGTCGCATGATTAATTAGTTAAACTATGTCCGATATGTACCCTGTAGGCTTTCACTAACCTTTGTGATGCCATATCCAAGTCTACAATATCAATACTGCTTCACTAATAAACTATGAAATTTATTTTTAAAAAGGTAAATGCATCCACACTTTATTATGCTTGTAGGAATATGATTTTTGTTGTTGCACCTTTTGAATTTAAATAATATACATTAGTTGAAGCGCTCTTGGGTTTGGGGGCTGACTGGTGAACTGAAGGTTCTGGGTTCAAGTCCCACATGAGGCATAATTTTTGTTGTAAGAAGGAAAATTATAAGAATACAATTCATTTTTTCTTTAAGTATTTTTTTATACTAAATTTTCAAGCGGGTTGGAACCTCAGGTCATCAGATTTCCAGTTGAGTGCTTTAACCACTGTACTGTCTGGCCCGCAACCCCCTAGAGCTTCAACTAATATATATCATTTAATAACAGAAACTTATCAAATAAACATCAAATATAATAATGATGAAGTAATAAATGAGCACAGCTGGATAGATAAGGTGCCACAATCTAAATAGTATATAAATTTATGGTATATAGTAATAATGCCAAATCAAACAGCACAGTAAAACTAAAGAAAAGAGATTAGTTCAATAGTGAGAGACAACAAAAGACAAGTATGGTCCATTAAAGGTGGACCCTGACGGATGAGTTTTTGCAAGAAACACGTCGAGATCACCAGAAAGACAGCCTTCTCAAGGACCGGATTACACTCACTTTGCTCTGGTTTCCTAGAAATCAAACCGTCAAAACGGCAATTCCTCCTTGGCGGGGATGCCGGAGAGAGTAGCCATTTTGGATGGGGTGGGTGGAGGCCACTCATTGTGGTTGAAGCTTTTTCTTTTTTGTAGTGCAGTAAAAAAATAATTTTAATCTGAGCTATTTCCTTTGTTGGGAGCGAAACTCCTTTAGGTAAACTGGATTAAAATATTTAAAAAGTAAATGAAAAGGCTTGTATTGTGAACATTCCGTGCAAACAAATTTGGTCTAAACTCAGGCGGCCATTAGAAAAGAGAAGGCATCACTGACAGAATCTGACTTCCAGCACCTCCGCCAAGGAGGAATCGCCGATTTGACGGTTTGATTTCTAGGAAACCAGAGCAAAGTGAGTGTGGCGATCTCTGTAGAGGGTGTTTTCCTGGTGATCTCGACATGTTTCTTGTATAAAAAAAACCTCATCCGTCAGGGTGCCCCTTTAAGGTCATGATGAACATTACAGTATACCAAATACAATTGATTACAATGCTATAACAAAAAGCAACCCACATTTGCAGACCCAAATTATCAAATCACAATACTGCGGTACATAATATCAGTATAACTATTGCAGAAGTGATGAATGGACTTCATAACAACAATTTTCAATGATCACTTTTTTTGTTTTCCCCCAACTTTTTATTTCTTCAAAAGGTACTTTTTTTCTTCTTCTCCAAACGCATCATGTATATTTGCAGTACAAGTTACATTCTGACTTGTATACAGTATGCACGCGCACACACACACACACAAGTATGATACCCAAACACAGAAGCTGTTCACATTAATACATAAAGTGAGCAAAATAATAACATCTCAAATACAAGAAAACAAATAACACAAGTATCCAAAATTCTTGAGGCAAACCTTGTTCTAGCCATCTACTCTTCTCTTGTCATATACATCTAACTATATATTTTCAATCATCTAATCTGTCACTCTCTTTGACTCTGCCTTTTCCCTTTGCTTACTGTCATCTGCTATCTTTCTATCTTACTGGTCCATTCCATTCCCTGCTTTTGTTTGTGGCACAAGCAAAAACTCACTTTGTCGGTCTGTCCAAAATTGTCGCACTTCAAATCGAGGCTACAAAATTGTCGCACTTCAAATCGAGGCTGCACTTCAAATCGAGGCTGCACTTCAAATTGAGGCTGCTCTTTAAAATGATGTTTCGTTTTCAATTGTCGCACGCCACAAACGATTGCGAATCCGCGCTTGTTTTCGTATAAATTCTTACAAAGATTTCTTCAGCCGAAGTCGGACATGCTGAGCCTAACTATTTATTAGTCAGGTGTATAACGGCAGCATGATGCGTCTACGCTCATATGACAGGAAACTGAGCGAACAAAGAAGAATATTCAAAGTTTTTAAGGCAGCACACAGAGTCTTAAGATGACCACTAAATGCCAGTCAGGTTAGGTTAGGTACATAATAGTCACAGAGGCGTCTGTGAAATTCGGGTTGCTCCCACCTGGATGCATAAGTTAGACTATTACCTTCTCACGCAGCAATTATAAGTGCTTGATTTTCTCACTTATCACATCGACGGTAACAACAAAATGCCAACTCGTTAGGATTTGATTTTTTTCTTTTCACTGCTGTGAACTTATCCACTCAAAAGAGGAGACGCTTCGTGTATTTTTTTGGCAGAGCTGTTACAGTATTGTATTATTTAGTAGATAAGGGAGATAAACGTGAACAATGTATCAAAAGTGGTGGAATGTTATCAATGCATTCCCAACGATGCTGTCATATCTTGGAAATACGCTTGAGCGTGAGGTCATATAGGTAGGGTTTCCTAGTCACACCAACCTATTGGGCTTTCTGGGACAGCTCTTTTGTGTGTCATCAATCTGTCAATGCATAACCAGAAACCCAGCTGGTATATATACTGGTGCAACATACCAGTACGTCCAAAAACATATTGGTACGGAATTCCGTACCGGTACCCAGCTCTAATCATTACAACCCTTGACAAAAAAAAACTCAAGACATATTATCCATTATTGACGTTAACTCATACAAACACTACGGCATACAACCCTTGTGCAATCTGTTCTAACAGTGATGTTCACCACAAACCCTCGCCAAAAAAACTGGCATACATTCCCTGCCATGGTTGACAGTCAACAGATGCAGGCGCTAGTCCCTGGTTACAAACACTATGGCATACAACCCTTGTACAATCTGTTCTAACAGTGATGTTCACCACAAACCCTAGGGGGAAAAACCCATGGCGTACAATCCATGGTTGATGTCAACAGATGCAGGCCTAAAGCTACAAAAACCATGGCGTACAATCCATGGTTGATGTCAACAGATGCAGGCCTACAGCTACAAAAAACATGGCATACAATCCATGGTTGATGTCAACAGATGCAGGCCTATAGCTACAAAAAACATGGCGTACAATCCATGGTTGATGTCAACAGATGCAGGCCTATAGCTACAAAAACCATGGCACACAATCCATGGTTGGTGTCAACAGATGCAGGCCTATATGGCTACAAAAACCATGGCATACAATCCATGGCTGATGTCAACAGGTGCAGGCCAAGCTGCAAAAGAAACGGCGGTAGAAGTAGTGGAGAAAGGAGCACTTGAGGCACGCAGTGTGGTGGGGTGGGGGTGGGGGTCACTTCTTGCGTGTGAAGATGTTGGAGATGTTGGCCTTGGAGGTGGTGTCCTTGATGCGTGACATCACACGGTTCTTCATCTCCTCCGCTGAGCTGCCCATCAGGCTTCCGCTTCTGTTCCAAACAAAAACGACACACAGTATACATACAGTAAGCGGTACATCTGTACATACAAAAATCACACACACACACTTATTCTTTTAACCCTTTCACCACCAGCCATATTTCAGCCCAAAATTGCCATTAAATTTACCTGCCCAGGTAGAGAACAAAATCAATTTGCAGTATTGGGGATTCTTCTGTGACATAATAAAATAAGGTCTATCCTTACTTCCCAAAACTAAGACAACAGGCTTTGGATAACAGATCCCAATTTGATGCCTTTTAGTGACATAGGTGTTAAATCACTGTGATGCTAAAATGCGACTTTGGCAGTGAAAGGGTTAAACCTTCTTACATTTCACACTCTCTCTCTCTCTCTCTCTCTCTCTCTCTCTCTCTCTCACACACACACACACACATGTTCTTCATCTCCTCCACTGAGCTCCAACAGGCTTTTGCTTCTGTTCAGGTTAATGCACACACAAATCAGCACAGTAATAATCTGTACAACATATTTCATGCATAAAGTCACACATATTCTCTCTCTCTCTCTCTCTCTCTCTCCCCCCTCCCTCCCTCCCTCCCTCCCTCCCTCCCTCCCTCCCTCCCTCCCTCCCTCCCTCCCTCCCTCCCTCCCTCCCTCCCTCCCTCCCTCCCTCCCTCCCTCCCTCCCTCAGTCACACACACACACACACACATGCACTCGCGGTTCTTCAATCATCTCCTCCGCTGAGCTGCACATGTTAAGCTGTAAGCTTAACCTTCACTTCAAAGAGCCTGATTTCTAGTGAGAGGGGGATTTTCTTCAAGCAGACGACAACTGTTTTTGACTCTGTATCCAACTGCCTGAATTGAGGCTTCAAGGCATACCCACATGCACCCCCACACAATGTTCTTACCTTCAACGCCGCCCTTAATGCTTTACCCCAATGTATGCTTGTCAGGGGAAGCTATCTCCAGCTTGGTCTCGTAGCCTCTGATCATAGAGGAGTCGACCTCCTCCCCTCCCCACCCCCTAAAAACCTTCCCCCCTCCCCCCCCCCCCCATCCCACCTATATATATACTATGTCAAGTCAGATCCTTGCCCGTGCACCTGTAACTTATAGTAAGGGCGAGCCACGTCCAGTTTGGTCTCATAGTCTCGGGTCATGGAGGACACACCCTCCTCCTCCCCCCCACCATCCCAATCCATACCCCAACTCCACTCCCACCTATACTACATTCTGCTAGACACACACACACACACACACACACACCTTCCCCTTCCCATGCCCTCCTTCTCCCCCCCCCCCCCCCCCCCCCCCCCCCCCCTACGTACCTGTCAGGGCGAGCCACGTCCAGCTTGGTCAAGTAGTCTTGGATCATGGAGGACACAACCTCCTCCTCCCCACCATCCCAATCCTTACCCCAACCCCACTCCCACCTATACTACATCCTGCTAGACCCCTTCCCCTTCCCTCCTGCTCACCCCCCCCCCCCCTCTTTCCCCCCCCCCCCCCCCCCCCTACGTACCTGTCAGGGGGAGCCACGTCCAGTTTTGGTCTCGTAGTCCCAGATCATGGAGGAGACAACTTCTCCTCCCCACCATCATAAATAATCCATACCCCAACTCCACTCCCACCTATACTACATCCTGCTAGACCCCTTCCCATGCCCTCCTTCTCCCCCCCCCCCCCCCCTACGTACCTGTCAGGGCGAGCCACGTCCAGCTTGGTCAAGTAGTCTTGGATCATGGAGGACACAACCTCCTCCTCCCCACCATCCCAATCCCTACCCCAACCCCTCTCCCACCTATACTACATCCTGCTAGACCCCCTTCCCCTCCTCTCCTGCTCACCCCCCCCCCCCCCTCTTCCCCCCCCCCCCCCCCCCCCCCCCCCCCCTATGTACCTGTCAGAGCGAGCCACATCCAGTTTGGTCTCGTTCAGTTTGGTCTCGTCCAGTTTGGTCTCGTAGTCCCGGATCATGGAGGAGACAACTTCTCCTCCCCACCATCATAAATAATCCTTACCCCAACCCCACTCCCACCTATACTACATCCTGCTAGACCCCCCTTCCCCATCCCTCCTGCTCCCCCCCCCCCCCCCCAACCCCTCCTTCCCCCCCTACGTACCTGTCAGGGCGAGCCATGTCCAGCTTGGTCTCGTAGTCCCGGATCATGGAGGACACGACCTCTTCGTGTTCCGGGGCGATGAGGGCCAGGTCCTGACGAAGACACCTCAGCCCAGGCAGCATGGCCTCCTGGATCAGCTGCTCACTCAGGACTGAGGCACACGAGTCAAGGTGATCGCAGCAACCATTGTAACAACTATCATGTTGGGGGTGGGGGTGAATAAAATGAATGCGAGGATAGAAATTGGTGGGAATTAAAGAGGGCAGTTCTTAATGTTTTTGATAGTCGCTTGTATCGACTCTATGTCCATGTTTTTGATAGTCGCTTGTATCGACTCTATGTCCAACTTCTTGCGAAACGTGATTTGCTGTCCATGTTTCCTTTAGTTTTGTTTCCATTTTTATGCATGTAAATGTGTTTCAAGTTCAAGTATACTTTAATATCTCCAAAAGAGAAATTCAGGTTAGGTGCAACAACATGACAGAGATACAACATAACTGAAAGAACATTAATCAAACGTGTGAAACAAAATTATACCAACCAAATAATTATCATTATTCATTACATCAACTTAGAAATGTGCACAATTAAAAAACAGAGAGAGAGAGAGAGAGAGAGAGAGAGAGAGAGAGAGTGCTTGTATTGTGCTTGTACGAGACCACACTGTAATTTCACCTAGCGTGATAATAAAGTATTTTTGACTTTGACTTTGACTTAGT
>CM065695.1:11967574-11980074 GCA_017654935.2 Phymorhynchus buccinoides | reverse complement strand
ACGAGAGATTGGCTTTTTCAAAAGCAAGAACTCTAGAAGCCAATCTTAGAGGGTAGAGAGGTTGTCGTAACAGAGGCTAGAGACGAAGAGCAGAAGACCGCAACAGTTGAATCATCTATGAACCTGTCAGGGTCAGCAGGTCAAAACCAACTAGGCGTGAGCTACCATTTCAAACGTTGTGTGAAACGTTTTGGGTTACCCGTAGAACACAGATAGGCAACCGAGCACTCCGAGCTTCCTAGGAATTTGGAGACTTTTCCCATCATGATATCACTCTTTCTCAAACTCCTTGACCGTCGGAGTCCGACGAATAAGGAAAAAGAAAAAACAAAGTAAAAGTTTTGGGGGCACAGGATGAGGAGGGGAATGTGAAAAGGTTCTTGGAAACGAATACTAATAATAAAAACTTAGAATAATAATAATAATGGCCAATAATAGGCAGTGGGATTTTCCCAATGCTAATTATTTTGATAGACATGTTCACAAATGACGTAGTTCGGTAATTTACGTGGTGCGTAAAGCGCATTGGTCAGACTCACGGCGCTTAAAGTTTAAAGATACTTGTGCCCATCACGGAGGAACCAGATCACTCAGTTGCGATTTCCCTGCAAAGAAACTGGAAAAGAGTTGTTGTTTTCGAGGCCGTGGCTTCGAGACTCCAGGCATCACCCCCACAACCGTTGCACTTGCAGTTCACTGTGGTACAGATGTACCAGGCGAGGGGCGAGAACATCTTAAAAACATGTGTGACACGTCTTTGATTAGAGGACCACAGGAGGCGAACCACACTCCGACCATTCTGGATCTGCCACCTCTTTCTTTTAAGCTAAGGAGCTCGGTGATGGCTAATATGCACAATCCCCTGAATTAACATTTTTTTTCATTTTTCATCCAACAACCAAATGTTTCCCCTTTCACAGGATCCCTTAGGAGGGGGTCCCAAGGACACGGGGCAAAACCTCTAGTAGCTTGGAGAAGGCGGAGTATTTCTGTTATGGGCATACCAGGGCAAAAGGATTTCCCCTTGCTCTTTTCGATTCATCAACTGGTGGTGGGGTTATTACGTGCATTAAAGCTGCGCGGGTCAGACTTTCTTTTTTAGTGCTTTTTCCGCCGTGACTCGACGTTGTGTCCGATTTTGGGCCTCAAAAACAACCAAAGAAAAGCAAAGGCGGGATTCGAACCCGTTTTGTTTCCTTTGCAGTCTGGCATTGTTTATTTACACTTTTTTTTTTTCCTCTTTCCTTAACCACTCTGCCACCTTTCTTTTAGTAAAGGCACTCGGTGACCCTTTTTTTTTTAGCACTTTCTGTGTTTTCACCTTTCCTTTTTTTTCAAGAACGGGCAGTGAGGCGGAGGTAAAAAAAAATGCCCCAGGGCACCACAACTCCGCTGGTGTCGGGTATCTCTCTAAACAAAAACAAAAAAAAAAAAAACATCCAGTGTCCTGTCTAATACAAAGCGCTCTCTCCATCCCCTTCAAACCGGTGTTTTTTCACAATGTGAGTAGGGAAACCGCTTACACACAAAAACAAAAACAAACAAAAACGTCAGAGTGCTATCATGTGTCTGGGAACATCAGCGCGCCAACGTTAAAGGGTCACCCTGACGGATGCGTTTTTTTGTAAGAAACACGTCCAGAGATCAACCAAAGGAAAACAACCCTTTACAGAGATTTGCAATAGCTCACCTTTTCTTTGATGGTTTTCCCAAGAGAAATCAACGCCGGTCGTCAATTAAAAAATCCCCCGATTCGGCGAATTCCTCCTTGGCGGAGGAGGTGCTGGAAGTCAAAATTATTTCAGTCAAATTATTTCAGGCTCCCCCGAGAAGCCGTGTGCCGTCTCTTTTCTAATGGCCGGCCTGTGTTTAGAACAGAACCAAATCGCTTGGCCCGCGAACTTCCTTTTCCCGCAATACAAGCATTTTTTCTCTCGCTCTAATTTAATTTTTTTATACAGTTTATCTAAAGGAGTTTCGCTCACAACAAAGGCAATACCTTAGGAAACTGTCCTTTAACTAAGACCCTCAAAAAATTCCAAAATGAAGGTCTTAAGGGAGGGGGTCCTTTGAAAGAGAGGAAATTTTTAATACTTACAAAGAAGGGCCAATGTCCTCAGAGAAGTAGGTCTTATGTGGGACGGGGGTCTTATAATGGGAGGTCTTAAAGGGGAGGTTCACGGTAGCTGTAGACTCCTTTTTTTAATTTTTTTTTAATTTTATATTGGGCGTTACAAAAGAAAAAGAAACCTCTTCAAACCAAAACGAGTGGCCTCCACCCACCCCATCCAAAATGGCTAACTCTCTCCCGCATCTCCGCCAAGGAGGAGGAATCGCCGTTTTGACCGGTTTAATTTAAGGGAAACCAGAGCACAAGTGAGTGTTCCGATCCTTGAAATGAAAAGGCTGTGTCTCTGGTGATCTCGACGTATTTCCTCCCGCAAAAAACTCATGTGTCAGGGTCCACACCTTTAAATGATGGAACATTACATTGTAGCAGTGACTCTCTTTCTTTCCCCTCTCTCTCAATCTCGTCCTCCTTTCAGTCTGTCCCTGTCTGTCTGTCTCTAGTCCCTCTGTCTGTCTGTCTCCTCTCTCTCTTCTCTCCATCTCTCTCTCCTCTCTCTCTCCTCTCTCACTCTACTTCAATCGTCTCTCTCCTCCGCTACTAGGTCTCTCTCCTCTTCTAGCATATCTAGCATACTCCACCTCTCTCTCCTCCCCCCTTCGTGGTCTGCATCTCTGGTCCTCCTCTCTCCCTCTCACTCTCTCTATTCATACGGCACTCCTCGCTCCTACAAGGAGAGATTGGAACAATAGCATTTTGCCTAAAATCCATATATCCTTGGAAAATAGAAGTTCTAAGTGTTTCAAGGTCTCTCTCTCACTCCCTCCTCGTCTCTCCTCTCTCTATCTCCTCGCATCCTCATCTCTCTAGGAGAGATCTCTCTCTCTGCTCCTCGAATCTCTCTCCCGACCTCTATCGCTCTCTCTCTCTCCCTCCACGTTCTCTCCCTCTCTCCACCCCGCTCGTCTCTCCCAATTCTCTCCTCTCCCTCCTCTCCTCTCTCCGTCTCCCTCCTTCTCTCTCTCCATCTCTCTCTCCTCTCTCTATCTCTCCTCTCTCTCTCTCCTCCTCTCTCTCTCGCTCCTCTCACTCTCTCGACTCCTCTCTCTCTCTCTCTCTCTCTCCTCTCTCATCGAGATCTCTCTCTCTCTCTCTCCTCTCTAGCGCTCGTTCATCTCGCTCCTATATCGCTATCTCCGTCACTTCTCTCTATCCTCGCGCCCGATCAGCTTCCTCCTCCCTCCATCACTGTGTGTACTCTCCACCAATTCTCTCTCTCCTCGCATACGTCGCTCCTGAGCTCTCCTATCTCTATCCTCTACTCTCTCTCTCTATCTCTCCTGTCTCGCCTCTCTCTCTCTCTCTCTCTCGCTCATCTCTCCCCTCTCCGCATTCGAGAGACAATGCGATTGACAATTTACATAAATAATAAGTTGTAAGAATGTTCTTATATAGAGAAGAAAAGGAAATATGTCTACTGTGTGTTGTTAAGAGATGTTGGCTTGCCCAGTTAGCATACCTCTGATGTTATCATGTTTCGCCTGCCAACATGATAGTATGTCTCCATAATGATGTTATCTATACTAATCGAGATGCATAGTAAAAAATATCGTATGGAATTTCTCGTTCCTTGACCCTGTTTCTAGGGGCAAGCGGCCTAAAGAAAATAAACCATTGTTCATGTGTCTCTCTCTCTCTCTCGTCCCTCTCTCCCCTCTCTCTTCTCTCTCTCTCTCTATCACTCTCTCCCATCTCCCTCTCTCTCCTAAATCTTTTTTTCTGCCTCTCTTTATTCGATCTATGGACAGATAACGATCACTTACTTAGCAAAAAAAAAAAAAAAAGACGTAACATCGACGCCACCGGAAGTAAGAGGGCAGGGGAGGGGAGGGCGGGTGGAAGGTCACTTGAAAATGTCATTTGTTTGTAGCGCATAATGCCTTAGTTAAAAGTCCTTGTGTAAGCACATAAGCGGGATATTTTCCATGCCATTCCAATTTCCGTCGTGCGCCGCAATCCACCCCGTAAGTGATCATACATAAGTGAAACAAGAAGGAAAAGAATTCCCCCAACCTAATCTAAAAGGTAAAGTAATGTCTCATATGATCTTAGTGTTTCAACCGACAGACGGTTAAAACTGTATTTTCTCTCGGAAAAGATTTGCGCACGTCCTCTCTTGTCGCAATTTTTTTACCTCCCACCACTATACTCCTTCTTAAATTGTTTTTATCCTTCTTTTATCTTCCCAGATCATTTATGGTGTATTGTATTCGCGCTAATGGAACATTATGCGTCTACGACTGGAAGCAGCCGGAGAGCAGGCGGGAGGAAATGTGAGCTCTGCTTATTGACAATGCGAGCTGAGCGGACTTGATGGTGACAGGGGACTACTATCATATCTGGTCTGTACCTCCTAAAATGGGTCACACACACAACGCTACTCCACCCAAGTTAGCCATACACTAAAAAAAGGCGAAGTAAAAAATGCTTCCTTAGTAGTAGAATTTCCCTTCTTTTCGTTCTTTCTTCTTCTCCCTTTCTTCTTTCTTCTTCTGCGTTTCGCCAGGCATAATAATAAACATAACGCCACCACTTCTGCGGAAGGTTACGGCACGAGTTCAGTTTCCGGTCCGGTTTTCCCCAGCTTCCATTCCACTGGTCTTCCCGCCTTCGACCGCAGCCGAACTGCCGAGATTCCAGAACCGAACTCGGGAGGAGGCCTTCAAAGGAGAAACAATTATTTTTCGAAGATAATTTCTCCTTAAAGGCAGAAGAATGGTACCAATAAGTGATGCACCAATAGCAATAAGGTAAAGACATAGTAGATGATAGTAAGCGAAATGGAAAAGGCAGAGTCAAAAGAGAAATGGCAGATTAGAGGAGGGGGGGAAGTTTCAAGCACAGAACTTCCAGGAAGGGTGCGTGGAACTATTTTATAGAAAGACCCGCCTAGTATCCCCAACGCGGGCAAGATCATTGACTAAACGGCATTAGTACTATAAAATAAAATATAACAATAAATAATAAATAAAGTAACAATTGAAAAGAACATCCCTTTTTAAAAGATGTCTTTGGGATGTCAGTTAGTGCAGTACAGCTAAAAAGGAGTATAAGCTTCGAGACAAGTACACGAACCCTTACAGAAGCAAAACGCGGGCGCGAGTGCCATAGCCAATGCGGTTTATCCGAGTGCGTGGTTACTGCTACAGCATATCTGTCGTTAGATAAAAATATCACGGGACGCATTACTGGTTAAGCACTGTCTCCGGGTATTGCCCTCCAGTGATTGATTCCCACCCCTCGTTATATTTGACAAATGAACCCACATGGACGAAAGGCCGTAGGGTGGGCAGGCAGAGGAATTTTTTTTTTTTTTTTTTTTTTTTTTTTTTTGAGGGCATAAAACCAACAACTAAAAATAGGACAAGTAACACAAACCTTTAGCCCCCAGCATAGCGAAAAGGCCGAGAAGGAGAGGGCGTTAAAGCCTGTATTTTCGTCACTTCAGGACGACACCTTTAGCCGACCACCTGGCCGAAGAGGGCCCCCGAAGAGGGGCGTAAATCCCTGAATTCGTTCAGTACAGCACCTTTAGCCCCCGACAGTGGCCGAAAGGCCCGACCGAAGAAGAGGAGCGTGAAAGCCTGTATTTCGTCAAGTACGACAACCTTCGGTCATACAGCTCACAGATTAGTCATTTGGCCGAAAAGAGCACAGAATCTGCATGTTCATTGCGATAAATCAATGAATTAAATACATGACAACAGGGTTTTATATCACTTAGAAGTACTATAGAGGTCGTGTATAACGCGAAAGCGCTATCGGTGGCCCAATCGTACAGATGGTAGGTGTAGAGTGGCGCAGAGTGACAAACCGCGAGTTCAGCGCATCGGGTAAGTCAAGGATGTAACCCGGATTTCGACTCCTGGGTACAGGGGTAGTTTTCTTCTCACACTCGTGTAGCAGCTTTAGCAGCTTCCTCACGTCGGCGAAACGTGGCGTCTTTCGCATGAGATCGATTAAACCGAGGGGTCCCTGTACACTTCTTCGACGGACATCCCTGTTGCTAGCGTATTTGACGCGAGGTAAGTCGAAGCGTAACGAACAACTCTAATATTTTCAACGAAGTGAGTAAACGACGAGGTCGACCCTCACTCTGATCGAAACCGCCGACCGTTTGTTGCATTAGGTGATTTGACCGTAGGAGTAAGTCGACGAGGTAAGCAACTCTAATTTTCTACGAAGTGCTCTCTCTATCGTCTAATTCTTGCGTTCGCAAGCAGTCGTGCAAACTCTCAGCGAGAAGAAGCGGTTGCACACAGCATGAGTTAAGTGAATGTCTTTTCTTAGGCTGTAGCGTTTGTACTTATGAGCTTGCTTTGTTTGTATTTGTTTCTCAAGTTAGATACAATATGCCAGAATGTGTTTTCTATTTTTTATGTCTGTTATAGATGAACTGTTTCCAGCACTTTCACGTAAGAAAGAAAGAGACTTTCCCTTGTGACTCATGTGAGAGAGAGAGAGATTGGAGAGAGTAGAGAGAGAGAGAGAGGGGAGGGAGAGAAAAGCAGAGACAAGGACAATAAGAAGGATCAACAGGTGGGGACAGACATTAGAATTAGACTTTCAGGTAGACGAAGAGAGAGATAGCACCATACATGAAGACAGAGAGACACGAGGAGAGTACGCAGAGAGAGGGAGAGAGACTAGAGAGAAGAGTAGAATGAGAGGAAAGAAGAAGAGAGAAGAGAGAGTTGAGGTGAGAGAGAGAGCAGAGCAGTTGAACGACCGCAGAGAGAGACTTTTTTCGAGAGAGAGAGAAGGTGGAGAGAGAGAGAGAGAGAGAAGGAGAAGAGAGGAGAGAGAGAGAGGGAGACGACAGAGAGGAGAGATGAGTGACGCAAAGAGATGAGAGGAGAAAGGAGAGGGGGGAGAGAGAGAGGGAGAGATGGAGAGAGAGAGAGATGGGGAAAGAGATGGAACACAGAGACAGAGAGAGAGAGAGAGACAGAGACGCACAGAGAGAGAGAGGGAGAGAGAAAAGAGCGAAGAATCGCGAGAGACAGAGAGGGACAGAAAAAAAGTTGAGAGAGGAGAGGGGGTGGAGGAGAAGACAGCGGAGCGGCGAGAAGGAGAGAATGAGGGGAATACGGCATGAATTTGGAGAGAGAGGGGGGGGGAGAGAGAGAAGAGTAGAGAGAAACAGAGAGAGAGAGTGAGAAAGAGAGGGGGAAGAGAGAGATGAAGGAGAGAGAGAGGAGAGAGAGGGGGAGAGAGGAGCCGAGAGAGAGAGAGAGAGAGAGAGAGGGGGGGGAGGGGGGGGGGAGAGTGAGAATGTAGGAGAGGATAGAGAGTGATTGAGAGAGAGGTGACGAGGGGAAGGAGGGGAAGAGGGGGAAGAGGTCTAGGTAGAGGAGGAGGTGGAGGAGAGAAGAGAAAGAAGAGAGGGAGAGATTAGAGGGGAGAACAGGACGAGAGAGAAGGAAGGAGAGAGTATAAGAGTTATTAGTGAGAGAGAGACCGAGGGGGGAAGTGAGAGATGGAGACCAAGAGAGGAGGGGAGGATAGACAGCAGGGAAGAAGGAGAGAGAGAGGAGGGGAGAGACGAAAGATGATCGAGGAGGGCAGGAGAGGAGAGTGAGAGAGGAGAGAGGGGAGAGAGAGGGAGGGAGAGTGAGAAGAGAGAGAGGAGAAGAGAGAGAGAGAGACGATAGGTGGAGATGAGAGAGAGGAGGAGAGTGAGATGAGGGGGAGAGAGAAGGACAAACGAAGAATGACTTAAAGATCATACACAGGGTGAGGAAGAGAGATGAGCTAGAGAGAGAGAGATGAGCTAGAGAGAGAGATGAGCTAGAGAGATGGCTGGCAATATCTTTTCACACGTTTAGCTTCTTGTCCATTAAACCATTCAGGGAAATAGACCTGATTTGTTTATTTAATCTCTCTCTCTCTCTCTCCTCTCTCCACCTCTTCTCCTCTGTGAATGTTGTTCCGTGTGTGTGTGTGTGTGTTCAGTGTGTAATGTGTGTGTGTGTGTTGTGCTGTGTGTTGTTGTGTGTGTGTGCGTGTGATTCATTTAAAACGTACTATCCAGGTCAAGTGATATTTAGAGTCGGTGTGCCTGCAATGCGCTGGTGTGTGTGTGTTGGTTTGTGATGTGTGTGTGTGCTGCTTGTGTTTGGGTTATGTTCATTGCGTACTTGGCGTGCCTGCGTGATATGTGTGTGTGTGTGGTGGTGGGTGTATGTGTATGCCTAGTTCGCATGTGTGTGAGCGATTATTGTGTTTCACTTTCCTTTTCTCTGTTTTAATTTTCGGTTGTTGCTTAAGACGCATAGAGCTCCATTTATTGGTGGACTGGAGAGCGGTACCTACTATTTATTTAACCCTAAGTGGTATTCTGACGCTCTTATTGCATTATCTCCCCTTGCCTCACCTGCGCTTTCCCTAGTATTATTATTGTTTGGGACTTTCTATTTGATATTATTCAATTAATTACATCAAAAGCGACTGTTTCACGTCTAGTATCCATTCCACGTGACCGCAATTGCAATACCTAATTAGATAATCATTGAGACAGGTAAGGCCCCATTTTTAAAACGTTAACCTCCCTACTCTAGTGTTGAACGAATCTTCCGCTCATTTTTTTGACTATGATAGGCCCATGTTCAGTGAATCCAGTAACAGAAGAAGAAATCAAGAAGAATTAACAACCTTCACACTGTTGTGTATTTCTAATGTGTTTTTACAAGAGTTTTCATTCATACGTGTCGGCTACTCTGTGAGTGTCCCTTTATGTATGTGCAATAAACTGAGCCCACCACATAACGCACAGGGCAGTCAACAAACCTCACGGGTCGTCACGTATCCCGGAACGTTTTCGCTCACACTCAACTCTGTAACGGCGAAAGAAATCTTGTTTACTATCTGGCCAGTGTAATGACTCTACCATGCGCGAAATGACCCCCAATTCAAAACAAAACACCCACTCGCTTTTTTACAAGAGCAGCTTCACGATTTTCAAGTTGGCGAAGGTTTCGGAGGGTTTGTGATCTTCTTGGTGGTTCGGGGGGGTTTCTCTGTTTTAGTCACTGCTACATCTCGTACCCCAGGCATTGACAAACAAGAATGTAATTCAAGGGGTCGCACTTATATCGTGTGGGCTCAGGGTGGGTCGTCATCTTTAAGCACCACTACAAGTGCCACTTCACTGGAGCCCACCACCATACCACACACATCACACACACATATAAACCACACACCACGACACACACACACTCCCGCATACGTTCCGTGCGGGCTCAATGGGCGCCCGATACACACTTATATTAGAAGACTAAGCGGAGGGGAGTTGCATGCGGGATGGGACATTCCTGCGACCACCCCGGCTATATAGTGCACATGCTCTTTCATATTTTCTTACTTTCCAGATTTTTAATTTTCATGCGGATTGTTTGTCGTTTATGGTGTTTCCAGCGCGGAACTTGCGTACTAGTATTTATGATGTGTTGTGTAGATGGATAATGTTTCTTATAATGACTATTAATTAATCGATCTGTTTACAAACATTATACTAAATATTACACAGAGAGAGAGTATTATGTAGATGAGAAGAGAGAGAGAAACAGGAAGAAAAGCAGACGATAGAGATTAGCAAAGAAGAAGTAAGAGAAGCGACGAAAAAGAGGAAGAAGAAGGAATGAGAAGAGAGGATTGGAGTAGAGAGAGATAAGAAGAAAGCAAGGAGAAGAAAGCGAAGGAAAGAGAGACTGAGAAGGGCAGAAATTCGAGAGAGAGAGTGGGGGTAGTGAGATGAGAGGGAGGGGGAGACGAGCTGGGTGGTGAGGGGGGGGGGGGGGCCAGGGGGGATGAGGGAGTAGAAGTGAGAGTGGTATCACAGGGAGAGGGAGAGCTGGACACGAGACAAGAGAGAGGTGTTGAGTGAGAGAGACAGGATCAGACCAGAACAAGACCTAAAACAGAGAGAGAGAAACAGACAGAAATTCATTCAGACAGAGACAGGATTCACCATTATGAGAGATGAGAGCTATTGAGTTGATAACAAAGAGAGAGAGTAGAGAGAGATGATTGAGAGAGGGGATTTGTGTATGTTAGAGGATGAACGAGAATAAGAAAGAGAGAGAGGAGAGAGAGAGAGAGAGACCCCAACCAAACAACCTAGGAAAGACCAGAGAGAGCCCACAGCACAACCAAGAACCAGCCAGCCAAGAACACGCCACCCATGAGCCCCCAGAGAGTGCAAGCGCACAGCAGCCAGGGGGGGAGAGAGAGCCACAGAAGAGCCGGCCAAACAAAGAGAGAGAAGAGCCAGAGCGAGATGATGAGAGAGAGCGAGAGGAGAGATTTTTTTGATTTTGTAATAGTAGAGTATTGATGTTTTGAGAGAGAGCTGAGATGAGTTTGATTTGAAAGAAGAGAGAGAGGAGAGAGTCCACGAGGAGAAGGGAACGGACTGAGCAGCACTGAAGAGGAGGAGACAGACAGACAGACACAGAGCATGCACAGTAAGGTCAAGATCAGTGCAGAGCAATGTCAACAGCGCAAAACCGGGAAATTCCTCTCTAATTTGTTGCCCCAATTAGAAAGGGAGGAGGCCTCCTTAAAAATATCAGACCATAACCCTAATCCCTCTTTTGCTCTCTGCTTCCATCTTATTGCATATATTCAATTCTACTAGCGCATACTGAGGTGAGTATCATCGTGAGTGAGTGGAGTGAGTGTTGAGGTGAGTGAGGGTGAGTTTGCGTGTGTGTGTTGTGTGTGCACGCGTCTGGGGCGTGTGGGTGTCGTTGTGTGTGTGTGTGTGTAGTGGTGTGTTGTGTTGCTGTGCGTTTGTGTCAGGTGTGTGTTTGTGTGGTGTGTCAGTTTGTGAGTTTTTTGTGTGTTGTGAGTGTAGTGTTATGTTGTATTTTTGTGAGATGGTTCCTGTGTAGTGTGTGTGTGGTGAGTCGTGAGTGAGTGTGTGTTGTGTTGTGGTGTGGAGTGACGTGCAGTGAGTGGAGCGAGTGTTGGTGAGTGAGTTGAGTGAGTGAGTGAAGTGATAGTGAGATGAGTGTGCTGTGTGTGTGTGGTGTTGTGGTGTGTGTGTGTGTGTGTAGTGTGTGTGTGTGTGTGTGTGTGGTGTGTGATCGTGATGACGGTGAGTTGAGTGACCACTGTAGTTGGTCAGAGTGTGATGTGTGTATGTGTGCGAGCTGTGTGCCGCTGTGTGCGTATGTTGTTGGTAGTTCTGTTTGTGTGTGTGTGTGTGCTTGTGTGTTGTGTGTGTGTGTATAGTGTGGTGAGTTTAGTGTCGTGTGTGTGTGTGTGTGTGTGTGTGGTGTGTGTGTTGTGTGTGTGTGTTTGTGTGTGTTAGTGTGTGTGTGTTTGCGTGTATGCGTGCGCGTGTGTTTCTGTAAGTGTCTGTGCATCTGCTTCATCAATAACATTCCCCCTCCCCATTTGCCCCATTTTAACCTCTCCTACCCCCATGTTCGCTCATTGCACACACGCATACATATACCCACGCACGACGCACGACAAAGGAAACACGACACGAGAGAGAGAAGAGAGAGAGAGAGAGAGAGAGAGAGGAGAGAGAGAGAGAGAGAGAGAGAGAGAGAGAGATAGAGAGAGAGAGAGAGAGAGAGAGAGAGGAAGAAAAAGACAGACAGACATAGAGAAAGAGTGAGAGAGAGGAGAGAGAGAGGAGAGAGAGAGAGAGAGAGAGAGAGAGAGAGAGAGAGAAAGAGAGAGAGACAAACAGACAGAGAGACAATGACAAATGACCTTTGTTAATGCCAATAGCAAAACGGCCATAATGAACATGGGGGGTGGCAACATCGTCAGAGAACAGACGAGAGAGAGAGAGAGAGAGAGAAGAGAGAGAGAGAGAGAGAGAGAGAGAGACAGAGAGAAGAGAGAGAGAGAGAAGACTGAGAGAGACAGAGAGAGAGAGAGAGACATACAGAGAGAAAAGAGAGAGAGGAGACAGAGAGAGAGAGAGAGAGAGAGAGAGAGAGAGTAGCGAGAAGAGAAGAGAGAGAGAGAGAGACAGAGACAGAGACAGAGAGAGTAGGGGATTAATGGCCCCCTTGTTTTTAGTGATCGCATAAGCCTAGTGTAGGATGTGTTCTAATTAGCGAGCTCCTCCTCCTCAGTAGTATGCAGACTTAGTTAAACTCGTCTGGATTTAGAGGATTTTCCTTTCCTGATAAGGCTCGGTGTACATCGTCTCTATCTCGTGTCATGGCTAATTACAAAAGCATCTGCTTTGTTTTTCATTCTGTATTTTTCTTCACACCATGCACCAGATGTCTTCACAACCGACCTGTTTAACTTGGCGGTGGCGTTTTGTGTAGCGGCACATGTCCCCGCTATCGCCCAGAGTGTTGTTTGAGTCTTGGGGGAAGGAGACCAAAAAGAAAAAATC
>CM065695.1:11956644-11967074 GCA_017654935.2 Phymorhynchus buccinoides | reverse complement strand
TGAAGATGTTGAGATGTTGCCTTGGAGGTGGTGTCCTTGTGATTCTGTTGACATCCCACGGGTTCTTCAATCTCCTCGTGCTGAGCTGCCCATCAGGCTCCGCTGTCTGTTCCAACCAAAACGACACACAGTATACATACCGTAAGCGGTACATCTATTACATGCAACAACATCCACACACACACTATATTTCTTTTAACCCTTTCACACCGCCATATTTCAGCCCACACATTGCCATTAATTTCACTGCCCAAGGTAGAGAACAAATCAATTTGCAGTGTTGGGGATGTCTTGCTGTGCACATGCGATAAATAAGGTCTATCTTTACTTCCCAACACTAACGCAACAGGCTTTGGATACAGATCCCAATGTTTATCTTTTAGTGACATAGGTGGTAATCACTGTAGAATGCTAAAATGCTACTTTGCAGTGAAAGGGTTAAAACCTTCTACTTACACTCTCTCATCTCTCAGCTCTCGGTCTCGCTCTCTCTCCTCTCACACCACACAACACAACGCCATTTCTTCCATACTCTCCACTGAGTCTCCAACAGCTTTTGCTTCTGTTGCAGGTTAATGCCAGAGAACACAAATCGCGCGTGCAGTATGCAATCTGTTACAACATATTTCATGCATAAGTCACACCATATTCTCTCTCTCATCTCGTCTCTCTCTCTCTCCCCTCCCTCCCTCCCTCCCTCCCCCGTCCCTCCTCCCTCCCTCCCTCCTCCCTCCCGTCCCTCCCTCCCGTCCCTCCCTCCCTCCCTCCCCTCCCTCAAAGAATCGCCTCCCAGTCACACACGACACACACGTACACAGCCCTCGCGGTTTTCATCATCTACATCCGCTGAGCTGCACTGATTAATCTGTAAGTCTTAACCCTCACTTCACAGAGCCTGATATTCTAGTGGGGAGAGGTGATTTTCTTCAAGGCAGGAGCTGACAACTGTTTAGCTCTGTGTCTCGAACTGCCTGAATTGTCAGGCTTCTAGGCTCATACGCCACATGCACATGCCCCCCACACAATTTTCTTACCTTCAACGCCGCCCTTGAATTGCTTTACCAACCCCAATGTATGCTGTGTCAGATGGGAGGCGTATCTTCCGCGCTTGGTGCTCGTAGACCTCTGATCATAGAGGAGTCGACCTCCTCCCCTCCCCACGTCCGCCCTAAAAACCTTCCCCCTCTACCGCCCCCCCCACGCCCTGCCCACCTATATTATGCGTACTATGGCAAGTCAAGATCCTGTCCAAGAATGCACCTGTAACTTACTCAGTAAAGGGCGGTAGCCACGTCCGAGTTTGTGGTCTCATATCTCGGGCTCATGGAGGACACAAGAGACCCTCCCGCTCTCCCCCCCACACCGTGCGCCAATCCATACCCCAAACTCCACTCCCGCTACCTATACTACATTCTGCTGATCAGACACACACAACGAGCACGCGTGCGACAACCTTCGCCCCTACCATGCCCTACCTTGCTCCCCCCCCCCCCCCCCCCCCGCCCCTACGTAACCTGTCAGGGGGCAGAGGCACGTCCCCAACTTGTCGAAGTAGTGCTTGATCATGGGATCGAGGGGACACACCTCCTCCTCCCGCCATCCCGAATCTTACCCAACCTCCAACTCCCACCTATACGGTCAATCCTGATACAGACCCCTTCCCCTTCCCTCCTGCTTCACACCCCCCCCTCTTTTTTCCCCCCCCCCCCCCCCCTACGTTACCTGTCAGGTGGAGCCACGTTCCAGTGTTGGTCTCCGTATAGTCCCAGAGCCATGGAGGGAGAGCAACTTCTACCTCCACACCATCATAAATAATTCCATACCCCAACTCCACTCCCACCTATACTACATCCTGCAGACCCCCTTACCATGCCCTCCTGCTCCCCCCCCCCTCCCCCTACGTACCTGTCAGGGCGAAGCCACGTCCGGTAGCTTGGGTCAAGTAGTCTTGGATCATGGAGGACACAACCTCCTCACTCCCCACCAATCCCAATCCCTACCCCAAACCCCTCTCCCACCTTATAATGTCCATCCTGCTAAGACCCCTTCACCTCCTATCCTGCTCCCCCCCCCCTGCTTCCCCCCCCCCCCCCCCCCCCCCCTATGTACATGTCAGAGCGAGCCACATTCCACGTTTGGTCTCGTTCAGTTTTGGTCTCGTCCAGTTTTGGTCTCGTATGTCCCGGATCCTGGAGAGAAATACCCTTTCTCCTCCCCACCATCATAACTAATGCCTTACCCCAACCCCACCCCCACCTATCACTACATCCATGCTAGACCCCCTTCCCATCCCTCCTGCTCCCCCCCACACCCCCTCACCAAAACCCCTCCTTCCCCCCCCTACGTACCTGTTCAGGGCGGAGCCATGTCCAGCTTTGGTTCTCGTAGTCCCGGCATCATGGAGGACACGAACCTCTTCGTGTTCCGGGGCGATGATGGGCCATCGGTCCTGACGAAGACACCTCAGCCCAGGCAGCATGGCCTCCTGGATCAGCTGCTCACTCAGGACTGAGGCACACGAGTCAAGGTGATCGCAGCAACCATTGTAACAACTATCCATGGTTGGGGGTGGGGGTGAATAAAATGAATGCGAGGATAGAAATTGTGTGGGAATTAAAGAGGGCAGTTCTTAATGTATTTTTTGAAAGTCGCTGTTGTACTCGACCCTATGTACCATGTTTTTGATAGTCGCTTGTATCGACTCTATGGTCCAACGTTCTTGCGAAACGTGATTTGCTGTCCGTGTTTCCTTTAGTTTGGTTTCCATTTTTTTATACATGTAATGTGTTTCAAGTTTCCAAGGTATGGGACTGTTAATATCATGCCAAAGAGGAAATGCAAGTAGTTGCAAACAACATGACAGAGATGCAACATAATTGAAAGAACATTAATCAAATGTGTGAAGCAAAATTATACCAACCAAATGATTATCATCAACATTCATTACATCACTGAGAATTGATGGCGCAATTAAAAACAAGTCGAGAGAGAGAGAGAGACGGCGAAGTAGAGAGAGAGAGAGTAGTGTCTTGTGGTTGGGTGCTTGTACGAGACCCTACCGAGGGCTTCAGTAATTTCGACCTAGGCGTGATAATATAAAGTATTTTTTGACTTTGACTTGGACTTATTCTTTCAGTTCCAAATATGTTACTCTGTCCGAAGGAGGAGTGCTGTCGAAAAGATGCAGGCGTGCATTTTGGCATCACAGACGCCTCCTTATACCTAGATCTTGCTGTCACTTACAGTCTTTTTAAAAAAGGGTGGTGTGTATAAACAACAATTTTAATGGTGGCCCTCTGGCTGCGACGGCGCTCCAATCACAGGGTGGGAGCAACCCGAATGTGCCAGAGACGCTCTGTGAAATAAGTACCAAATGCAATGTTGGAACTAATTGACATTACAGTGGAATCTCCCTTATAAGACTTCCCATTCATGGACATCCCCTCCCATAGTATAATACTGCTTCCTCTTGAGACATTGCCCTTCTTTGTAAGCATTAATTACCTCCCTTATAAGACCCCTCCCAAAGTAAGCACACCTTATTCTGGATGTAATTGTGTAAGGTCTTATTTCAAGGGAGGGTTTCCACTGTACTACTATAACCGCTCGGTATTAGCTAAAAAAGTCTGGGACTTTTCCTGGTGTTTGCACGCCATCCGGGCATTGCCATCCGGGATCGTTCCACACCATCTTTATATCTACGAATACATATGTAGGTGCCATAGTGTTGTCTGGGCACGGGATGAACGTTAAGTGAACAGAATTTCACACATGTGGTTGGAAATTTGCTACAAGAAAATAATTCAGGACCTTGCCAGGTAGTGTTGCACAGGCCTCCGGCATTGTACGCGTCCGGGATCGTTCCCACCATCTTTAATATCTACGAATGAGTCCTTATATGTGACTGTTCCAGACCGAGGACGGTTAAGACAGAAATGTCACAACAATCATGGGGAAACGAGAACTGTCAGACAAAACAAAGCAAACACTTCAACCCCACCCCTTAAATTGATAACGTGCGGTGTGTTATTATGCCAGTCCTGATACAGTTGGGATGCCCTTTTAATCATAGAAAGGCTTGTTTTGGACGCTTCAAACTAACTTATGTCGTGTGGTCAATCTCGTGCAGATCAACTATAAGTGTGCGTCAGAAGTAGTTTTATTTTGCTCCCATGAGAGGGGACAAAGCCCCGGGGGTGGGGGGGGGAGTGCTTATCGAAAATAGTTTCCCCCCCCCTTCTGGAAGTTCGTGTGCTTGGACCTTCCTACTAATCCTGTGCAATCTCTTTGATTCTTTGAAAATACTAGCCTTGCTTTCTATCATCTACATAATCTTTCTGAACTTATTGGCCCATTCTCCAGCCTTTTTTGAAACAAAAAATCTTCCAAATAGCTTTCTCCCTTTGATTTCTCCGAATCGGAATGTTTCCGGCTGTACGCGGCGTTGGAGACCAGTGAAAACTGGAAAACCGGACAATATGGACCTTACCAAAGTATGGCCATATGGCCTGATGTAGCGCAGAAGAAGGAAGAACATAGTTCTTTTGTATTACTAACTTTCATTGATACTTATCAAATGATGTGTGGATGTGCTAACGGCCCATACTCCACATGGGTAAGTACATGTCACAGTAGGCGTAGCAGAAAACATAAATTTCAGGTCCCTTCACTCTTGAGAGAAAAAAAAAGCAGTTGTCTAAGCTCAGCATGTAGACCTACGCACCACGAAAGGGACATTAGTGTCAAACTGACCATGAGTCTTAGAAAATTGTGGAATCCATTTCAACACACGTGTCAGACCAATTTCTTTTAGTCTAGTTAAATGTACACAAGAACACCATTCCTGTATCTTTTTTTTCCGTTCCCAAGAGTTTATGACAGCATTTAAGTCTTGTAGGTGTGCGGTGGCCATTTTGAGAAAACACCGTCTAAGTCTGAGGCCTATCTGAAGAAAAGGCAATTGACCTAACTCGTTTTAAAACACTTATAAGACCATTCAAAGGCCACATTAAGATATTGTCCTTGATAATTATGATGTCGTGATAAGAATGTTACAGAGAACACACAAATACCCAGCAAACTGCAACATTGTCCAAAAATGTTTAGATTTATGAACTTGTAAGGCTGTTGTGAGAAACTAGCCCAGGCGGCCTATAAATAGTCCCTTTCGTGTATGCTGGGGTCACATTTCCTAATACAGAGATTAATGTCCATATAAACCTGATATGACTAGCTGCCACTGTTGAGGTAAAATTAAACCCTGTTTTGGGATTAGTGTTTTAAGTTGACTGCAGGGACCGAGTCAATGCGCGTGCATCTGAGATGCTAGTTCAACATACCTAGATAATAATAATAATTTTATGGAGCGCTTTTATCGATCACAAAGGGTATAAGAACAGTATTTAA
This sequence comes from Phymorhynchus buccinoides, assembly GCA_017654935.2. Taxonomy (NCBI): domain Eukaryota; kingdom Metazoa; phylum Mollusca; class Gastropoda; order Neogastropoda; family Raphitomidae; genus Phymorhynchus; species Phymorhynchus buccinoides. Next base: position 11,961,668 of record CM065695.1, on the reverse strand, counting down.
TCACAGACACAGACACGCGCGCGTTTCGTGTCCGCACTGTTAAGTCGGTCACGAGAGGACTTCAAAAAAAAACTACTACACACACGACGCGCACATACGGAAACGACAACACACACACAACTCACGATCGCAAGGTATGTTAGCATGCATGCATAGACGAGTGACACAGATCGTATGCCCTTACTCACTGACTGCAGGCACGATCACTAACACACACGCGCACACATACACACTGAGCGCAAGTGTACGTGTGCATGCCTGCATAGGAAAAATCAAAAAACCATATCTGACACAGCCATGCAGATAGCGACTTACTCGACTGACAGACATGCAGTCGCACACACAACACATAGCACACACACCCACACACACCACACGCACGCACGCACACGCACAGCGCGCCACACACACAACGCACGCACCGAGAGAGAGACGGGAGTAGGGAGAGAACAAGATGGATGAGACGCACAGAGTACGCACCGCAAGCATACACACGAGACGCGAAGTGTGTATGGTGGTGTCAATGCGAACACGAGTACGTTACACAGATCATATGCCACTTACTCACTGACATGCAGTCACACACACACACACATTCTCACTTTGTGGAACGTTACATGGGCAGGAGTGTGCGGATGCAGTAGAGCACGATGCTCTAGCGTTTGACATTGGGGGGTTGGTTACCCCCCCCACCCCCCAGTACCCCCCCCTTATTACATTTTCACGCTGGCTGTAACGTGAGTAAAAAGAGGTGTGAAGAAGAAAATCCCTTTGAGCGTGTGTCCTCCGAAGGGGGTACAGGTCATTGGACCTGGTTCCCCCCCCACGAGTGAAGAGCAGCCGCGCACGCGTGCTCTGCTACTGTCTCTCATACGTCTCTCGATACTGCTTACTCGTCGTTCCTCTCTCTACTCTCTCTCATGTTATGCTTAATTGATATTACCTCTATAAATAAAATTCATTGCTCAATTCTCTCATCTTAATCTCTCGCTCCAGTCTCTCTCTCTCTCGGACTCTCAGTAGCTTCTACTCTACTAATCTCTCCTCTCCTCGTCCCCTCTCTCTCTGTACAGTCGCGGTCTCTACCCCTCTCTCTCTCTACTCTCAGGCTCTCCTCTCCTCTCTCTACTACTCTCCTCTCCTCTCCTCTCTCTCCCCCCTCTCTCTACTCTCTCTCCCTCTCCCCCCTCTCTCCCTCTCCTCTCCCTCTCTCTCTCTCTCTCTCTCTCTCTCCCCCTCTCTCTACTCTCCTCTCCTCTCCCCCCCTCTCTCTCTCTCTCTCTCTCTTCTCTCTCTCTCTCTCTCCTCTCTCTCTCTCTATCTCCCCCCCCTCACACACACACGTATTGAAGGATACAGCAGCAGGACATGGCGCTGTAGGCGTCAAACAGCTGTCTGGCGATGTCGCCCTTCTTGGTCTCGTTGCTCATCTGGTTGTTGGCTGACGCCATGGCTGCCAGGCGGGGAAGGATGACTGAAACACACACAGCATCACACAGACATGTCAATACCGTATGCACAAATGTATGTATGAATGAGCACTAGTGGAAGGATGACTGAAACACACACACACAGCATCACACAGACATGTCAATACCGTATGCACAAATGTATGTATGAATGAGCACTAGTGGAAGGATGACTGAAACACACACACACACACACACAGCATCACACAGACATGTCAATACCGTATGCACAAATGTATGTATGAATGAGCACTAGTGCATACATGCACGCACACGTTGGTATCCTGGCGATGGCTGCCAGCCACAGCAGGATGACTGAAAGACATTTTGTTTTTTTAGGACACAGGCCTATTATGATTAGCATAATACACGCAATCAAGTCTAGTGAATGTGAATGTACGTACACAAGCGCACACACATATTCTACACTTTTGCATCCAGGCTGCCAGGCGGGTTAGGATGACTCGGAAACACAACATTAGAACAACGAGAAAACATACAATAAACATGTACACACAAACAATGTATGTAAACATGAACTGGCACAAGCATCCACATGCATGGACAAATGTTCAACGTGCATGCAGACACAGAATGCATGAATATGCACATGTGTGCGTGCTCACACACACACACACACACGACACGCACGCACGCACGCACGCACGCACACACACACACACAACACACACACAAAACACGCACGCACGCACGCACGCACACATACAAACACACACACACACAAAAAACACACACAAACACACACACACACACAAACACATACACACAAACACACACACACACACACACACACACACACACACCACACACACACACACACACACACACACACACACACACACACAACACACACGGCGGCTAAGTTCTACAATATAACCCCCTATTATGGACAGACAAACAAAACGGCCAATGGCCAATGGTGCCAAACTAACCAAACAAAAACAGCCCAAGAGATATAAACTGGCAATCTGTCATATTTGTTTGTTTGTTTGTTTGTTTGCTTGTTTGATTTAGCTTCTTAAGGCTAGAAGGGCAACGATTAAATTAAAGGGCCAATAATGGAAGCGAGAATGGAGTAGAAGTTGCGTGTGAACATGCTAACTGTGCTTGCTGCTGCTGCTGCCTGCTGCTGCTGCTGCTGCTGCTGCTTCATTCTTCTTCTTCTTCTTCTTCTTCTTCTTCTTTTCTTCTTCTTCTTCTTCTTCTTCTTCTTCTTCTTCTTCGTCATCTTTCTTTCTTCCTCTTCTTTCTTCTTCTTCTTCTTCTTCGCTACCAGAATGTTATACCACAGAAGGAACATCGAATTTGGTTTATTGACTTCGTCGTCTTCTTTTTCTTCGATCGCTCAGACAGTTTCCTGTCAATTATTAGCGTAGATGCGTCATGCTGCCGTTATGCGCTTAACTAAGAAATAGTTAGGCCCAGCAAGTCCGACTTCGGCTGGAGGGGATCTTTTTTGGGAAAGTGTTTCTTGAAAAGAAAAGAAAAAGGCAGGAGGTTAAGGCAGAAAGATAGCAGATGACAGTAAGCAGAGGGAAAAGGCAGAGTCAAAGAGAGTGATAGGTTAGAGGAAGCTACAATCACAGAACTTCCAAAAGGTGGGGGAACTATTTATGCAAAAGAACCCCCCCCCCCCCCCCCGGCATCCTCACGGGAGGGGGTGGGGGGTGGGCTAACTGTGCAAGATGGAACAGGGGGCGAGGCAAAAGCAACAGCAGTTACGTCACTGTCACATGATCATTCATTTTCATGCTGGTTGTAAAAAAGGAAAGAAGAAAATCCGTTCAAACAATAATAATTTTATCTGCATTGTTAAAAATTCGGGACTTTCCTGGTGTTGCACTGCCTCCGGGCATTTCCTCCAGGATCGTTCCCACCATCTTTATAATCTACTAATGTCCCATAATGTGTCTGTTCCAGACCGGATGACGTTAAACAGATTTTTTCTTCTTCTTCTTCTTCTTCGATCGCTCAGACAGACTTCCTGTCAATTATGAGCGGAGATGCGTCATGCTGCCGTTGTGTGCCTAAATAAAAAAATAATTAGGCCCAGCATGTCCGACTTCGGCTGGAAGAAATGTTTTTTGAAAGTAACTGGCGCGACCTTGACCTTAATGTAAAACTAAATACATCAGTGGATAGCTTACATCTTGGCAAACTAGTATACCAAATTTGATGATGATAATAGACTGAATAGTTTTTGAGAAAAAAACGGACGAATAGCCGGACGGACGGACGGACGGAGGCACGCCGGACGGATCAGACAAAAACAATAGCTCCCCGAACCTTCGGCTCGGGGGACTAAAAATGGAATTCATCCGAGGAAGAAATGCAGGGAAGGGTGGATTGAAGATGGTTGCGGTATGCAGATATGCCCGTTTAGCAGTCGGCTTCTGGCAGCCCACTTGCCATAAATGACAACCATAACCCCACCCCTGGGGAGGTGGGGAATATTGGAGAAGAACCAGGGTTTTGTCCCCCTGGGCAAGCTTCGGGTGTGGGGGTGGGGGTGGGGGAGACAGAAAGAGAGGTAGAGTGGGGGGAGGTGTAAAAGAAACCGTGTAATTGTCTCGAAAGTGTGTGTGTGTGTGATATATGTGGCTGTGTGTGTGTGTGTGTGAGGCGAGTGAGAGAGAGAGATGAGAGAGAGAGAAGAGAGAGAGAGTCAGAAGAAGGAGAGAGAGAGCATGTCAGGAGAGGGAGAGAGAGAGAGAGATTCAGACGGAGAGAGAGAGAGAGAGAGAGCAGAGTGAGAGAGAGAGAGATAGGAGAGAGAGAGAGAAGGAGAGAGAGAGAGAGTACGCAAAGAGAAAGAGAAGGAGAGAGTGAGAGAGAGAGAGTGAGAGAGAGATATAAAGAGAGAGAGAGAGAAGAGAGAGAGAGAACTCAGAGACATTAATGGATATTAGGCCATAGGCACTCTTCCAGGAGAGAAGAGAGAGATTCCATGAGTGGAGAGAGAGAGAGAGAGACGAGAATGAGAGAGAGAGAGAGAGAGAGAGGGACAGATATAGAGGAGAGAGGTGAGAGAGCGAGGGAGAGAGAAGAGTAGAGAGAGAGAGAGAGAGACGGAAGGAGGGAGAGAGAGAGACAGAGAGAAAGAGGAGATCGATGGGAGAGACTCTGCTAGAGTGAGAGGAGGAGAGAGAGAGGAGAGAGAAATAGAGAGAGAGAGAAGGAGAGAGAGGAGAGAGAGGAAGAGAGAGCAGAGAGAGAGAGAGGGAGAGAGGGGGAGGACGAGAGAGAGAGAGAGAGAGAGGGGAGAGAGAGAGAGATGAGAGAGGAGAGAGAGAGAGAGAGAGAGAGAAGTCAAGAGCGCCCGACACGCGATGAGAGAGGAGACGAGAGAGAGAGAGAGAGCGGAGCACGAGAGAGATGAGACATTGAGAGAGAGAGAGAGAGGAGAGAGAGGGCAAAAAAAGCTATTGTATTCCACCCCACTATTCCATTTCTCCTAGAACTGAAAGTACAAACAATCTGGGTTAAAAACAACAAAAACAACAAAAAGACAAAGACATCTATCTAATCCTGGGG
>CM065695.1:11938858-11943644 GCA_017654935.2 Phymorhynchus buccinoides | reverse complement strand
AAATTCAGGTGCAATCCAGGTGTAATCCAGGTAGCAACCCAAACTGTAATTCATGTGGTAAGCACGCCATAGTAAGTCTGCTGTTGATACTATTTGGGGACAATGATAAAGTAACAGCACCTCCACCACCCCTACAAAGTTTCACCATTGTTATGGAAACAACACACAATAGTATAAACCAAATTCCTGACAAAGGTAAAACACAGGTGTGACAGGTAAGAACAGGTAAGAACAGGTATGTCCAGGTGAACAAGAGTAGCCACATAAACCAATGTATAATGGTGTAAAAACGAAGTAGCATGCCAATTTAAGAGTTGTAGAATGATTTGCCAGTTAGACAGGTGTTTCAGGTACTCAGGTGTGACAGGTAAGAACAGGTATGTCCAGGTGAACAAGAGTAACCACATAAACCAATGTGTAATGGTGTAAAACGAAGTGGCAAGCCAATGTAAGAGTTGTAGAATGATTTGCCAGTTAGACAGGTGTGTCAGGTACTCAGGTGTGACAGGTAAGAACAGGTAAGAACAGGTATGTCCAGGTGAACAAGAGTAACCACATAAACCAATGTGTAATGGTGTAAAACGAAGTGGCAAGCCAATTTAAGAGTTGTAGAATGATTTGTCAGTTAGACAGGTGTGTCAGGTACTCAGGTGTGACAGGTAAGAACAGGTATGTCCAGGTGAGCAAGAGTAACCACATAAACCAATGTATAATGGTGTAAAACGAAGTAGCATGACAATTTAAGAGTTGTAGAATGATTTGCCAGTTAGACAGTTGTGTCAGGTACTCAGGTGTGACAGGTTGAACAGGTAAGAACAGGTATGTCCAGGTGAACAAGAGTAACCACATAAACCAATGTATAATGGTGTAAGACGAAGTAGCATGACAATTTAAGAGTTGTAGAATGATTTTCCAGTTAGACAGGTGTGTCAGGTACTCAGGTGTGACAGGTTGAACAGGTAAGAACAGGTGAACAAGAGTAACCACATAAACCAATGTATAATGGTGTAAAACGAAGTAGCATGACACTGTAAGAGTTGTAGAATGATTTGCCAGTTAGACAGGTGTGTCAGGTACTCAGGTGTGCCAGGTTGAACAGGTAAGAACAGGTATGTCCAGGTGAACAAGAGTAACCACATAAACCAATGTATAATGGTGTAAAAGCGAAGTAGCATGACAATTTAGGAGTTGTAGAATGATTTACCAGTTAGACAGGTGTGTCAGGTACTCAGGTGTGCCAGGTTGAACAGGTGTGGTAGTTGATTATATTCCAACAGGTGTGTCACTGGCATATGCATGCCACTTGAATGGATATGTCAGTGGAACATTACTGTAATGTTGTACAGTGGAACAGTCAAACATGTATGTCCATTGATTAGGTGTGTCAGTTGAACTGGTGTGAAATGGTATGATATTTGGACAGGTGTGTCAGTTAAACAGGTGTCTCGGGTTGAATACATGTGAAATGGTGTGTCAGTTGAAGAGGTGTGTCAGGCTTCACGTGTGTGAAATTGTATGTCAAACGAGCTGGTGTAACAAGTGTTACAGGTGTGAAAAGGTGTGTCTCTTTTTAACAGGTGTCAGGTGGAAAACGTGTCTCAGTACAATGTATGTGAAATGAAGTGTCAGTTGAAAAGGCATGAAATGGTGGCTGTACCAACTTGAAAACGAGTGTATTGTGTTCACAGGAGTGTCAGGTAATAACAGGTAGATAAGGTGTTAACAGGTGTGTCATGACATCAAAATAATCAGATGTTTCAGGTGTAAGCTGTAGATAAGGTGTTAACAGGTGTGTCATGACATCAAAATAATCAGATGTCTCAGGTGTAAACATGTGTTTAAGGTTGAACAGTCAACAGATGAAAAACAATGTTACAGTGTGTCAAGGAATAGTTGTCCTAGGTTTAAAAAAAATGTCGAGTGCTAAATGGTGTGCCAGACTGAACAGGTGCTAAAGGTGAATCAGTATAAGAATGTGTCAGGTGTTAACATATGTCTCAGTTTGAACATAAATATCGATATGAATACGTCAGGTTAAACAGATATGTTAAGTGTTAACATTTGAACGACAGGTGTAAACGGGTTGATACAAATGTATCAACTAAAGATTGTGTAAAAGTGAAGTAGATGTGTCAAATGTCAACATGCTTATGGCAGGTATCAACAGAGGCTTCAGGTTGCATAGGCCACTGCAACGACCACCTTTTACAAGAGCGAATGCCCTTGGTGGGTGGGTGTTTGAAAGTACTGACCAAACCCTATTTGAGGCCACTTAATTGCTGCCTTTTGCAAGAGTGAATGCCCTTTTGGATACTGATCAACAAGGGCTTAAATCGTGCCGTCAAGGTTGTTAATAACCCTAGTTACAGTGGCCAATATATGTGTCATGTACTAACAGGCGTGTCGGGCTGGATAGATGTGTCAGGTACTAACAGGCGTGTCAAGCTGGATAGATGTGTCATGTACTAACAGGCGTGTCAGGCTGGATAGATGTGTCAGATACTAACAGGCGTGTCAGGCTGGATAGATGTGTCAGATACTAACAGGCGTGTCAGGTTGGGTAGATGGCTCAGGCATCAACAGGGTGTGTCGTTATCAATCACAAGTGTGTCAGGTATTGACAGGTATAACAGTCATGTTAGGTTGAATATAAAAAAAAAAGTGTTTAAGTTCTCATCAATTGTGTCAGGGACAGCATGTTGTGTAGGTGTGTCGGGTATTTAAAGGTGTTCTAGACTGAACAGGTGTGTCAGGTATTAACAAGCATGTCAAGAGTAACAGGTATTACCAGGTGTGTCAGGCTTAGTAAGTGTGTCAGGCAATAAGAGGAGGGCCAAGTGGAATAGGTGTAAACAGTCGCGATCAGATATGTTGCGTTGAACTGTTTCAATTTGAGTTGATTATAGTTCATTAGTTGTCCCAAATATCTGGCTGGGAGTCACCACCATGATGCTGGTGCTCTTCGATTCATGTTGTGATTGACGAGAGTGAGAGAGAGAGAGGAGAGAGAGAGAGAGGAGAGAGAGAGAGAGAGAGAGAGAGAGAGAGAGAGAGAGAGAGAGAGAGAGAGAGAGAGAGAGAGAGAGAGAGAGAGAGAGACGAGAGTAAGAGAGAGAGAGAGAGAGAGAGCCTCTCTCTCTTCTCTCTCTTCTCTCTCTCTCTCTCTCTCGAGAGGAGAGAGAGAGAGAGAGAGAGAGAGAGAGAGAGGAGAGAGAGACCAGACCAGACCCACAGGTTAGTACAAGTGACTTCAGAGAGATGTATTTCTCTCTAGAGAGAGAGAGAGAGAGAGAGGAGAGAGATAGACTCTAATTAAGAGAGGAGAGAGTCTCTCTTTTCTGGAGGAAGAGAGAGAGAGAGACATACAAAACACAGAGAGAGAGACACGAGATGGAGAGAAGAGAGAGAGAGAGAGAGAGAGAGAGAGAGAGAGAGAGAGAAGAGAGAGAGAGAGAGAGAGACAAGAGATGAGAGAGAGAGAGATAGAGAGAGAGAGAGAGAGAGAGACGAGAGAGAGAGAGAGGAGAGAGAGAGAGAGAGAGAGAGAGAGAGAGAGAGAGAGAGAGAGAGAGGAGAGAGAGAGAGAGAGAGAGAGAGAGAGAGAGAGAGAGAGAGAGACGATGAGAGAGAGAGAGAGAGAGAGAGAGAGAGGGAGAAGAGAGAGCGAGAGAGAGAGAGAGAGATGGAGTTTTTTTGTTAGTGTAGCCTACGGAGAAAAGGTTCTATGTGTGTTTGAAGTACTTGTATGTACTCTCTCTCTCTCTCTCTCTCCTCTCTCTCTCTCTCCTCTCTCTCTCTCTCCTCTCTCTCTCTCTCACTCACACACACACACACCACACACACACACACGAGCGCGCACACGCACACACATGTACTCTCTCGCGTACACATGTACTAATACAGGCATGTATTCTCTCTCTCTCACACACACATACACACACACACGCGCGCGCACGCGTGCGCGCGCGCGCACTCCTAATAATGCAGGCATGTACTCTCTGTCTCTCTTTCTGGCGCTCTTTCACACACACACACACACACACACACACACACACACACACACACACACACACACACACACACACACCTAAAATGCACACAAGCACGCGTGTGAGCACACACACATGCACATAAAACACTCATATTAAAAAACACATAAGCACAGAGAGAGAGAAGAGAGAGAGAGAGAGAGGGAAGGGAGAGGGAGAGAGAGAGAGAGAGACAGAGAGACAGAGAGAGAGACAGAGAGAGAGACAGAGAGAGAGACAGAGACACAGAGAGAGACAGAGAGAGACAGAGAGAGATGGATGCGTGTAGTGTGTAAGAGTGTGTAGGCCTACACATGTATTAAATGTTGTCAGTTTGTATATAAACATGTGTGTGTTTGTTCTTGTTTGTTTGTGTGCTCATGCGTTCATGCGTTTGCATGTACGCGCATGTGAATATTGCATATTGACGTGGATGGAGAGAGAGAGACAGAGACCGACAGACAGACACAGGGAGAGACATACAGACAGGCAGACACACAGATAGAGAGTCAATAAACAAAAACAAAAACGGGTTCACCCAGAACAAGCTTATGTGATTGTGCAAGCGTAGGATGTACCCACGCACCTGTACAGAAGCACGCGCGCGCACACACGCGCGCGCACGCGCACACACACACGCGCGCGCACACAATATTGTATACAGCCCCCGGGGCTTTTTGGAAATAAAAACCTTGTACCTTGAACCACACACATACACATACGTAGATGGAGAGAGTGTTTGTGTTTTTGTGTGTGTC
>CM065695.1:11926358-11933858 GCA_017654935.2 Phymorhynchus buccinoides | reverse complement strand
TATGTGTGCGTGTGCGTGTGTGTGTGCGTGCGTGCGTGCGCGCGCGCGCGCGCGTCTCTGTGAGCATGCGTATGCGTACGTTAAAGAGGCGCCCTGGGACCCATAGGTTACCTACAGTCCACTGTCAGTGCTGTTAGGTTTCACACTGGGGCGGACATTTGCATATGTAACAGGGCATCCCTGGGGACCCGTTATGTCTGGACTGTCTCGTCTTGGGCTGCGCCTTAAGCCGGCGACAGACTATGCGACTGCCTCATGTGACTCGATCAGGTCGTGACGTAGATCAAATTTTGTTTCCCGCACAGAAGAGGTCACAAGCCATCTGACTCGATCAGACTCGATCAGTAAAATTTAGAACCCGCCCTATTCGGCCCTGTCACCTGACTGGGCCCGACTGAGTCAGACTGATCGAGAAGGATGGTATGCAAATGAGGTGAAACGTCACGACCTGATCGAGTCACATGAGGCAGTCACATAGTCTGTCGCCGGCTTTACAGCAAGGACCCCTGCTTTTGTCTGTAAGGCTCGGTGTACATCTCGTGTCCTGGGCCTGTATTCACGTTGAGATAGCATGAGACTTAGCATCATGCTAACTTAGAAGCTCTTCCAAAAGTCCTATTAAATCCTATAGGACATTGGAAGAGCTTCTAAGTTAGCATCATGCTAAGTCTCATGCTATCTCAACGTGAATACAGGCCCTGGCTAATACAAAGGATCTGTTTTGTTTCATTCTGTGTTTTTCTCACACCCGCTGCCGTGTCATTCACACCGACTGGCTGTGCGTTGTGTACGCATTTTGGTACGCTGTCGCCCGTGTTGTTTAGGTCTCTCTCTGTGAGAGAGAGAGAGAGAGAGAGAGAGAGAGAGAGAGAGAGAGAGAGAGAGAGAGAGAGAGAGAGAAGCAGACCTGCTTGTGTGTATAACCTGTCATGTCAGCGAGTCAAAGGCAACAAGGCGCGTGCTACCTTTCACACGATTGTCAAACATGCTGGGTCCTCGGTAGAACACAGATGGACACCGAGCCTAAGAAGTCTCCTTCTTGTACTTTTCCTCACGTATCACTCTTAAAACTCCTTGACCGTCGGAGAGAAAGAAAAAAAAAGTAAAGAAAAAGAGAAGTGTTAAGAGCGAATTCAGGAAAAGTGTTTGGAGACGTAATAATAATAATAATAATAATAATAATAATAATAATGATAGCATTTCTATAGCGCCTTTCTAATTCTATAATTATTGTACACTCACGGCGCTTCCATTCACCGATACACACGCAGTCACACAAAACATGATCACCCTCTTGGCTTTTTCAAAGCAAAGAACTGCATCTTAGAGTGTTGTTGTTGTCGTACCCTGGCTAAAAGACTCCAGGCATCACCCCAACAGTCGAAGCTCTTGAACACTGTGGTACAGATGCACCAGCTAGGGATGAGAACATTACGTGTGTGAAACGTTTTTGATTACCCCGCCACGTGGGCAGCCACACTCCGACTTCGCAGGATTTTGGATGCTGATGATGTTATGCTAGGAGCTTGTCATGGCTAAAGACAATCCCCGAATAACATTTTTTTTTAAACAAATGTTTGGGGGGGGCACAGGATGAGGAGGGGGTGTGTGAGCACACTTGGAAAAACCTAGCTTGGAAAACCTAGCTATCCATTTGGCCATACCAGGCAGCGGGATTTCTCCCTGCTCTTACCGACTTTCAACTGACGTGGGGTATTTACGTGCGTAAAGCGCACGGGTCAGACTAGCTTTAAGTGCCCATCCGCAGGACTCGACGTTCGGTTCGATTTTCCTGTCGAACTAGAAAGAAAGGGCGAGGCCGGGATTCGAACCCGGGTCACTCACGTTGCACGCAGTCACGCATTACACTTGGCAGGCGAACGTCTTAACCACTCTGCCACCTTTCTTTTAGTAAAGGCACTCGGTGACTAATGCAACTTTAGCACTGGGCATCATCACCTTTCCTCCCAAGAACGGGCAAAAGGCGGAGGTATTCTGTTATGCCCCAGGGCAAGGTTTCTCCGCTGGTGTCGGGTATCTCTCTCAAGTCCTGCTAAGGCTCCGTGTACATCTTGTGTCCTGGCCCAAACAAAAGCATCTGTTTTGTTTCCTTCTGTGTTTTTCTCACAGTGAGTAGGAAAACCGCTTCCACTAAATGTTGCTATGCATTACAACGTCAGAGTCTATCATGTTCTGGGAACATCAGCGTCACGTTAAAGGGGCACCCTGACGGATGCGTTTTTGTAAGAAACACGTCCAGATCACCAGGAAAACACCCTTTACAGAGATTGCAATACTCACTTTGCTCTGGTTTCCCAGAAATCAAGCCGTCAAATCGGCGATTCCTCCTTGGCGGAGGTGCTGGAGGTCAAATTCTTTCACCCAAAGAGAAGGCGTGTGACGTCTCTTTTCTAATGGCCGCCTGAGTTTAGACCAAATCGCTTGCACGAACTTTTCGCAATACAAGCCTTTTTTTCTCTTTTTTTTAATTTTTTTATACAGTTTATCTAAAGGAGTTTCGCTCACAACAAAGGAAATACAGTGGAACCTCCCTTATAAGACCCTCAAAAATCATCCAAAATGAGGTCTTAGAAGGGAGGGGTCTTTAAGAGAGGTAATTTTAATAATTACACAGAAGGGCAATGTCTCGGAGAAGTAGGTCTTATGTGGGAGGGAGTCTATAATGGGAGGTCTTATAGGGAGGTTCCACTGTAGCTCCTTTTTTTTTTTTATTGCATTACAAAAAAAGAAAACGCTTCAACCACACCCACCCCGTCCAAAATGGCTACTTTCTCCGGCATCTCCGCCAAGGAGGAATCGCCGTTTTGACTGTTTAATTTCTAAGAAACCAGAGCAAAGTGAGTGTTCCGATCCTTGAAAAGGCTGTCTTTCTGGTGATCTCGACGTGTTTCTCGCAAAAACTCATGTGTCAGGGTCCACCTTTAAAGATGGAACATTACATTGTACAGTGACTCTCTTTCTCTCTCTATCAATCTGTCTGTCTGTCTCTGTCTCTGTCTCTGTCTGTTCTTCTTCTTCTTCGCATTCACATCCTCCGTCAGCTTGTTGACGACTATGATGCATGGGGTTTCCGGTATTCTCTATAAACACATTTGTGCTGTGGGAAAAGAACAGCTGCCCAGATGATCAGCTCAAGGGGGGGGGGGAGAGAGTAGGTAGGGTAGAGGGTGTAAAGAGAGGTCCAGGGGGCCAGCAGGGGGGGAGGGGGGGGGTGTCGGCGGGAGCTCAGGGGATCAGGGGCAAGGGGGAGGGGGAGGGGGGGGGGGGGGGGGGTCAGATCTGGGTTTTGAAGACCTCCACCGAGGCTGATGAAATTGCCTCAGGTGGAAGACTGTTCCATTCGCACACGGCTCTTGGAAAGAAAGAAAACTTCCTGTACTCTCTCTCTCTCCCTCTCTGCAATTCGACAGAGAAATGCGATTGACAATTTACATAAATAATAAGTTGTAAGAATGTTCTTATATAGAGAAGAAAAGGAAATATGTCTACTGTGTGTTGTTAACAGATGTTGGCTTGCCCAGTTAGCATACCTCTGATGTTATCATGTTTCGCCTGCCAACATGATAGTATGTCTCCATAATGATGTTATCTATACTAATCGAGATGCATAGTAAAAAATATCGTATGGAATTTCTCGTTCCTTGACCCTGTTTCTAGGGGCAAGCGGCCTAAAGAAAATAAACCATTGTTCATTGTTCTCTCTCTCTCCCTCCCTCTCTCTCCTAAATCTTTTTTTCTGCCTCTCTTTATTCGATCTATGGACAGATAACGATCACTTACTTAGCAAAAAAAAAAAAAAAAGACGTAACATCGACGCCACCGGAAGTAAGAGGGCAGGGGAGGGGAGGGCGGGTGGAAGGTCACTTGAAATGTCATTTGTTTGTAGCGCATAATGCCTTAGGCCGTGTAAGCACATAAGCGGATATTCCATGCCGGAAACCCGTGCGCATTCCATACATAAGTGAAACAAAGAAGGGAAAAGATTCCCCCAACTAAATCTAAAGTAATGTCTCATATGACTTAGGTCAAGAAGACGTAAAACTGTATTTTCTCTCGGAAAAGATTTGCGCACGTGTTCGAATTTCCCCTATATGCGTAAACTTTTATCCTTCTTTCTTCCACTTATTTAGGGTTTTCCGTACGGAACTTACGCGTCTAATGTGAACCCGGCCTTACTCTGTTATTCAATGCAGCTAGCGACTTCTGTGACAGGGGACACTATTATGGTCCCCAAAGGGTCACCCAGTCACCCCCAAGTTAGCAAACATAAAAAAGGCAAGTAAAATGCTTCCTTAGTATTGAATTCTTCTTCTTCTTCTTCTGCGTTTCCAGGCCATACGGCCACTCTGGGTAAGGTACGCACGTGTCCGGTTTTCAGCTTCCACTGGTCTCCCCGCTGCGCACAGCCGACACATTCCGATTTCGGAGGAGCTCAAAGGAGAACAATTATTTCGAAGATTTTCTTTAAAGGCAGAAGAATGGACCAATAAGTCAAAAACATAGTAGATGATAGAAAGCAAAGGGGAAAGGCAGAGTCAAAGAGAGTGGCAGATTAGGGGGAAGTTTCAAGCACAGAACTTCCAGAAGGTGGGGGAACTATTTTTAAGAAAGACTCCCTAGTATCCCCCACGGGGAAGATTATTGAATAACCATAGTCCTATAAAATAAAATTAAAATAATAATAATAAAGAACAATAAAATAACATCCCTTTAAAAATGATGTCTTAGTGCAGTACAAAAGGAGTATAAGTTCGACAGTACACAACATTACAGAAGCAAAATCGTGGCAGTGCCATAGCCAATGAGGTTTATCCGAGGCGTGGTTACTGCTACACATATCTGTATTTAAAAAAAGATCGGGACTTTACTGGTTAAGCACTGCCTCCGGGTATTGCCCCCAGTATTGTTCCCACCATCTTTATATTTACAAATGCCCCACATGGCCGAAAGGCCGAAGAGGGCATAAAAAACAACAACTAAAAAACAGTACACAACCTTTAGCCCCACATGGCCGAAAGGCCGAAGAGGGCGTAAAGCCTTATTTCGTCAGTACACAACCTTTAGCCCCACATGGCCGAAAGGCCGAAGAGGGCGTAAAGCCCTATTTCGTCAGTACACAACCTTTAGCCCCACATGGCCGAAAGGCCGAAGAGGGCGTAAATCCTTATTTCGTCAGTACACAACCTTCGGTCATACAGCTCACAATTAGTCATTGGCCAAAAGACAGAATCTGCTTTCATTGCATAAATAATAATTAATACATGCAACAGGGTTTTATATCACTTATAAGTCATAAGCTTATAACGCAAGCCTTATCGGTGCCCAATCTCACGATGTGGTGTAGAGAGGCACAGAGGCAACGCGTTCGCCTCGTGTCAAGTAAACCCGAGTTCGAACCTGGGTACAGGGGGTGTTTTCTTCTCACTCTGCACTGTTCTTCTCACTCTGAACGTGGAGTCTTTCGGATGAGACGATAAACCGAGGTCCTTCACTCTTCGACGCCATTGTTGCTATGGTATTTGACCGAGTAAGTCGAGGTAAACAACTCTAATTTTCACGAAGTGATAAACCGAGGTCCTTCACTCTTCGACGCCATCGTTGCTATGGTATTTGACCGAGTAAGTCGAGGTAAACAACTCTCTCCTATTTGTTGTTGTTTTTCTCTCCGAAAATCGTCTATTCTTGCGTTCGCATCAGTGTGCACCTCTCAGCGAGAAAGCGTGCACACCAGCATTTAAGTGTGTCTTTTCTTGGCTTAGGTTTACTTGTTACTTGCTTGTTTGTTTTTGTTTCTCAAGTAGAAACAATTGCCAGAATGTTTTTTCTATTTTTATTCTTATAGTATATTTCCAGCCTTTCACTAAAAAACGATTTCCCTTGTGACTCATTGAGAGAGAGAGAGAGAGCGAGAGAGAGAGAGAGGGAGGGAGAGAAAGACACAGACATAAAGAGATCAACAGGTGGACAGACATAGAGATAGACTTTCAGACAGAGATGCAGATACATAGACAGAGAGACAGAGGGAGACGCAGAGAGAGAGAGAGAGAGAGAGAGAGAGAGAGAGAGAGAGAGAGAGAGAGAGAGAGAGAGAGAGAGAGAGAGAGAGAGAGAGAGAGAGAGAGAGAGAGAGAGAGAGAGAGAGAGAGAGAGAGAGAGAGAGAGAGAGAGAGAGAGAGAGAGAGAGAGTGAGAGAGAGAGAGAGAGAGAGAGAGAGAGAGAGAGGAGAGAGAGAGAGAGAGAGAGAGAGAGAGACAGAGAGAGAGACGAGAGAGAGAGAGAGAGAGAGAGAGAGAGAGAGAGAGAGAGAGAGAGAGAGAGAGAGAGAGAGGGAGAGAGAGAGACAAAGAGAGAGAGAGAGAGAGAGAGAGAGAGAGAGAGAGAGAGAGAGAGAGAGAGAGAGAGAGAGAGAAGACGCAGAGAGGGAGAGAGAGAGAGAGAGAGAGAGAGGAGAGAGAGAGAGAGAGAGAGAGAGAGAGAGAGAGAGAGAGAGAGAGAGAGAGAGAGAGAGAGAGAGAGAGAGAGAGAGAGAGAGAGAGAGACAGACAGACAGACAGACAGACAGAGAGAGAGACAGAGAGAGAGAGAGAGAGAGAGAGAGAGAGAGAGAGAGAGAGAGAGAGAGAGAGAGAGAGGGGGATAGAAAGACACAGACATAAAGAGATCAACAGGTGGACAGACAGAGAGATAGACTTTCAGACAGAGATGCAGATAGACATAGACAGAGAGAGAGGGAGACGCAGAGAGAGAGAGAGAGAGAGAGAGAGAGAGAGAGAGAGAGAGAGAGAGAGAGAGAGAGAGAGAGAGAGAGAGAGAGAGAGAGTGAGTGAGCGAGTGAGAGAGAGAGAGAGAGAGAGAGAGAGAGACACAGAGAGAGAGAGAGTGAGACAGAGAGAGAGACAGAGACAGAGAGACAGAGAGACAGGGACAGCGAGAGAAACATAGA
This sequence comes from Phymorhynchus buccinoides, assembly GCA_017654935.2. NCBI lineage: Eukaryota > Metazoa > Mollusca > Gastropoda > Neogastropoda > Raphitomidae > Phymorhynchus > Phymorhynchus buccinoides. The sequence goes on along the minus strand of CM065695.1, from coordinate 11,926,894 downwards.
CAGAGACAGAGTTAGTGCTAGAGACAGGCAGACAACCCCCTCAAAAAAAAACATAGATAGAAAGATATAATAGTACACTTAGTGCAAAAATAAGCCCACAAAAAACCCGTGCCGTTTCCCTTTTAGAACTGCGTTACTGTTTGAGCAGTTGCACCCGTAAAGAACAGAGAGGTGATGATGGCTGGCAATATCTTTTCACACTTTACTTCTTTCCATTAAACCATTCATGGAAATAGACCCATTTTTTATTTAATCTCTCTCTCTCTCTCTCTCTCTCTGTATGTGTGTGTGTGTGTGTGTGTGTGTGTGTGTGTGTGTGTGTGTGTGTGTGTGTGTGTGTGTGTGTGTGATACATTTAACGTCTATCCAGTCAAGTGATATTAGACGGTGTGTGCATGCGTGTGTGTGTGTGTGTGTGTGTGTGTGTGTGTGTGTGTGTGTGTGTGTGTGTGTGTGTATGTGTGTACGTGCGTGCCTGCGTGAATGTGTGTATGGGTGGTGGTGTATGTGTATGCCTAGTTGCATGTGTGCGAGCG
>CM065695.1:11918858-11921358 GCA_017654935.2 Phymorhynchus buccinoides | reverse complement strand
GCCAAGATGCAAGCTATCCACTGATGTATTTAGTTTTACATTAAGGTCAAGGTCGCGCCAGTTACGGGGTTCAAACCCCGAAACACATAATCGCCAATATCTCGCGAAGTTTTGCATGTATTTCAATGCAGGGTTTTTTCACATTTCTTGATGAATGGTCTATAACACAGTTGTCATGAATTTTTCAGTGCGCGCGTGTACGCATGATCGCGCGCGCTCAAATCACGGGTCCGAACCCCAAGGCTATATATCAAAAACTATTCACTTACGTGCTGTTTTGATGCGTTTTTACGTAGTTACGTGCTGTTTTGATGCGTTTTTATGTATGTGTACAGCCGACACATTCCGATTTCGGAGTAGCTCGGCGATGCTGCGAGGGGACTTTGCAGCCGCTCGGCGTTGCACTTGTTTTTCATTTCTTCTTTGTCTTCTAGGTTGCTCAAAGATCAAAGGAAAGACAGTATGGATCAAGCCTCCGGTAAGTAAGTTTCTTGATCTTCTAATAACCCCTTATTTGTTTCTGATCCTCTTTTCTACTTCTTCTTCCTTGTTCTTCTTCGATCGATCAGACAGTCTCCTGTCAATTGTGAGCACAGATGAGTCATGCTACCGTCATGCGCCTAACTAAGAAGCAGTTAGGCCCAGCAAGTCCGACTTCGGATGGAGGGAATCTTTTTGAAGGTGTTTCTTGAAAAAGGGCAGGTGAATAATGGACCGGTAAGGCAGAAGGACAGTAAATGACAGTAAGGAAAGGGAAAAGGCAGAGTCAAAGAGAGTGACAGATTGAAGGAAGTTACAAGCACAGAACTTCCGGAAGGTGGGGGTACTATTTATACAAAAGACCCCCCGGTATCCCCACGGGACGGGGAGGGGTGTGGGGGTCCTCTTTTCGGCTCCATATGGGTTTTTTTCTATCTCTCAATCTATCTACAAACCTGTATCTCTCCTCCTCGTCCCAGTCTCTAATCCCCTCTCTCCCTCCCCCCTCTCTCTCTCCTCGGTACCCCCCAAAAGATATATTGAGGCATGCATCATATTTATTGACATTGTTGGATTGCTTCACACTTGGCCAGATACCCCTACCCCTCTCTCTCTCTCTCCCTCTCTCTCCCTCTCTCTCCCTCTCTAAGGACAGATTGTAAGAATAGACATCGCCTAAAATCTTTATCCTTGTCAAATAAAGTTTTCCAGTGTCCAGTGTCCAGTCTCTCTCTCTCTCTCTCTCTCTCTCTCTCTCTCTCTCTCTCTCTCTCTCTCTCTCTCTCTCTCTCTATCTATCTTCTCTCTATCTATCTATCTATGAACTTAAAAAGCACAGGCAGGAATATAATTTACTTCTGCTTTCTATTATATGAATTTCCATTTCCCCCAGTCCAAAGAAGACTAATTTAATTTAAATATCAAAATGAGCGTGATACCTTAAAACCTTCCAGACAAAAAATCTCTGGAATCTGTTTTTTGCTATTTGAACAGATACATCAAAAGAATGTTTTAACAGTTTTATTTACTAGGTAATCAAACACAAACCCATGCCACCGACAAACACGAACGACGCCCCCCCCCCCCCCCCCCCTCCCCCCCCCCTCCCCCCCCCCTCCCCCCCTCCCCCCCCCCCCCCCCCCCCCCTCCCCCCCCCCATATCCCAAATTATGAAGAAAAAAAAAGAAAATTCGTCACAAGGATTCGAGGTAGGAAAAGATTCTGGTTATCTTGTACTGAGGCTAAGTTTTAATGAGGCACCCTGAGTTTTTGCAAGAAACACGTCGAGATCACCAGGAAAACACCCTTTACAGAGATCGCGACACTCACGTTGCTCTGGTTTCCTAGAAATCAAACCGTCAAATCGGCGATTCCTCCTTGGCGGGAGGAATCCGTACACGAGAACATTTTTCAATCATTCCCCATGGCAACACAGTGATGTGCCAGACAGGGGATATGGGGACAGAGTGAAAAATGTTAACGTGTACGGAGACCTTTAACTAATCGCTCTCTCCAATAACAAAACCACATCTTAAAGTACTTTATCCCTCCTTGTTTTGCACCCCACCCACCCGGGGTGGAAACAGAATCAAGTAGTGTGACAGATTAGAGGAAGTTACAAGCACATAACTTTCAGAAGGTGGGGAAACTACTTTTACGAAAGACCCCCCCCCCCCGGTATCCCCACGGGGGGGGGCTGGGGGGTGTACAAATGTAGGGGGAAGGAGCGAGGGTAGGGGGCTTAGAAATAAAGAACAATGAAATCTGAAAACAAACCACAGTCACCCCTGCTGATGTTACGCTACAAGTGTTCTTCGAACAAATCCGATAGGACTATTTTTTGTGTGTTCAAGATTATTACTTTCCCACTTGCCTGTCAAGTCCGTTTGTGGTTACTTGACGCATCGGTGTGAACATTTCCGGAAAATTATTATTCGTGAATATTAATACAAAACCATACATCATCCCTCTCTCTCTCTCTCCTCCCACTATCCAACACCCCCACCACCAACACCCCCAA
>CM065695.1:11908858-11913858 GCA_017654935.2 Phymorhynchus buccinoides | reverse complement strand
CGATACAAAAATAAGATACTTGATCAGATTCGTGTTACGGGAGACTACGAATAGAGTGAAACCTCCCATTATAAGACTCCCTCCCTCCCACATAAGACCTACTTCTCTGAGACATTGCCCTTCTTTGTAAATATTAAAATTACCTCCCTTATAAGACCCCTCCCACATAAGACCTACTTCTCTGAGACATTGCCCTTCTTCGTATTAAAATTACCTCCCTTATAAGACCCCTCCCACATAAGACCTACTTCTCTGAGACATTGCCCTTCTTCGTAAGTATTAAAATTACCTCCCTTATAAGACCCCTCCCACATAAGACCTACTTCTCTGAGACATTGCCCTTCTTCGTAAGTATTAAAATTACCTCCCTTATAAGACCCCTCCCACATAAGACCTACTTCTCTGAGACATTGCCCTTCTTCGTAAGTATTAAAATTACCTCCCTATTAAGACCTCCTATTATAAGACTCCCTCCCACATAAGACCTACTTCTCTGAGACATCGCCCTTCTTTGTAAGTATTATAATTACCTCCCTATAAGACCCCTCCCTTAATATAATATAATATAATATAATATAATATAAATAAGACCTCGTCTTGGATGATTTTTTAAGGTCTTATAAGGGAGGTTCTCACGGGATAGTGACCATAACTACAGTGGAACCTCCCATATAAGACCTTCAAAAACCATCAAAAATGAGGTCTTATAAGGGAGGGGTTTTATGAGAGGTAACTTTAATGCTTACAAAGAAGGGCAATGTCTCAGAGAAGTAGGTCTTATGTGGGAGGGAGTCTTATAATGGGAGGTCTTAAAGGGAGGTTCCACTGTAGTAGGATTTCAACACATTTATTTAGACAGTAGAATTTCACGTGTATCATTGCCTAATAGTGTCGAAATCGCATCGCTTTGAGATCGGATCGTATCCCCCGTGGGGATACCGGGGGGTCTTTTGTACAAATAGTTCCCCCATCTTCTGGAAGTTCTGTGCTTGTAACTTCCACTTGTTGGCCCATTCTCCTGCCTTTTTTCCAAAAAAATCTTCCAAATACCTTTTCTCCCTTGAGCTCCTCCGAAATCGGAATGTGTCGGCTGTACGCAGCGGGGAGACCAGTGAAAACTGAAAACCGGACACATACGTACCTTACCCATTATGACCATATGGCCTGGGAACGCAGAAGAAGAGGAAGTTAGTGAACATAGGATTTCATCAGATTTATCTAGACAGTAAAATTTCACGTGTATCATGCCTAATAGTGTCAAAATCGCATCGCATTGAGATCGGATCGTATGCAGTGTGGCTAGGCCTTCATGGAGGGGGGAGGGGGATGCTATGAGGCAACAGCAAGTCAGGGGAAGCAGGGAAAACAAACATTCAGACAGACAAACAAACAAAGCTCAAACAAATTACCTTGTCTTTTCTCCCCGAGTTTCTTTAAAATAATAACGACCGGGTTAGTTTCGTAAAGACCCACCACGTCGCGTGTCAAAATCATGTGGGTTTTTTACGTGTTTTCCCTCTTATAGCTGGTAAGAAATCTTCCAAGCTTAAGAAGGAATGTGACACGTGACGTGGGGGGTCTTTAATAAATCTTCCAAGCTTAAGAGGGAATGAGACACGTGACGTGGGGGGTCTTTAAGAAATCTTCCAAGCATACGAGGGAATGTGACACGTGACGTGGGGGGTCTTTAAGAAATCTTCCAAACATACGAGGGAATGTGACACGTGACGTGGGGGGTCTTTAAGAAATCTTCCAAGCTTAAGAGGGAATGTTACACATGACGTGGACGGTCTTTAAGAAATCTTCCAAGCATACGAGGGAATGTGACACGTGACGTGGATGGTCTTTAAGAAATCTTCCAAGCATACGAGGGAATGTGACACGTGACGTGGATGGTCTTTAAGAAATCTTCCAAGCATACGAGGGAATGTGACACGTGACGTGGATGGTCTTTAAGAAATCTTCCAAGCATACGAGGGAGTGTGACACGTGACATGGGGGGGGGGGGGGGTTGATTATTTTCCTTGAGTTTCATTTCTTTCCAGTTACATCTTATGCCCTATACCCGTACCCCACCCCCCTCTCCCTTTCCCTGTCTGTCTCTCTTCGTCTTTCTCTCCCTCTCCCCCACCCCCTCCCCCCACCCCATTACATAAACGCGCGTGCGCGATCGCAACCACGAAACACATACACACGCAGGCACGCACGCGCGCGCGCGCGTACACACAGAGAGAGAGAGAGAGAGAGAGAGAGAGAGAGAGAGAGAGAGAGAGAGAGAGAGAGAGAGAGAGAGAGAGAGAGAGAGAGAGAGAGAGAGAGAGAGAGAGAGAGGAGGAGAGAGAGAGATGAGAGAGAGAGAGAGAGAGAGAGAGAGAACGCAACAGACTGTGGATGAAGCAAAAAGAGAGAGAAAAAGAAAGACACAAGAGATATAATAGTATGTCTTGCCCCCAAAACTCCCATTACACAAAGTCTCACAGACACCCACCCACCCGTACCCCCTACCCCTGCCCCATAATCAGACTCCCCACCCCCCCACCCCCCCTCCCTCCGACAAGTCCGAGAAAAAGGAAGCAAGAAGAAAGTGTCCTCCATCGCAAACAATACAAATCTTCTCTTCGGACTCCTCCCACCCCCACCCCCGCCCACTCACTCCTTACTTTCGCATCTTCAGCCACCAAAAGAAAAAAAAAGCTGCGACAAAAACATCTGTCTGTAGCCCCAGCCTCGAGTCACAAAGGTGACGGACCTTCTGCCCTGAAGAAGAGGAAGGAGGAGGAGGAAGAGAGGAGGAGGAGGAGGAGGAGGAGAGGAGGAGGATGAGGAGAGGATGAGGAGAAGGAAGAAGATGAAAAGGACGAGGAAGAGGGGGAGGGGGAGGGGGTGTTGTAATCAAGATTTTGTATCGAAGGTACATTGCAGACCTGTTTACCCCCTACACAAGTCTTGAGTAGTCTGGATAGCTAAAATGGGTAGTTTTGGTGTGAAATTATTAATCCTCTTCATTAAACCATCAAATAATGTTAATTGAAAATGAGTAATTAGAGCATTATTTTCAATTTTGAAGAGTAGTAGAGGTCCAAATTGAGTAGAATACTACTCGAAAAGAGTAGAGTAAACAGGTCTGACATTGCTATATAGGCTTTCCGGTTTTCTTTCCATGCTTTCTTGTGCAAACATTATCGTAGGAAAGAAAAATCCTGTTTTAGATGACACATTCTCAAGACACAGACACAGACACACGCACGCACACGCACACGCACACACACACACACACGCGCATGTAATGACACTGAAAACAAACAATTCAACCAACAGACAAGACACCACCCTAGCGAGTGCCACCAAAAAAACCGAAGCTTAGTAATCCACCATAAAAAGACACATTAAGTCACACTAACGCGCGCGCGCGTGTGGGGGGGGGGGAGAAAGAAAGAGAGAGAGAGAGAGAGAGAGAGAGAGAGAGAGAGAGAGAGAGAGAGAGAGAGAGGGAGGGAGGGAGAGGGAGTGAGTGAGAGTGAGTGTGTGTGTGTGTGTGTGTGTGTGTGTGTGTGTGTGTGTGTGTGTGTGTGTGTGTGTGTGTGTGTGTGTGTGAGAGAGAGAGAGTGTGTGTATGTGTATGTGTGTGTGTGTGCGTGTGTGTGTGCGTGCGTGTGTGTGCGTGCGCGTGCGCGTGTGTGTGTGTGCGTGCGCGTGTGTGTGTGTGTGTGTGTGTGTGTGTGTGTGTGTGTGTGCGTGCGTGTGTGTGTGCGCGCGCGCATGAGTGCGTGCGTGTAGGGAATAATATTATGTAACCATTTATCTCGTGGAATTAATAAGCAAAAAAGCCCTGGAAACACCGCTGTGAAATGAGCTAGCCAAACAATGGGAAGTCCATTCCAGGAAAACAAAACTCTTCGTAATTTACAATAAACAATGTTCCCTATTTTCCAATCAGCCCCATTTCTGGAATTAATGAAGTATTTATTTGTTGTTTTCACCGTCTGTTTCAATTAGGAAAAGCAATTAGTAGATTTCAAAGAGGTTTCTTCTTCTTCTTCTTCCTCCTTCTTCTTCTCTTCTTCTTCTGCCTGCTTCTTCTTCTTTCTTTCTTCTACCTTCCTTTCTCCTTCTTCCCCCCCCCCCCCCCCTTCTTCTTCTTTTCCTCCGTTCTGCCTTCTTTCTTCTCCTTCTCGTTCTTGTCCTTCCTCTTCTTCACCCTCCTGTTTCCTCCTGCCCCCTCTTCCCGTCTTGTCCTCGTTCTTCTTCCTCCTCCTTTATTCCTTCTTCCCCCCTTCTTCTTCTTCTTTCCTCCCTCCCGTTCTCCTTCCTCGTTCTTCTCCTTCTCGTTCTTCTCCTCCTCTAGGGAAGACTTTAGAAAATTTGCCCTTTATTCTTCTTCCTTCCTCCCTTCAAGTGGTTGAATTGCTCTACTCAGACAGAGAGAAGTAATGTTTTCATGAAATTTCCCACTCTCTCCTGCTCCCCCTTGTTTTTTAGTTACTCAAAAATCTGCATAAGATTATGCAACAATAATAATAAAGCAGCTTGGCGCCAAAACAAAATATGGATAAAAACACAATGGAATCCGAAAGGATTTACAAGTCTTTTGTCTTCTATAAGGTTCGCCCCATGCCTTACTCCTCGTTCTTCTCCTCCTGGGCTTGCCTTTATTCTTCTTCCTTCCGGGATGGCACCCTTCTCGCGGATTCTCGTTCTTCTCCTCCTCCTCCGGCCCACGATGCCCTGCTGATATTCCTTTATATGGCTTCTTCAGTCCTTCCTCCTTGTACAATTCTCCTCAGTTCTTCTCCTCCTGCCCCATCCAACACCTGGAAAGGAATGGTTCTTCTTCTAAAAATAGTGCAAGATTCCATAGGTTTCCCTTCTCCTCCGTTCTTCTCCTCCACACCCCTTTATTCTTCTTCCTTCCTACCCTTCTCCTCGTTCTTCTCCTCCTGCCCCTTTATTCTTCTTCCTTCCTGCCCTTCTCCTCTTGTTCTTCTCCTCCTAGCCTTCCC
>CM065695.1:11883858-11901358 GCA_017654935.2 Phymorhynchus buccinoides | reverse complement strand
CGTGGTTAGGGATAGGGTTAGGGTTAGGGGTAGGGTTAGATGGGTACAGTTCGCATGCGAGAGGTAGATATTTAATGACAGGTACTTATTTATCATGACACCACCAACCAGGTCATGTGTCAAAATCACGGGTTTCACGTGTTTCCCTCTTATAGCTGGTAAGAAATCTTGTTTTGACCAGGTTTGACTCCCAAACAAAATGTCCCCAAATTAAAAACGGGGACATTAGTATGTGGGTCACAGCTACCCAGAAAAAAACCCAAAGGGACTTAATCGTGGTGGGTCAGTGTGTCTTCAAAGACCCACCAGATCACGTGTCAAAATCACGGGTTTCACGTGTTTTCCCTCTTATAGCTGGTAAGAAATCTTGTTTGGATCAGGTTTGACTCCCATACAAATGTCCCCAAATTGAAAACGAAGCATCATTTTAAAGAGCAGCCTCAGTTTGAAGTTGGGGACATTTGTATGTGGGTCACAGAATGGACACTACATCATGCATCTATATAGCAGCATCCATGGTCACAGCGACCTAGAGAAAAACAAGGGACTTAATCGTGGTGCGTTAGTGTGTCTTTAAAGACCCACCCCGTCACGTGTAAAAATCATGGTTGAGAAAATAATGCTTTACGCCCTCTTCGGCCTTTCGGCCATGTGGGGCAGAAAAAAAATCATGGTTTTCGCGTGTTTTCCCTCTTATAGCTGGTAAAAAATCGTAAGAAATCTTCCAAGCATAAGAAGGAATGTGACACGTGACGTGGGGTGGGGGGGGGGGGGGGGGGGGGGGGGTGTCTTTAAAAAACCAGGAACAGAGACTTATTTCCTGGGACTAACATAACGATAATAACACATCGCAACCAAAACAATGTATCCTGTCAACTGCGAACGAACATGTCTATGAATTTGGGAATTTGCAAACTCTTGTTGAGCTTCTCGATGCTATGAACACCAACGTTAAGACTTTTACTAGATGTTCAGTAACTCTATATTTTACTAGTGGGTGGGGGGGTGGTGGGGGTGGTGGGGGGTGGGCAGGGGGCGGTAGGCAGCCCTGCACATGGCACCAGACAGTGGACTACTCAGTCTGACGATTCATCTTCTCTTGACAGACACCCCCCCCCCCCCTCCCCTCTCTCTCTCTCTCTCTCTCTCTCTCTCTCTCTCTCTCTCTCTCTCTCCCTCCCTCCCACCCACCCACCCTCCCTCTCCCACCCTCCCTCCCTCCCTCCCTCCCTCCTCCTCCCTCTCTCTCTGCCTCAAGGACAGATTGTAAGAATAGGCATCGCCTAAAATCTTTATCCTTGTTAAAAGTTTTTCAGTGTTCAGTGCTCTGCTCTCTCTCTCTCTCTCTCTCTCTCTCTCTCTCTCTCTCTCTCTCTCTCTCTCTCTCTCTCTCTCTCGTACTATTGGCCCAAACGTGACGTCTAACACCAGCCGTCCCTTACAACATATCAGCACGGAAACCGTGTACTTTAATCACCCTCCTCATGTTTACGAACCTCAAATCTCAAAAGTCTTCTTCTTTCAAGTTTTACGAAAACAATCCTAGGCTGATCCTAACCCTATCCCTTTCGAAAAAAAAAAAAAAAAAGTGGCAGAATGTTGCTTCTCAGAGAAACTTTTGAATGCGAAAAATGTGAAGGAGTTGGGGGGGGGGGGGGGGAGGGGGGGGGGGCTAAAGAACAAGAGAGCCCAGTAGTTATCTCCCCCAAACACGGGGCGCCAGACAAGACAGCACTGTCTCTGACCATTCATCTTCACCTGACGGACCTTTACTGGTGTCTCTAGGGGGCTGGGAGTGTTGTTGTTTTCGCGTCGACCTTAGTCTGGTAATGGTCCCCATGCACGTGAACATTGTTTCACTCTGTCCCCATGGCAGCATCATGTAAGACATATTAAGGTTTCAATACACGCTTTTTAAAAAAGTCCAGTCTGGTAATGGTCCCAATAGGTGTGAACATTTTTCACTCTTTCCCCATGGCAAGTGATAGTGATATGTGATATGTAATTGTAAGTCATATTAAGGTTTCAATACACGTGAACATTTTTCACTATTTCCCCATAGCAACACAGTGATATGTAAGTCATATTAAGGTTTCAATACACGCTAACATAACAAAAAATCCAGTCTGGCAATGGTCCCAATACACGCGAACATTTTTTCACTATTTCCCCCATGGCAACATAGTGATATGTAAGTCATATTAAGGTTTCAGTACACGTTAAACATTTTCACTATTTCCCCATGGCAACATAGTAATATGTAAGTCATATTAAGGTTTCAATACACGCTAATAAAAAAATGTCCAGTCTGGTAATGGTCCCAATACACGTTGAACATTTTTTACTCTTTCCTCATGTCAACATAGTGATATGCAAGTCATATTAAGGTTTCAATACACGTGAACATTTTTCACTCTTTCACCGTAGCAACACAGTGATATGTAAGTCATATTAAGGTTTCAATACACGTGAACATTTTTCACACTTTCCCTGTAGCAACACAGTGATATGTAAGTCATATTAAGGTTTCAATACACGTGAACATTTTTCACACTTTCCCTGTAGCAACACAGTGATATGTAAGTCATATTAAGGTTTCAATACACGTGAACATTTTTCACACTTTCCCCATAGCAACACAGTGATATGTAAGTCATATTAAGGTTTCAATACACGTGAACATTTTTCACTCTTTCCCTGTAGCAACACAGTGATATGCATGTCATATTAAGGTTTCAATACACGAGAACATTTTTCACTCTTTCCCTATGGCAACATAGTGATATGCATGTCATATTAAGGTTTCAATACACGTGAACATTTTTCACTCTTTCCCTATGGCAACATAGTGATATGCATGTCATATTAAGGTTTCAATACACGAGAACATTTTTCACTCTTTCCCCGTAGCAACACAGTGATATGTATGTTAATGTTTCAATACAGGTGACAATCTTTCATTCTTTCCCCATGGCAACACAGTGGTATGCAAGTCATATCAAGGTTTCAATACACGTTAACATTTTTCATTATTTCCCCGTAGCAACACAGTGGTACGTAAGTCATATTAAGGTTTCAATACACGTGACAATCTTTCACTCTTTCCCCATGGCAACACAGTAGTATGTAAGTCATATCAAGGTTTCAATACACGTTAACATTTTTCATTATTTCCCCGTAGCAACACAGTGGTATGTAAGTCATATCATTATTATTCAGAAAACTTATTTCAGCGCATTACCTTAACCCCTTGACTGCCATATAACGTATCACATACTGACCTGATGACATCGCTGATGACATCATCAGATGAAGAGGAATAACTCTGATATGTTGGCTTTTGCTCTAACACAGTCAAGAGAGTTATATCCCCAGACCATTTTGCCAGACTGGCTCTATCACTTGTCTTTTTCATGTCATGATTTGTTTTTTGTTTTTAATCTGGCAGTCAAGGGGTTAAAAAGCTCAATGCGCTTAAGGTTCAGCCTATCTTCCTGTCTTATCTAAGGTTTCAATACACGTTAACATTTTCCCAGTCTGGTAATGGTCCCAATACACGTTAACATTTTCCCAGTCTGGTAATGGTCCCAATACACGTTCACATTTTCACAGTCTTGTAATGGTCCCAATACACGTGAACATTTTTCACTCTTTCCCCGTAGCAACACAGTGATATGCAAGTCACATCAAGGTTTCAATACACGTTAACATGTTTCACTATATCCCCATGGCAACAGAGTGATAGTCAACAGCAACAACAAGAAGGAGGAGAAAGAGGAAGATGATGATGATGATGATGATGATGATGATGACGGACGACGACAACGACGAAGTAGTTAGTAGTAGTACAAGAAGAAGAAGAAGAAGAAGAGAAGAAGAAGAAGAAGAAGAAGAAGAAGAAGAAGAAGAAGAAGAAGAAGACAATTGATTCACTGATTAATTGCTTTCTTGGGTAAAGAATTAAGCGTAATAAATGCCTTTTGTTTTCAATTCCACCCGAATAAAAAAAAAAAAAAATGAAATACTCAAGGAAGAAGAGAGGTGGAGGAGGAATAAAAAGAGGAAGAAGAGGAGGAGGAGGAAAACAAAGTGGATGCGGATATTCTGGGGGTCGTTTCACAAGGGCTAACGTTTACGTTGCGCTCGCTCAAATCGGCAAATACTGTCTAAGAAACACCCTTCGTTTGCCGATAGTTCGTGTGGCGTTGTGTTCTTGCCAAACACCGAGCAAGCGGCGAACTATTCGGAACTAGTAGGGGGTGAATACGTTTCTTGTTGTTGATTGGTCCATTAAAGTTTGTTTAAAATCTTTTTCTGTCTTTTTTGACCAATCAGACAAGAGCTTGTAATATTCTTCCGCAAACGTTTTCTAAAGTGTTTCTTAGGCCCCGTTTGGCCTAAGCGTTATTCGCGCGGCCACCGTTATCTAGAGAAACTCGACCCAGATAACAATCCGCAATAGCTCTGACACACATCGTTCACCACGTATGCGTACAGTTCCGTCACATTTTTAGTTATCTAAGCTGCAAAATTACATTTACACATCCTTTGAGGGATGCAAAAAAAGCTAAGCCATTTATTTAATATTAAATCCAGTTTTCCAGGACAAGTAACTATGGGCAATTATGTAGGGGGAGGGGAGAGGGGGGAGAGGGGGGCGCATAGTACAAATAAGCCTAACTGTGGACTGGTTATGTCTGCATGGGTGTTTGGGTGAGGGTTGGGGAAATGAGGTTATATTATACCGTTGACCTCTTAGTCCTAGTTCGAAGTCAATGATTCATACACCTGGGGATTTGATTCCAAACTGGGTAGTGAGTGATGAGATTCCCTGTTAATGTCCTCAATCCTGATCCGGTCTGAAACTGAGGAAATCATTCTTTCTCCTTATCTGTGGTATAAATTACATGATATACCAGTAGCCTTGATCTTACTCCCAGGGGGTGGAGGATAAAATTAATTCACGCTGGCCATTGCCCTGAGGTACTACACAACGTGGGGGGCATACCATGGCTGTTGTCTAATTAGTGAAGAGCATAAAACTAGTAACTTAAGTTCATTATATTCTTTTGACTACCAAGCAAAGTCATAAGGCAAAATTTACTTAATTTATCTGAACCTTTCCCTCTGTCCTTTTAGATATGGAAATTTGATGTAACAAACTCTTAATTTTCTTTCTTAGATTATACCAACTCAACATGTAGAAACTCTAAACATGTTGAGTTGGCATAATGTAAGGATCATTCTTGTCCAAGAGCATATAAGAATGTAAAAATAGTCATAGACAATTACAAACTAAATTTTATTGCAGCTCTGTAAAACGAACCGACAAATCCCAAAACAGCTGGGTGGGTTTTTTTAAACGACAGTGGTAGGCCCTATTCCTAGTTAAGAAAGAAGCAGACGTTGAGATTGAGTAAATATGAGGGAAGGGGTGGGGGAGGGTGACTGAATTAAAGTACAAGATCGCCCAGGTTTGGTTAGTATTGCTGTAATCAGAACTCACGAAACCGAGGGCCAAATTACTCATTAGCCAAGCAACTGGCAAACAAAAGGAGGCATTATTATAGAAAAACGAGTGTCTTTACAGACCACAGGAATAGTTAGTTTGGTGTGCCATGAGAGGTCAGAGCCCGTAACAACAATACACTATCAAATTATCGTTATTTTCTGTCTCCCTCAGCACTAATAATGTATATACTGATCTTCAAGTAGTGCTAAAGAGGCCTGCAACCGTGTGATATAAAACAATGTCTTAACATATAATTTGCGTATATTAACCCATAGGCTTAGTGTAAACGCGCGTGAGAAAAGGTGTAAGAATACACCGTTGCTATTAGAAACTTGACGTCACAGTTATATATCTTGACATATCATTACCGTCTTGTGAACGCGAGCTGTTCCTACCAAACCCATCATTTGACAAGCTACCCCTAGGATTCATTCAGCGCTGACGACAACATTTAATGCTGGTACACAACGAAGATTCATGGTTCGACTCAATCAACAGTGCCAGCTGTCACAGATCTACACAAGCCATTCTGTGCGTGCCACTTGACACGTCTAGCCGTGGATCTAGGCCTAGGCTACTCAACTCCATGACCGTCGATATTAGCAGACGATTCTAGCTATGCAATTTTGGCACAGGGAGAGTCCATGTTGATAATGTAGACGCAGTACTGTCGCAAAACAGCTCGAATTCATCTTCAGTCCGGAAATAAAAATGAGCCAACTGAACCTGTGCGAAGAGCTACAGCACCTCCGTTAAAAAAAAAAGAAGAAAAATAAGCGTATTTTCGGGGCCTGTGATCGTTCTCGATCTTGTCAAAGCTGACTCCCCTCTTTTTCACGGTGTGTTGAAATTGACTCGCTCTCGTTAAGTGTGTACGTTTTATTGTTGGTGTTTACAAGTTAAAATAACAGCAATTGTCGTTAGTGTTTCAGTTCGTTGCTTCTGTTTGTGTTTATCTTTAAACGTTACGTTTTGTTATCACATCTTATGAAGTACATTTGTGTTAAAATTTTCTATTTTGTTGAACTATATTCTTTGCGCAAGAATGCGTGTTACAGTGTGTGTGCTGCGACCACTGTTGTGAAAAATGGATGCGTTTCCATTTCGCTGCAGATCTGAGCCTGTTTCTTTTTCTTGCTTTTCTGTTGATACATATCGGTATATATCCGTTATTAGGATTTTGGAGTTAGATATTGCTTTTATCCTATCTCTCGAGCCTTGCTGTTTATCACACTCGACCCTCCAAAATCCTAATAACTGATAATGTTACCATCTTGTTTTTCTTGGTGATCATTATGGCTTTTCGTTCCCCTATCTAGCCACCTTGGTTCTTTATATAAAGACCCAGTGACGCACCACGATTAAGTCCCTTGGGTTTTTTCTGGGTTGCTGTGACCCACATACAAATTTCCCAAAGTTCAAATTGAGGCTGCTCTTTAAACTGATGTTTCGGTTTGAATTTGGGGCCATTTATATGGGAGTCAGACTTGGTCAAAACAAGATTTATTTCCAGCTATAAGAGGGAAAACACGTGAAACCCGTGATTATGACACGTGATCTGGTGGATCTTTAACAGTCCAGAAGAGTATGGTTTTATCTATGTTAATAAGTTTGTCTGTCTGAAGGTTAATCAAGGTGCCACACATATAGAGAATAAGGAATCCCGAATCCCGTAGTCTGGAGGACCGTAGGGGCGCCTCTGGAGATGTTACAACCAGTCTCTTCCACTCTGCCCGGTTCTCGGCTTTTCTTAGTGTGTCTTTCAGCTCCAGGCTCGTCCACTCGCGGATGTTGTCTTCCCATCTCTTCTTCTGTCTGCCTCTTCTTCTTCTTCGTCCTTGGACCGTGCCCTGTAGGATCGTTTTGGCAAGGCCTGATGATCGGGTACCGTGGAACCTCCCTTATAAGACCTCCCATTATAAGACTCCCCCCCACATAAGACCTACTTCTCTGAGACATTGCCCTTCTTTGTAAGTATTAAAAATTACCTCCCTTATAAGACCCCTCCCTTAACATGTCCATACCATTTCAACTAGCGTCTTTTGACTAGGGTCACTAGATTAAACATATGGTCCAATTGCATTTACAGTTCGGTTGTTCTTTTTTCTTCATTGGTGATGTGATCTTTGTAGGAGATGCCGGGGATTTTTCCAAAGCATCTCATCTCTACTGCACTGATTCTTCTTTCAATGTCTGCTGTCAAGGTCCAGGAGATCACGGTGTAAGGTTATTTTCGGGTTACGTTATCACTGAAATGCGGGAATTTATTATTCCACTTTCATTTTTCACATTCCTTTGTTGTTGCTGCTGCTACTCTTGCCATTGTTGTTAACCCTTCCCTTTTCCCAAATGCAATACTACCCTGGGGAGAAAAAAAACCCAACTGCAGACGACGTTGATTCCAGTCACAATAGCTCACTCTAGCCTTAGTCATAGCCCAATCAGTCTCTTTTTTGTTCGTTAGTTTCCTTGGTTGTTTCCATCGACAGTGTTTAAGCACCGTGTCAGTACTTTCCGAGTCGCCTTGGTTCTCGTCTTTGAGTTTCTATGTACGCCGCATTTAATACAGCCAGACTTTTTAGGTTTTTTTAATTTGTATTTTGTTTTCCAAAGAAGAAACAGGCTCCCGTCGTCATTTTTCACCCACGTTATCAGGGAGATAGGATGAACTGATTTTGTCCGTGCACCCTGGCCTAAGGAATACACTCAATGCCGCTCGGTGATGAGATTCCATAGAAATGCTCTCAAATAATCTGGTTCGTATGTGTGTGTGGGGAGCAGAATATAGATATTTGATGAAAACATCTGTAGCGGCTGGATATATGGGAGGAACTGATACCGTTATGGTATTGCAACTGCTCCTTCACAATATGTACAAAAGCAAGCGCATGCGCGCGCATCCACACACACGTACACGGGCGCTCACACAACGCGCACACATACACACGTACGCATACATACACATACACACTCGCACGTTAATTAATTGTTGGCTTAAAGTGTGTTATTATCTGTTTGTTGTTAGCCATTTAGAAATGAAGACACACTTGTTTAACTCTTCATGTTACATAAGTCAAGTTTGAAATTTTACTGCATACTATACAGACAGTTAAAATGATAGGCAGAGACAGTTTGAGTCTGATAAGCCTTGTAAAATTATTACATTGCCTTTGTAAACTTCCAAGATAGAACAACCAAGTTCAAAATGCCCCAAATCGCTTGTGGTCAAATTATCTTTCTTTTCTTTTCTTTTTTTGGATGAATAAAAAAAGAGAAGTTCAGTTTATGGTAAAATTTAAAAAATACTGAAATCAGTATAAAACTGAAAGAGTAGCACCCATGCCTTAGTCATAGCCCAATCAGTCTCTTGATATGCTCCCCCCACCCCTCCACCCCAATCTTATATATCTGCTAATGTAATTTTACATGTATTCAGTTAGATTTGTATGAATAGATGTGTAGGGAAAACACACATAAATAACACTACCATTCACGCACTCACACACACTCGCACCTCAATAGCTATCTGCTGTAGGCTTAATTAATTTCACACACATACTTTGTTTTTGTTGTTTTGTTGGTCTAATATCACTTGCGGGTGAACAGACGTAAAACTAAAGAACAAACGAACACACACACATCTATACACTTCCTTATTTCAGCTCTCGGGAGTAAATGAAGCGTGTTTATCGCGCGTTCTCTCTTCTTTTACCTTGTAGGCAATCCCCACCCCCTAAAGCAGATAAGAGCACAGTGTGGATCCAATCAAAACACATCATTCCTTATCCGTTATCTCTGAAAATAAAGATAAGAGATGCACGGAAAACATCATCATTATCTCTCCACAGGCGTCAAGCGAAAAATCAAACAGAGATGATATAAAATTTTAAAAAAGCGAGCTGTGACCCACATACGAATGTCCCCAACTTCAAATTGAGGCTGCTCTTTAAAATGATGTTTCGTTTTCAATTTGGGGACATTTGCATGGGAGTCAAACCTGGTCAAAACAAGATTTCTTACCAGCTATAAGAGGGAAAACACGTGAAACCCGTGATTTTGACACGTGATCTGGTGGGTCTTTAATGTCCTTTATCTGACAACCCGACTTTGTAGTGCAAAATAACATTCTGTAGGGCGTGTCTGGCTGTGAAGTGAGTGTCTTCTTGATTGTAATGGTGTTCTTTTCTAACAGTTGCCTCCAATATAAAGATAGATAGGGTGATGAAAGAAAGGAATTTAAGAAGATAACTTCAAGGGAGATATCCTCTATCCCCCCCATCCCCCCCCTCCATCTCTCTCTCTCTCTCTCTCTCTCTCTCTCTCTCTCTTTATCCTTGTCAAATAAAGTTTCCCAGTCTCACTTCTCTCTCTCTCTCTCTCTCCGTTCTCTCTCTCTCTCTCTCTCTCTCCCTCCCTCCCTCCCTTCCCTCCCTCCCTCCCCTCCCTCCCTCCCTCCCTCCCCCATCTCTCTCTCTCTCCTCTTTCTTTCTCTCCATATCCCCTCCCCCTCTCTCTCCTCTCTCTCTCTCTCTCTCTCCCCCCTCCCTCCATGCCCCCCTCTCTCTCTCTCTCTCTCTCTCTCTCTCTCTCTCTCATCGCTCTCTCTTCTCCTCTCTCTCTTCTCTCTCTCTCCTCTCTCTGCCTCAAGGACAGATTGTAAGAATAGGCATCGCCTAAAATCTTTATCCTTGTTAAATAAAGTTTTTTAGTGTTCAGTGTCTCAGTGTCTCATCTCTCTCTCCTCCTCCCTCGCTCTCTCTCTCTCTCTCTCTCTCTCTCTCCCCTCCCTCACCCTCCCTCCCTCTCTTCTTCTCTCATCTATGCTCCTCCCATTATGCTCTCTCTCTCCTCTCCTCCCTCCCCCCTCCCTCCCTCCCCTCCCCTCTCTCCTCTCTCTGTCTCCTCTCTCTCTCATGTTCTGCGCTTAACCCCACCCCCCCCTCTTGTGTGAAAGCGTGTGTAGACAACTGCATTACCTTATTCCCTCCGTTTGAAAGCCCACAAACGCTAAACAGATTCGAAAATCTAACTCAGTTTGTGTAACTCACGTTATTGAAAACAACAACGGCGAGTGAAGTCGGTTTGTGCAAGGTACGAACAAATACATAAATCTTACATCATTTAACTAGAAAACGGGTGAAAATTGCAGTTTTTGTTCTTTCTTTTTTTCCCTGTTGTCCTTTCCTTTGTTTGCTGTTTTGTGTTTTTTATGCTAGACGCAGTTGCGCGAGGTCATCACACAGCAGCTTTGGTTTGTTTTTTCAATTTATCTTTTCACCGTTTCCATTTTTTGTCCTCTTCTTTTTCAGCACGTTTTTAGCAAACATTTCTTTATTAGCGCAGCCTATCTTAAAGACCCACCAGATCACGTGTCAACAATCACGGGTTTCAGTGACGTGTTTTCCCTCTTATATACTTGGTAAGAAAATCTTGTTTTGACCAGGTTAGACTCCCATACAAATGCCCCCAAATTCAAAACGAAACACCATTCATTTTAAAGAATAGCCTCAATTTCAAAGTTGGGGGCATTTGTATGTGGGTCAAAGCTACCCAGGTAAAAAAAACACCAAGGAACTTAATCGTGGTGGTGGGTCAGTGTGTCTTTAAGAATGCCTCAAAAAGTGCTTACAGGGTTTGTTTTTACAGTTAACGTGCATATGTTACGCCCAATCATGGAATGGGACAATGTATATAAATTTTTGTTTGTGGCTCAAGCTCACAAACCTTATAACTCACTTTGTCGGTCGGTCGGTCGTCGGTCGGTCGGTCGGTCTGTCTGTCTGTCATGTCCAAAATTGTCGCACATTTTGACAAAATGTCGCACTTCAAATCGAGGAGGAGGAGAACATGGATCAGTTTTACGTCCTCTTGGTCTGAACCAGACACACATGGGACATTTGTAAATACAAATATGGTGGGAACAATACTGGAGGCAATGCCCGGAGGCAGTACGAAACCAGTAAAGTCCCGATTTTTTTTATTAATACAGATAGCTGTAGCGGTGACCACGCCTCGGTTAAGCCTCATCGGCTATGGCACCGCCACAAGTTGTATAGCAACTTCAAATCGAGGCTACACTTCAAATTGAGGCCGCTCTTTAAAATGATGTATTTTAAAGCGTACAAAATAATAAAACATACGTAATACAGACACTGCACAACAGACACGACGAGTACGCGGTGCTTCTTTTGATGAGTATAAGTAGGATACATAGTTTTAAATGTTTTCCAAAAGATATAAAAAGTTACGAAATGGTGCAGAGATAACATTCTGGGTCGGTATTCACGTTGAGATAGCATGAGACTTAGCATGATGCTAACTTAGAAGCTCTTCCAAAAGTCCTAGCGACACACAATCCTATAGGACATTGGAAGAGCTTCTAATTTAGCATCATGCTAAGTCTCATGCTATCTCAACATGAATACAGGACCCTGGTTTTACAGATTAAATTATTTGTGAAAGCCAGGGGAGGTGACTCATGGTTGGAGTGGTAAAAATAGACCGCGCTGCCACAAAACTATTGCGATTTCGCGCTTTGTTTCAATTCTCAGCAAAACACAGGCATTGATGGAAGGCTGATTCAACAGTAGCACAGTGTTTTCTACCATTGTATTTTCACCCCATCCTACTTCCCCAACTCTACCAAATGCGGGGACTACTCTGGGGCATGCCTGAGCCACATGTTGTATCAAAAACGTTTTATCAAATTAAATCTGAATAAAAGAATTGTGTTATATCTCATCTACAGGCGTGATCTTAGATTCATTCGTTTGAACCGATTCTTGATCTCTGAGTGTTTATGAAGGAAAGATATTTTTCATTCATACTGCTTTTCTAAATAGCAAGTGTTAAATTGGCTATTTCACGAACTGGGCAAATCATTTTTGCAATTTCACAAAGTGGGCGTAACATCTGCAGAATGCGTGTTAAGTGTGTGACCTTCAGGAGCGAATGTGCCAATAATAAAAAACTATATTTAAAAAAGGGGGGGGGGGGGGGGGGGGGGGAAGGCGCAGGCTAATCACATGGGTTTGGGCTGGAACCGTCCAGCACGGGTCTCTGTGACCGATTGGACGTTAATCTCATCAACTCGGGCGCAAGCGCATCGGGATAATATAAAGTCTAATCCCCTGTAAACCACGGTAGAAGGGTCATCAAAGCCCCATACTATAGAGGGACGACGCTTGAAACAAGCTCCCAGCATACCCACCAAAAAAGGCTTTATGCTTTGAGAAATCCCTTAAATGGCTATTTAACACAAAAAGATGACATCAATTAAAAAAAAGACTAACAGCCCTCTGACAGTAGAAGCCAATCCTCCGTCAGAAATTCTTAATCCTCTGAAATTTGCAAATCCTCTGACAATTGAACTCTGATGACTGGGGGGCAAACCATTCGAGGGCGAATTGTACCCTGGGGTAAATTGTCACGAGGCGAATGGTCGACTTATGGCGATTATTTGTCACACCAGGAGGGCAGTCAATGCACTAACTAGGGGCTTATCACGCGATTTTCTTAATTGGGCGTAAAGAGAGAGAGAAGTGATGGTAGGACCACACACGGTCTCTCTCTCTTTCTTTATCCCCAAATAATAATATAGAGAGGATTAGGCCCACACGAGCGTCATGCCCTCTGGCGTGAGAAAAATCGCACTAAGTCTCTCATATGAACTCTGATGACTGGGGGGCAAACAATTCGAGGGCGAATTGTACCCTGGGGAAAATTGTCATGAGGCGAATGGTCGACTTATGGCGATTTTTTTTTCACGCCAGAGGGCAGTCAATGCACTAGGGGCTGATCACGCGATTTTCTTACTTGGGCATAATAAGAGAGAGAGAGTGATGGTAGGACCAATCACTGTCTCTCTCTCTTTCTTTAGCCCCAACTAAAAATATAGAGAGGATTAGACCCACACGAGCGTCATGCCATCTGGCGTGAAAAAAATCCCACAAAGTCTCTCATTGTCCTGCTCCCGTGGGCAGGACGACACTCGGGGGGAAAAAGGGAATCGAATGACAGAGAAAAAGTAAGGAAGCGAAGCAGTATAGTCCAGAGGACGGGTTAAAGGGTAAGAGTGATGGACCCCCCCCCCCCCCCCAACCCGTGGGAATACCGGGGGGATCTTTCACCATAAATAGTTCACCCTTCATCTGGAAATTC
This sequence comes from Phymorhynchus buccinoides, assembly GCA_017654935.2. Classification (NCBI taxonomy): domain Eukaryota; kingdom Metazoa; phylum Mollusca; class Gastropoda; order Neogastropoda; family Raphitomidae; genus Phymorhynchus; species Phymorhynchus buccinoides. The sequence goes on along the minus strand of CM065695.1, from coordinate 11,887,686 downwards.
TATGCTTCTAACTTCCCCTACTCTCTCACTCTCTTTGAACTCTGCCTTTTCCCTTTGCTTACTTTCATCTACTGTATTTCTGCCTTACCGGGCCATTCTCTTGCCTTTTTTTAACGAAACACTTTCAAAACACATTTCCTCCAGCCGAAGTCGGAATTGCTGGGGGCCTAACTATATCTTAGGCGCATAACGGCAGCATGACACAACTGCGCTCATAGCTGACAGGAAAATGTCTGAGCGATCGAAGAAGAAGAAGCAGAAGGGAGTGATGGACTGGGGTTTCGAGTTCGGCACGGCATGCATAAGCGACCTGGGAGGTCGTGATATTGAGCACCGACATCCTAAACTCAATATTTTATAAATCTTCCCAAGCGGTGACGGATTACTGTGCCAGACGCCGCCATTGACAGGGAAGGAGAAAAAAGAACTGCTGACTATAAACAATAAGTGGAATAATAATAATAATAATAGAGGAGAATAGTGGGCGTTGGTTGATATCGTCCGCCATTTTGGAAAACAGGGCGAAAGCAAAATGCCATTAGTCTGGGATTTCTCGGCAAAGGTGTAGATTAACACCCTCCCGCTCAATTTATCGGTTCTTTCTGTGTAGATTGATTACTTAATATCTCAAATATAAAAATAAAATAGTTATCGTTGCGGTTGTGGCTACCGCATGCATATTACGGTGACGGGGGATTTATTTCACGGGAGGGCTTACAGTAAAAAATCGCTTCAGTCAAAATTGAAGAGACTGAAATTTTATTTTTGATAAATAGCCAATATTTTGAGTTAAAACAGACTTTTTCAACATAAGAGATTATATTATACTGGGACCCCCCCCCCCCCACCCCCCCCCCCCCCCCCCCCCCCCCCCCCAACCCCCCCCCCCCCCCCTCCCCCCCTCCCCCCCACCCCAACCCCCCCCCCCCCCACCCCCCCCACCCCCCCCCCCCCCCCCCCCCCCCCCACCACAACCCCCCCACGCCCCCCCCCCCCCACTCTGGGACCTCCCCCCCCCCAAAAAAAAAAAAAGATTGTGAGTTATCCCGTGGTTTTTTTTTTTTTAGGTATCCGTCTTATGATTTATCAGTTCCCCCCACTGTATTTCTCATGACACACACCGGGGAGGGAGGGGTCTGTGACCCGGCCACATGACTTGGACAACGAGATCTCCACGCTGACAAAACTCCCTTCCCGCGGGGACGCACGGTGCTAAGAAATTAGGAGGCTGAGGGACCCTGACAGGCACGCACTTTAGTCTACGGGTGCTGGGAAGAGAGTTGGAGGAGGAGGGGGGGGGGGGGTAGAGTAGTAGTGTGAGGGGGTGGTGGTGGTGGTAGAGGGGGAGGGCGTAAAATGGAGAGAGAGGAGAGCTAGTTATTACTTGTTAGTCTTTGCCCACCTTTGGTGCGGGAGGTTTTTTTTGCGCTTGTCCGATCCTTTTCATAGGAGGGGTGAGAGAGGAGAGCTAGTTACTTGTTAGTCTTTGCCCACCTTTGGTGCGGGAGGTTTTTTTTGCGCTTGTCCGATCCTTTTCATAGGAGGGGTGAGAGAGGAGAGCTAGTTATTACTTGTTAGTCTTTGCCCACCTTTGGTGCGGGAGGTTTTTTTTGCGCTTGTCCGATCCTTTTCATAGGAGGGGTGAGAGAGGAGAGCTAGTTACTTGTTAGTCTTTGCCCACCTTTGGTGCGGGAGTTTTTTTTTGCGCTTGTCCGATCCTTTTCATAGGAGGGGTGAGAGAGGAGAGCTAGTTATTACTTGTTAGTCTTTGCCCACCTTTGGTGCGGGAGGTTTTTTTTGCGCTTGTCCGATCCTTTTCATAGGAGGGGTGAGAGAGGAGAGCTAGTTACTTGTTAGTCTTTGCCCACCTTTGGTGCGGGAGGTTTTTTTTGCGCTTGTCCGATCCTTTTCATAGGAGGGGTGAGAGAGGAGAGCTAGTTACTTGTTAGTCTTTGCCCACCTTTGGTGCGGGAGGTTTTTTTTGCGCTTGTCCGATCCTTTTCATAGGAGGGGTGAGAGAGGAGAGCTAGTTACTTGTTAGTCTTTGCCCACCTTTGGTGCGGGAGGTTTTTTTTGCGCTTGTCCGATCCTTTTCATAGGAGGGGTGAGAGAGGAGAGCTAGTTACTTGTTAGTCTTTGCCCACCTTTGGTGCGGGAGGGTTTTAAGAGAGGAGAGCTAGTTACTTGTTAGTCTTTGCCCACCTTTGGTGCGGGAGGTTTTTTTGCACTTGTCCGATCCTTTTCATAGAGGGGGGGCGGGGGGGGGGGGGGGGTTAGGAGGGGTGAGAGAGGACAGCTAGTTAGTACTTGTTAGTCTTTGCCCACCGTCGGTGCGAAAGGGTTTTTGCGCTTACGTCCGATCCTTTTAATAGAGAGGGGGGGGGGGGGTAGGAGGGGTGAGAGAGGAGAGCTAGTTATTACTTGTTAGTCTTTGGTGCGGGAGGGTTTTTGCGCTTGTCCGATCTTTTTTCAAAATGTCTTTGCGACTCCGTTTCTGATGTCATTTGTTTCTCGGCTAGTTTCTGTCTGTCTTTGTTTTCGTTCATTAACATTTCTTCTCCTTTCTTTCTTTCTTCTTTCGTTCATTATACGAATTGTCCGCCAGAGCAATATCTCTCTCGCGAACCACCGCCACCGACTCACTTTAAATTCTATACGGTGGCAGTAATTATGACATGAAACCAATGTGATATACTGATAGCGTGGATTGATAGCGACCATATCAAATTAAAATCATTATATTATTATCATTATTATTATTATTATTATACGGCGACAAAACTTTAAAGACACACTGACGCACCAACGATTAAGTCCTTTGGGGTTTTTTTTCAGGGTAGCCGTGACACACATACAAATGTCACCAAACTTCAAATTGAGTTTGCTCTTAAAAATGATGTTTCGCTTTGTATGTGGGGACATTTGCGTGGGATTCAAACCTGGTCAAAACAAAGATTTCGTAACAGCTATAAGAGGAAAACCACGTGAAACCAGTGATTTTTCACACGTGATCTGGTGGGCCTTTAAAGCTTGTAGACTTTGGCGCCTAAGACATAGACCATACTGGTAGAGAGAAGACGAAAAAAAAGGACAGAGGTCTTGTTGGCGTACTCGGAGACGGCCCTGGTGGTTTGCCGAGTTCAACGTGATTGAACAGCGAACTCGCAGTGTGAGCGTTTCCATCTCCTCACCACCCCCACACCACCACCCCCGCCGCACACACACACACACCACACACACAAAACACACACCACACTACCCATCCCTGAGGCCCACCGGGAAGCTCAAGCATGAGGGAAGCGGGCATCCAAAGCACGCGACACTTAGCGTTAGCATTAAGGGGAGGAAGAAGCAAACAGGAACGACCACAGACATCTGTGCGTTCCTACGAGTTTAACTCCCCGTTAATCCACGCCTCACTGACTACAGACGTAGATTACAAAAACCGGGGGGAGTGAGTTTGTGTGGGGGGGGGGGGGGGGGGGGCGGGGGGGACTCAGTACGCACCTCAGTAGTTATGGGGAAACTGGTGGGCGATGAAGCGAAGCACTCAGCAGCGACACACACTTTTGGACACATCTGTATTGCTACAAATTCGGAACTCTACTGGCGTGCATCCTTATTACAATACATGATGTCATGGTTTAGCAAATACTTTATTCATCGGGAAACGATCAAACAGAAAAGACAAATTAGAGCAACAACAAGAGCGTATTATTGTACTACGACAGTCTCTGCAATCACCAACTATTCCAATGAAATACTCAGGCGCACGCTATAGCGACTAGCTTTGTTGATGCTCCTCTTTTGCTTTCGATATAGTGTGTT